>ML681971.1:22123633-22143097 GCA_007922195.1 Podocnemis expansa | reverse complement strand
GTTGTTTCGAAATAAGGAGTGTGTGTGGACATACCCATAGTCTCTGGAAGAGGTGTGTTTGACCTTCTGTAGCAGTCTTTAATGCAGTTCACAATCCATTTGGAGATGCATTGGGAGGATACCGGAGAGTCTCTCATGCGTTCCGCGACCACCGCAAACAGTTGGGGGGGGTCTTGCAGAAGGCTCGGGTGCGCTCAATGTAAGTTAGGAGCACTCTCCTCACATCCAGGGTGTGCCACTGTCTCTGGATTTCTGTCACCTGCAGGTCTGGATAGAAGACCAGCAGGCAGATTTCTTGATTCAAGTGGAAAGGGGTGGTGACCTTGGGCAGGAATGAGGGGTGGTGACGCAGGACTACCTTGTCGGGGAAGAAAACCGTATATGGGGGCTCAGAGGATAGGGCTCATAGCTCTGAGACCCTTCTGGCCAATGTAACAGCCTCTAAGAAAGCCACCTTCCAGGAGAGCACTAGCAGGGTGGCTGAATCTAAGGGCTTATACAGTGGTTCTGTGAGAGCCCGTAGCACCACATTCAGGTCCCACTGTGGGGTGGGATTAAGGACATGGGGAAAAAGTTTTTCCACTCCTTTCAGGAATCTATGGCAGATGGGGTTTGAAAAGAGTGGGACCCCATCTGTTGTTTGGTGAAAGGCCGAGATTGCTGCCAAATAACCTTGAGTGATGACAGAAAAAGGCCGTTCTCCCTCAGGTCAAGAAGGTAATCTGAGGTTGCCTGTACTGGTGCAGAGATAGGGTCTATGTTTTTATCACGGCACCAAGTAGAGAAGTGATTCCATTTTGCGATATAGGCGGACCTGGTGGAGGGATTTCTGCTACCAACCAGGACCTTTTTAACCCTATCTGAGCAGTGTCTCTCTGACTCGCTGAGCCAGAGAGCATCCAGGCTGTCAGGTGCAGGAGGCCTGGGTTGGGGTGCTGAAGGTGTCCCGAGTTCTGTGTCAGAAGGTCCACCCACCTCGGGAGGCAGAGCGGGGTCCTCACTGACATGTCTTGTAGGAGAGGGAACCAGTGTTGCCTGGGCCAGTCTGGGGCTATCAGGATGAGGAATGCCCCATCTGTGAGGACCTTCAGGAGCACCCTGTGAATCAGGGGGATTGGCAGGAATGTGAACATTAGGATTCCTGCCCAATTGAGGAGAAAGGCATCGCTGAGAAACCCTTTCTCCCGGCCTCGGAGGGAGCAGAACTGAGGGCATTTGTGGTTCTGCACCATGACAAAGAGGTCGATCTGAGGGGTTTCCCACCTGGTTGTCAGTAGGGAGAAAACCTCACTGTGGAGGGACCACTCATGGTTCGCCAGCGGCTTTGTGCTGAGTGAGTCCGCTATGTCATTGTTCACCCCGGGGAGATGGGCGGCGGTTGGCGTGAAGTGATGGTCTAACGCTAGTTGCCACAGCTTGGTCGCTTCCTCGCATAGGGCCGAGGAGCGGACCCCCCTTGACAGTTCATGTAGAACATGGCTGCTGTGTTGTCTGAGAGGATTTGGGCCACTCTGCCCTGGATCTGGTCTAGGAAAGTCATACAGGCCAGTCTGATGGCCTTGAGCTCCTTCACGTTTATGTGGAGGACACTGTCCTCGGGACTCCAGGTGCCTTGTGTGGATAGGCCCCCGGAGAGATGGGCGCCCCACCCCAGGTTGGAGGTGTCCGTTATCAGGGTCACTGCAGGTTTGGACTCCCTGAATGGGATTCCCCCCCATCGCAAAGTTGGGGTCCCACCAAATTTGGAGGGACTCCAGGGCATGCTGGGGTACTGAGATTACCTTGTTGAGGCGGTCTCCTTCCGGTCAGAAGCTTGTTGGCGAACCAGAGCTGGAACGGTCGCATCTGCAGCAGGCTGTTTGGATTACCGACGTGGCCGCTGCCATGTGCCCCAGGAGCTGCATGCATCTTCGCGCTGTGGTCAGCCCGGGAGCCTGGAGCTCCGTGACGATGGTGCAGATGGATCGAAATCTTGACAGGGGCAAGGATGCGATGCCTTGCTGAGCATCCAAGCGTGCCCCAATGAACTCTGTGTCCTGAGTGGGGCAAAGCTTGGACTTTTCTAGATTTATGCAGAAGCCCAGGAACTCGCACAGGTTCATTACGATGTTGATGTGGTCTTGTAGTTGTTGACTTGACTTGCCCACTATGAGCCAGTCGTCCAGGTAGGGGTAGATTCTTACACCCCTCCTGCATAGAAATGCTGTGACCAGTGCGACACACTTTGTGAACACCCTGGGAGCTAGCGATAACCCGAAGAGGAGTGTGGTAAACTGGTAATGGTGTCGAGCCACTACAAACCTGAGAAACTGCCTGTGGTGGGGTCGAACGGCTATGTGGAAGTAAGCGTCCTTTAGGTTGAGGGCTGCGAACCACAGTCCTGGGGACAGGGAGGGAATGATCTGCAGTAGGGAAATCATGCGGAATTTTATTTTCTTTATGTTTTTGTTGTGAGCTCTGAGGTCTAGGATGGGCCGGAGATCCCCGTTGGGTTTGCGGACTAGGAAGTACCAGGAATAGAACCCTTTGCCGCATTCCCTCTTGGGAACCTTTTCGATGGCTCTGAGGGAGAGTAACTTTTGGCATTTGGCCTCAAGCTTTCCTAGGAGATCAGGGTTTTCTGGGATTATGGGAGGGGACGGTTTCCTGTCCTGGGGGGTTGAGAGGAACGGGATGTGGTATCCTCTTGCTACTGTGTCTAGGACTCATTGGTCCGAGGTGACCTGGGTCCACCGGGGGAGTGAAGTGGCGGAGGCGGTGGGGGGAGAACAGGTGCTGTGGAGCACTGCCCCCGGAGGCACCATCAAAAATGCTGTTTGCAGCCCGATGAGCGGTCCGACCCTTGTCCACGCTGTCCTGACTGGGAGGTGCCCAGCTTACCCCCTTTACCTGATCGGCCTTTATCCTTGTCCAGGTCCCCGAGGTGACGCTGGGGAAACTGGAGGGATCTCGGGAACTGGTTCTGTAGTTATAGCTGTTGTTTCAGTTGGTGTAGCTGCTGTTGTAGCTGGTGCGACTTTGAGGAAAGTCTAACAGGTTGCGGAGTGTAGATTCCGAGGGACCTCAGGGTGGCCCTTGAGTCCTTCATACCATGCAGCTTTGCATCTGTGGAAGATGCAAAGAGGTCTGGACCTTCGAAGGGAAGGTCCTGGATAATTTGTTGCATCTGCATGGAGAGGCCAGAGTTCTGGAGCCAGGCCAAACGGCGCATCACCACCGCTGATGCCATTGTGTGTGCCGCTGTATCCACTGCATCCCAGGTTGCCGCTAGCGCATCCCTGGATGCTCTCTCCCCCTCATCCAGCATTGCTTCGAAGTCTCTCAGGCAATCCTCCGGGATGACCAGCCAGAGATTTCGCAGAGCTTCCCACAGGTTGAAGATGTAGCGCGTCATCAAAGCAGAATGGTTTGAGAAGCGCAGCTGGAAGGCAGCCAAGGGGTAAACTTTCCTGCTGAGTAGGTCGAGTCTCCTTGCCTCCTTGTTCTTAGGGGTGGTGCTAGATTGGCCTTGTCTCTCCCTTTGGTTGACTGCGTCGACCACCAAGGACCCTGGGGCCAGGTGGTGAAATAGGAAGGGAAATCCTTCTGGGGAGATGGAATATTTCTTGTCCGCTACCTTGGACACTGGTGGGATTGAGGAAGGCGTTTGCCAGCATTCCTGAACAATGCGGAACACCCCGGCGTGCAAGGGAATTCCAACCTTAGCCAGCGGGGCTTGATGGCACGCGTCAAAAAGGGAGTCATCCTCCACCTGGATGACCTCCAGCTTGAGCTTCAGGTTTGCCATCATGCGAGAAGGTCCTGTTCGACGTGAGGGTCCCCTTCGCTGTTGGTGGACATGTCGATTAGCCTCTTGTCAAACGATGAAGATGACGGGGCCCTTGATCTGCTTTGTTGTGTGGAATCAGGGTCAGGCTCGTCGTCGTCGGAATCCAAGGACTCCAGTGCAGGCGAACATTCATATTGGGAGGAGGCGTCGTCTGCTGTCGCATTCAGGCAGTCGAGGGTCCATTCGCTGTGTGGGGACCTTGACGGTGGCATAGGTGTTATGAGGGGCCCAGGTGCTTCCCACAATGTGTGCTTGCGCTGCGCGCTTGGTGACATGGAGCTTTTGTGGGTATGTTTCCTTGGGCACTCCTCCTGGGTGGGGAGAAAGGGATCCTCCGAGGATGACCTGGACGATCTCCCTCCTGATAGGTGGCATTCCGGTACCGAGAATTCCATGGGAAAGCAGTGGGAAGCTGTAGAACTTGGGCCTGGTACCGGGTTAGATGGTGCCAGGTTGGACAGAGGCAAGGAGGCCCGAGACGGTACCGGCATCAGTGCAGGTATTAGCGGTGCCAAGTCCGACGGTATCAGAAGTGACGTTATCAGTGCTGGTGCTGGGTCCAGTGGTACCAGGCTTGGTAGCAGCGCTGGGCTTGCCGACAGTGCCGGGCTTGCAGGCGGTGCTGGGCTCGTAGGTGGTGCCGGGTTTGTGGGCGATACCGCCTCCAGCAGCGCCGAGGGAGGCAGTGCTGATGCAGCTGGCTGCCTCGTGTTTTGCACTGAAGCCGGGTTTGAGCGCCCTTGGCAAGTCAATGCCTGAGCCCTGGCCCTGCTAGGGGTGGCTGAGAGGCTAACGGGGGACCGGCAGGATTAGTGTCTGGAAGGTACCGTCAAGGGCCGAGATCTCAGGTCTGATACCGGGGATTGGCGAGAGACTTGAGCCTGGGCTGATCGAGAGCACAGCAGAGTGCTGACAGCTCAGCCACTTGTAGATTCGGCGGCTTCAGTCCCCAAAATGAGGCAAAGACGGTGCTGCCTTTCCAGCCAAGTCCTCCGCTTGAAGGATCGGCAGATGGGGCAGTCCGCCGTGATGTGGGACTCACCCAGGCAAGCAAGGCATTTCTCGTGTGGGTTGTCCATCAGGAAAGCCTTGCAGCATCCTAAGTACAGCTTGAAACCTGGCATTTTGAATTTCACACGGAAGACGGGCCCTTGCGTTTTGCAAGATAACACTGATCCGAATCAACGCTGACGGCAGAAAAAGGAACTGGGAGGGTCAGGGTCACGGTCACCTATATAGCTGTGGCTGTGGCATGGAGGGGGCGTTGGCCTTGTGCCCTGACCTGACAGGCTAACGCTAAAGACTTTCCGAGCTACTGTGTGCTGCGGCACGTAGACACCCGTAACTGAATGATGTGAGCAGCGCTCGAAGGAGAAAGCAGAGTTGTAGGAGGGCCTGGAAAGATGCAGTAAGTGCTTTCTGAAGGGAGGCTGAAGGCAAGGAAAGGTGCAGAAAGAGGGGTTTGCTGGCTGATGTCCCCATGCTGGAGAGCCAGGGCTAAAGGTAGAAGCAACAGTAGAGGGAGCTGCTTGATTGCTATGAGCTAGAGAGCCAGAGTCCGAGGTAGAAGAGAAGGCTGGGGATCAGTGGAGAAGGTTATCTGCTGACATTTTCAAAGGTGGAGAGCTAGACTGGAGGAACCATGCGAGGGCCAAGGGGAGGGAGGCTGTGGGAGGTCCCTGGTCAAAGGACAGAGTTGCACTCCAGTCGGAAGGACTAGGGAAGCTGTAATCATACAAGGTCAAGGGTTGATTGAAAAAGAGTCCCAGCATGACCAGAGGTCTGGTGTGTGGTATGTGGGGCATCAAGGGATCAGACATCTTACGTTTCAATGATTGCTTTTCTTGGCCTGAGAAATTGACTAAAAGTTTGGGACTTTCCTTGTAGACTATTTGTATGATGGTGTAATAAACCAGTCCCAATGAGGGGTAGCCTGAACCGAAGCTAGTGGGTGATGGGAGAGGGGAGACTGAGGCAGCACTGATCATGCTGTAGTTTGCGAAGAGACGTATTCCAACTGGGATGGCCCTATGACATTATGATACATGTGTATCCTTCTGCCAGGATGCCAATCATTTGGAACTTTGGACAGTGATGACAAAAGCAGGAGTGCATGTGTTGGGAGCAGGGAACTGGTTGTCCTCTGTAGCTTCTGAACCATGAGTTCATGGCAGTACAGAAAGCTGGACATGCAAGCAAGCTGCTTGCAGATATACCCTGCCTGCTAATGTTGATCCCACACATAAGCATTGCAGGGTAAAAGCTGGGTGGGAGATCTCCAAGGATTATGTAGAGTGTGTTAGTGAAACTCTCCTCTGTAATCAGTGATCAAACATTGAGTTAGGACTGCTGTGGCTGTCCTCTTTCTGATGAGGTGCAAAATTTAGCTCTTCTCCAGTGGTGTCATTGAAAACTCCATGATACTTTTAACTATAATAAAGGAGTTTTGGCCAACTGCCAGTTCAGGTGATTCCATTCTGCCTTCCTAAATTACATCAGCAGATTCAGTTAGTTACAGTAGTTCCTTTTCATTTCCTTTCTTAAAAGTGTTTTGTGGTGCTGCTGTACACAGTTAAACATTTATATGAATCGTATATCTGTTTATAAAAGTCTTTGTGTCCCTTTTGATGATAAATTAATTAAGATCAATGGACGAGTTTCTGCCCTGTGTTTCACAGATGCTTGGAAAATTGTATCCCTGCTTTCATTCAGTCTATGGAGGGAGGAGTGGGGAAGATATTCCTTTTGTCTATGCTTTGAGGTAATGCAAACAAAAAGAGAGAGAGTGAGAACAAACTGCCTACAGAACAGCTCTACCAAAGAGGAGAAGCATTGCAGGGTAAATTTAGCCTTCTATTTCAGTAACACTTGAAAACACCTTCAGTGCAGAGCTGTCAGGGTGAAAAAACAAAAATCAATACGAAATGATGATTTTGATTGGACCCATTTTCAAAGCTGTCAGGAGTTGCAAGTGAAGTGGAGTAACCAGCAAGGAAAAACACTTTTATTCAGCCTCTTAAAGGGTCCTGCTTTCTGCAAGATGTAACTGTTTTGCAGGATTGGAGTGGGGGTGTAGAAAATGTTATCCTTTTAGTGAAAGGATTGTTTAAAAAAATCCACCTTTTTCTAAAATCATTTTTTTTTTTAAATGAAACGCTGCATCGCCCCAAAGCCATGTCAGCTTAAATAACACAGCATGTCAGTCGTGCATTGCCAGGCCCAGCTATAGGCAATGTACTGAGGAGAACATGGTGTTAACAAAGTTGTTGTCTTTTATAGTGGTGTATTCCTCTCCCTAACTGCAAAGTTACCTAGTGCTTTCAAACCTCAGCATTGTCAGGACCATTTGGATAGAAGGCCTAACTAAGCCAACTACCTGCTGCTGGTAGTTTGGGCAGGTTACATAGTACTATGAAAGAGAAAACTTTTGCCAAATAGCTGAGCTCAGGACACATGAGGTAAGCCCTGATTGGATCCATCAGCTGTGTTATGTGCCTGGAAACTATATGAATACTTATTATGAGGGCAGGATAGAGGTCCTAATTAGCTTTGAATGTAGAGCCAAGAGAAGCTTCCAGACTAGCTGAATTGCTAAGCCTTCCTTGGATGGGTGCTGAAGCATTAACTTGAAAAGAAACCAGACTCCATTTATGCGGTTTGACAAACCATACAGTACATCTGTTTTAAATTACAGTGTAAGAAGTAGCAGCAACTGCCTCTCTGTGACACTGCCCTATTTTCCAATAGAGAGGCAGACTTCAGTGCCCTTGTCATACTGGTTATCAAGTAGTTTTTAAGAATCTAGTATTGGTTTCTCACTCACTGTGGCAACCTTGAGTTATGTATGAACATGTTATCTTCTCAAGAGCAACATTGCCATAGTTTAGCATTAAAATTATACCCCTGTCCCCTTGTACATCAGTACAAGGTTGGCATGTTGAGGAAAAGAGGGGCCGGGGGAAGTCTTCTTGTAGGTTATTATTCATATAGAATGTGAGCTAGTAGGTTAAAGTAATAGGAATGTGGACGTTCTCAAAGTTCAAGTCAATCAGGACAAAATCTTTTTCAGGGAAGAACATGCATATACTGACACATGTAAAATGCTCCTTTTTGGCCTATTTGTGTCTTCTTCCTACCTGATGAATAAAGGAAACATTTAAGGGCTTCAACTTTTTTTGATCAACTATGCCCCAGAAGAAATCACTATTAATTTTAAACACTGGACTTGCCATGTAGTCAATGCTACCTCTCTCTTTCTGCAGTAACATTCCAAATCTTACAATGTATGCGTTAACCTAGGACAGTGATTCTCAATCACTGTGTTGGAGCACACTCTGTCACCACATGGTGGTGAGTGTGTCGAGGAGAGCCAGGGTGGGGCTGGATTAACCCCGGGGGATGGGGAGAGGGGGAAACCATTTTGTATTAGAGGGTGCTTCTGAAACCCACAAAAAGGTTGAGAAGCACTGCCATGGGACATTGTGTTGTAACCTAATGCATGCCCAGAGGTGACTCTTCAGTTTTTACTGTGCTGCACAACATGGCCTTTCAGAACTTGACAGTTGGCATTGACTCTGGATTCTCTTGCTTGGAAACCATAAGGCCTAGCCCTTAAACAAAAGGGGAATCTCTCTTGGCAATTAGCAGTATAGGGCAAAATGAAGCATAAAGAAGCTGTTCTGATGCCATCCTGCAGCAAGCAGTGGTGTAGACAGGCATGATCAAATCCTTCTCAGACCAGGACATGTATCTGTAATGAAGAGGTACCGTCGCAATACAGCTGGATGAATAAATTACCTAGGATTACCTTTTTAAATATATCTTCTTCACAGGAATAAGAAAGGTGAGGAAATAATATAGCGACTAAATAAAATTATATGCAATAAACCTGGAAATGACAACGATGATAGATGTTTTTAATTCTTCGTGTACGTACACAGCCCACAACTGTCCGAGAAAGGATCACGCTTCTAAACAAAAGAGGAAGCAGGAAAGACCAGGAGGAAAAAAATGTGGTTAAATGGCAAGGATCTGGAGTTATTAGAGTCCACCAAGTATCTTTTAGAACAGTGGTTCCCAACCAGTGTGCCATGGCAACACCCAAAGTGTGCCGTGAGAATCTGGGAGAGCTAGAGTTAGAGCTTCATCCCTGCTCAGCCCAGCCACATGGGCTGGGAAGGGCTGGCAAAAAGCAGTGCCGGCTTTTGGGGTAGGCAAAGCAGGCAGCTGCCTAGGGCCCCAAGCAATAAGGGGTCCCATCCTCAATTTGGTGGACAGAAATGAAAATATAGAAAAATATAGAAATTTTTCCCATCTAGCAGAGCTAGTAGGGCTGGAAGCCTAAGCAATTTTCAGTCTTGGCTCATCAAGGCAAACTATCATTAGGATCTGTGCTTTGTCTGAATTGAAGATTTCACCATTATCTGCCCATCACCTTCATACTGACATGCTAAAAAAGCAGGAGCAAGCAACAGACAGCATAATAGTAGGAACTTTTCCCTTGGGCTCAGCTTTTAATTCCTCAGTGTGGCCATTTATTCTGCCATTTTTTAATTTTGTGAAATATTGCCTTTTTCTTTGGCTTTGTGACAATTTTTAGTGTGGCTTTAGTTAGATCAGTTTACCACATAGGTCAAATCAGTGGTGCCAAATCAAATCATAGGGCTGGAAGGGACCTTGTGAGATCATCGAGTCCAACCCCCTGGGAATTGAACCCAGAACCTTCTGCATGTCCATATAGGCTGCTACATATAAATACAGTGCTGCCCTCTTAGACAATCGTTACACCTGTGTGTGACATCTGTGCTGTTTTTTTTTTGTAAGTAATTTTTTAGCTTCTTCTGAACTTACTATTTAATATTTTTGAGGGGGCAAGAGTCTTATAAACTTGAGTACTTCAGAGAATTTCACTGAAATTTGGTGTTTTTCATTTATAGCTACACACTAGGAACTTTTTTTTTTACTTATTTTTATTATAATTATTTGTATTAAATGTCTAGCGCACATAAACCCAGGCCTATATGAAACATTTGTAATATTTGACTGCCAAAATTTTAAATGTGGTATTTATTTTTGAGCCATCATTAATTAATGCTCACACTTTTTAAAAATTTTTTTAAATGTTCATTTTAACTTTATAGTTCAGCATTAGCTCATTTATGTCAAGTGAAAGATGATCAACTTACAAGCTTCATGATGGGAAGATCTTTAAAAATAGCATACCCAAGAATAATTTACAAGTTCCAGGGGATAGTCATGTTAGTTCAGTTCAGCAAAACAAAAAAGGAGTCCTGGGGGGTCGTGTGGTGTGGTTAGGGCTGCAGGGGGGGACTGAGGCCACAGGGAAGGTAGCAGTGGGGGCCCCACAAAGTAGTTTGTGGCAGGGAAGCAGCTCCCAGCCTGTCAGCCAGCCTGCAAACAGCCCGGGTAAGGGCTTTGAGGGGGGCTGCTGGGGGTTGTGGAGGGCGGGGGGTATGTGTGTAGCAGAGGTGGGTGGGAGTGGATGTGTAGCAGAGGATGTGTAGTTGAGGTTGTGGGGTGGCTGTTTGGTTGGGGGTGTCTGTAGCTGAGGGGGGTGAGCTGGGGGCTGGAGAGATAGTTCTGGTCCCCGCAGTGATGGGAAGGTCCATCACAGGCAGCAGGGGGCTGGCGGAGGGGGGAACAGGACCCACTGGGGTGGGAGGGAGCAGCAGTGGGGTGAGGATTTGCCCTGGGTGGCAGGGAGCCACTGTGGAGAAGGGGGAAGTGGGTGCTGCACCATGCTCCCCTGCCCTACCTTCCCACTCCCCAGGTTCCCCCTGCCTCTCCCACAAAACCACTCCTGCTCTCCCTTCCCCTCTCCTCTTTTGCCACCCTTGTGCTGTTCCCCACATGGCTGCCCTTGTCCTCTTTGGCCACCCTTGCCCAGGAATGGTACTGCCATGTCTGGCGCCCCCTGCAAGCAGAGCAGGTGCCAGCGCCCCCCTGCAATCCTTACCAGGTTTACTGGGTTGCGCCGGCCCTCCCCCTGCCCTGCTCTGCTCCCCACACTCACTCCTGCCACTGCAAATAACTTCTGACCTCCCCTGTCTTGTCATCCCTGCTCTGCTACCCCTACTACCTCACACAGCAGCATTTCCGAACCACTGTGCCATGGTCCATAAATATTCATGCTAATTTGAATATTCATGAGTTTTTAATGGTGGTGTGCCTCAGAAAATTTGATGGTATCAAGGTGTGCCATAGCAGAGAAAAGGTTGGGAACCACTGTTTTAGAAGATGGAAATCCAACCAAAGTGAAGCCATAGAAAGAGAGAAAGCAATGGCTGGTAAGATGCAAGATGGAAACGACTAGGGTTAAGGGAGTTTGTAGAGCAAGAGGGCAAAGACACACAAACAGATAACCAGGAGTTCTATAAGGAAATCCAAAGCAGGAAGAATCAGTTGGTTTGCTGGGCTTTTGGAGAGAAAAGAAAGGTATGAAGAAGGTTACTTGCATTGCAGAGAAGTTAAATGACTTTTTCTCAGTAGGAATAGCTAAAGTTATGTTCTTCCCAAGGAGTCTTTTCTCATGTGGGTAATCCTATTGACACTGTGGCTGTAAATGCTCATCAGAATACTGGACAGAAGCACATCAACTAATGTTTAATCTGGGTTATCCACATATTTCTAGGTAAGATGACTAGAGCTCTTCGAACTCCTGTATTGTTTTTATCTCGTATCTTAATGGGAGTTATACTGTGGGACAAATTCTGCCTGCTAAGATGCTGAATATAAACCTGATTGAGAAAAGCTATGAACAGAGACCAAGGACTGAAATCTTTATTCTGACTATTATTATATAATTCTCCCCCACCACCCTATTTATTTAAACTAAATTCGATTGCATACTTGGTATGTGAGAGCTCTTTAGGTTTCATTCACTACTGTGTTTTAAATTAGTGGAAAATAAAAGATTAAATGCTTATGTGAAATCAAGGCACCAAGGCACCCCAAAGTGACTGCAGAGATAATCGCCCCAAATTAGCTAGACAATATCCACAAAAACACTAAAACCTTTTAAACTACAGGAGAGGGGAGGAGTAGTTTATTATACCCTTAGCAGTAATGAATATTTCACGTATGGGTAACAGCATACTGGTCCTGTTACATCTGTAAAATTATTAATATCACTAGCAGTGTCATTTTTGATTTAGAAAACAACAAGTAAAGGATTTAATTATAAAGGTTAAAAATAGATATAGTATTTATGGTTCCAGAGATTTGATTCCTACTTCATCCTGCACAAACAAAGCCAAGGGAATATGTTTTCATGCAGAGGGAAAAGAGTGAGGGTGGAGGGAGGACATAACACTGAAGAACTTCGTGGCTTTACGATAAATCTTCAGGAAACTCAAACAGCCATTAATGTTTGTAGACATTTTAAGTGATGATTTCATAATCACTCCAATCTATCTGCGGCTTGCTATAGATGAGGGTCGTTTGGTTAATGTGCGTTTCAGTCTTCATTGCCTTTTAACTAGTTTTTAATCAGTAATTATTACCGAGCTGGAATGGTATGCATACTCCTTTTTGCTCTCTCCCCGGAAGAGTGCCAGTCAATATGTCATGTCAATTAGTGTGTGATGCGTGGGCTGGCAGGAAGCGCTAGAACTGTTGCTTGCAAAGGGCAGTTGGATAACTAGCCTGTCTGTCTGATCAGCTTTGCAAAAACTCCCCCCCCCACCCCCCCACACCACCAGTTGCAGTAGCAAGGATGGTTCAGGATATAGGGCCACAGTGGCTGTTGATGACATAAAGAAAAACCTGTTCGCCACTACAAAGTGGGTTTCAGGTCCGGGATTCCAGTAGCAACAACCACCGAGATGCGCATAGCAGGAAATAAAGTGTTTTATTAACTAACAGATTACTTAACTAAATACCCAGACAAAGTGATATACCCAGAGTTAAACACAAAGTAATATGTAGATAGGCTTACAACCCAATCAGCAATCGGGGACCCCACTTCTTGACCGCGGGCTTCAGCAGGGGAGTGATGTCCTCGGAGGCACCCTTCAAGGTCCTACAGCGAAGTCCAGTGAAGTCAGTGAAACAGGCTATTGTTATAGTCCATTACTCACAGGGAGGAGTGATCAGGCCCTCTCCTGGTCATGTAGATTGTCTGCTGGGGTGTTGATTCCCACCACCTTTATCCTACAATCTAGCAGCTAGATAACTACTTGTTTACTGCATAGTTTGGCAGAATGGAAATGTGTTTAGGGGAGGGGGGCCTCCATTGCCCACTATTGTTATACTGTTATATTGTTAGCGGGGATGGTGGGGGGGACCTGAATGTATGTGAGCATCCCATCTTGAAGAAGGACGGTTACTGGTAAGTAACCAACCATTCTCCTTTGACTGCTGCTCACATCATTCAGTTACAGGTGACTGCTAGCCATACCCAAGGACGGTGGGAGGAGTTACAGTCTACCCCCACTGAGTACAGCTCTGCCCACAGTGGCATCATCTCTAGCCTGCTGGGCAATGGCATAGTGCGTTGTGAAGGTATGTATCGATGACCACATAGCGGCCCTGCAGATCTCTTGGATCGGGACCTTAGCAAGGAAGGCCGTGGAAGATGCCTGAGCTCTGGTAGAGTGGGCTCTGACAGTTCCCAGAAGGGGCATGTTTGACCTTCCGTAGCAGTCTTTAATGCAGTTTACAATCCATTTGGAGATGCATTGAGAGGATACTGGGGAGCCTCTCATGCATTCAGCAACCACCACAAACAATTGGGAGGTGTTGCGGAAAGATCGCGTGCACTCGATATAGATTAGGAGCACTCTCCTCACATCCAGGGTGTGCCACCATCTCTGGTTTTCTGTCACCTGAGGGTTGGGATAGAAAACCGGCAGGCAAATTTCTTGATTTATGTGGAAGGGGGTGGCAACCTTGGGCAAGAATGAGGGGTGATGATGAAGGACCACCTTCTCTGGGAAGAAAACCGTATATGGAGGTTCAGAGGACAGGGCTCGTAGCTCTGAGACCCTTCTGGCCGAGGTGATCGCTACCAGGAAAGCCACCTTCCAGGACAGTATGAGCAATGTGGCTGAGTCCAAGGGCTCATAGGGTGGCTCTGTTAGAGCCCGTAGCACAATGTTCAAATCCCACTGAGGGGTGGGTTTACGAGGGTGGGAAAAAAAGCTCTTCCACCCCCTTCAGGAATCTATGAGAGATGGGGTGTGAAAAGAGTGGAGCCCCATCTACTCTTTGGTGAAAGGCCAAAACTGCTGCCAAGTGAACTTTTAATGAGGACAGGGATAGGCCTTTCTCTCTTAAATCAAGAAGGTAGTCTAAAGTTGCCTGAATTGGTGCGGAGGTAGGGTCTATGACTGTCACGGCACCAAGTGGAAAAGTGGTTCCATTTTGCCATGTAGGTGGACCTGGTGGAGGGTTTTCTGCTACCAGCCAGGACCTTCTTAACCCTATCCGAGCAGCACCTCTCTGGCTCGCTGAGCCAGAGAGCATCCAGGCTGTCAGATACAGGAGGCCAGGGTTTGGGTGCCGAAGGCAGCCCGAATTCTGTGTCAGGAGGTCTGCCCATTGGGGGAGGCGGAGCGGGGTCCTCACAGACGTCCTGTAGGAGTGGAAACCAGTGTTGTCTGGGCCAGTCTGGGGCTATCAGAATGATGTGTGTCTCGTCCACGAGGACCTTCAGTAGCACCCTGTGGATCAAGGGAATTGGAGGGAAGGCATACATTAGGGCCTCCAACCAGTTGAGGAGGAAGGCATCACTGAGAGAACCCTCCTCCTGACCCCAAAGGGAGCAGAACCGGGGACGTTTGCAATTTTGCCCCATGGTGAACAGGTCGACCTGTGGGGTTCCCCATCTGTTTGTCAGCAGGGAGAAAACCTCGTTGTGGAGGGACCACTCATGATTCACAAAGGGTTTCCTGGTGAGCGAGTCCATGAGGCTGTTGTCTACCTTGGGCAGGTGGGAGGCAGTCACCGTGAAGTGATGATCTATCACTAATTGCCAAAACTTGTTTGCCTCCTCGGCTGGAGCTGAGGAGCGGACTCCCCCTTGATGGTTCGTGTAGAACACAGCCGCTGTACTGTCTGAGAGGACCTGAACCATCCTGCCTTGGATCTGGTCAAGGAAGGTCATGCAGGCCAGCCTGATAGCCTGGAACTCCTTCACATTTATGTGGAGGAGTCTGTTCTCTGGGTTCCAAACACCTTGCATGGAGAGACCTCCCAGACAGGTGGGCTCCCCAGCCCAAGTCGGACGCGTCCGTTATCAGGGTCACTGAGGGCTTGGACTCCCTGAATGGGATTGCCCCCATTGTGAAGTCGGGGTCCTTCCAGATTTGGAGGGACTCCAGGGCATATTGGGGGACTGAGAGTACCTTGTCCAGACAGTCTCTTCCTGGTCGGAAGCTCGTGGTGAACCAGAGTTGGAATGGTCTCCTCCACAGGCGGGCTGTTCAGATTACCGAGGTGGCCGCTGCCATGTGTCCCAAGAGCTGCATGCACCGTTGTGCTGTGGTCATCCCGGATGCCTGTAGCTCCGTGATAATGGGTGTTTAAGCATGCCCCAATGAATTCTATGTCCTGAGTGGGGCAAAGCTTGGACTTCTCTGAGTTTATGCGGAAGCCTAGGAACTCACACAGATTCACTACCAGGTTGACATGGTTTTGCACCTGTTGACTTGACTTGCCCACTATGAGCCAATTGTCTAGGTAGGGGTAGATTCTTATACCCCTCCTGTATAGGAAGGCTGCAACCGGTGCCACTCCCTTTGTGAACACCCTGGGAGCTAGCAATAACCCAAAGGGGAGGACGGTGAACGGGTAGTGATGTCATGCCACCACAAACCTGAGAAAACGTCTGTGGTGGGGTTGGATGGCTATGTGGAAGTAAGCGTCTTTTAGGTCAAGGGCTGCAAACCAGTCTCCTGGGGACAGGGAGGGGACAATCTGGGCAGAGATACCGTGTGGAACTTTATTCTCTTTATGTGCTTGTTGAGTGCTGTGAGGTCTGGAATAGGTCGTAGGTCCCCGTTGGATTTGGGGACCAGGAAGTAGTGGGAATAGAACCGTTTGCTGTGCTCCCTTTTGGGAACCTTTTCTATGGCTCCAAGGGAGAGTAGCTTCTGGCATTCGACCTTGAGCCTGCCCAGCAGTTCTGGGTTTTCTAATATTATGCGAGGGGGCGGTTTCCTGACCTGAGGGTTTAAAAGGAACTGGATGTGGTATCCTTGCGTCACTGTGTCAAGGACCCACTGGTCTGACGTGACACGGGTCCACCGTGGGACGAAGTGATGGAGGTGGTGGGGGGAGAACAGGGGTTCTGGAGTGCTGCCCTCTGAGGGACCATCAAAAACGCTGCTTGTGGCCCAAAGAGCGGTCCAATCCCTGTCTGCGCCATCCAGACTGCGAGGCGCTCAGCTTACCCCCTTTACTTGATCGGCTCTTGTCTTTGTCCAAGTCCCCAAGAAGGTGCTGGGGAAACTGGAGGGATCTTGGGAATTGGGTCTGCAGTTGCAGCTGTTGATGCGACCTCGAGGAGTGCCTAACGGGTTGAGGAGTGTAAATTCCGCGGGAGTGGAGCGTAGCCCTTGAGTCCTTCATACCATGCAGTTTTGCATCTGTGGAAGATGCAAAGAGGTCAGGATCTTCGAAGGGGAGGTCCTGAATAATCTGTTGCATCTGCGTGGAAATGCCGGAATTTTGGAGCCAGGCCAAGCGGCGCATAACAACTGCAGATGCCATTGTGAGTGCCGCTGTATCTACTGCATCCCAGGTTGCTGCGAGTGCATCCCTGGATGCCCTTTCTCCTTCTTCCAGCATTGCCTTGAAGTCTCTCAGGCACTTCTTGGAGATGGCTGAGCAGAGATTTCACATAGCCTCCCACAAGTTGAAGATGTAGCACGTCATCAGGGCTGAGTGATTTGAAATACGCAGCTGGAGAGCAGCAGAAGGGTAAACTTTCTTGCCTAAAAGGCCAAGCTTCCTCGCCTCCCTGTTCTTGGGCATGGAGCTCGGCTGGCTCTGTCTCTCCCTTGGGTTTACCGCATCGACCACTAGGGATCCTGGGGCGGGATGGCGGAATAGGAAGGGGAATCCCTCCAGGGAGACAGAATATTCCTTTTCCCCACTTTGGATACTGGCGGAATTGAAGAAGGCATTTGCCAGCATTCCTGGACAATACGAAACACCCCAGAGTGTAGGGGAATCACAACCTTAGCCAGAGGGGCTCTATGGCACGCGTTGAAGAGGGAATCATCTTCCTCTTGGATCACCCCCAGCTTCAGCTTCAGCTTCAGATTGGCTGCCATGCAGTGGAGGAGGTCCTGCTCGATGCAGGAATCTCCCTTGCAGTCAGTGGACATGTCAATTAGGCGCTCATCGGGTGACAAGGACAATTGAGCCCTTGATCTGCTACGTTGAGTAGAATCAGGGTCTGGCTTGTTGTTGGAGAAATCCGAAGACCCCGGCACCGGTGATCAAGCATAATGGGAGGAAGCATCATCTGCTGTCGTGTTCAGCCAGTCGAGGGTCCACTCATTGTGCGGTGACCTCGCTGGTGGCGTAGGAGCCATGGGGGGAGCAGAGACTTCTCCCGATGGCCATGGTCTCCTCGAGCTCAGTGATACAGAGCTCTTTCGAAGCTGCTTTCTCGAACCCTCCTCCTGGGGGGGGGGAAGGAAGGGGTCCTCAGAGGATGATCTGGACAACCTCCCCCCTGACATCCAGTAGTCCGGTACCGAGAGCTCTTCAGAGGAGTGATGGGGCGGAGCTGTAGTACTTGGACCCGGTGTTGTCCTAGTTGACAGTACCAGGTTGGAGAAGGGCGAAGAGCTGCATGACAGTGAGGGTGCAGGTGCCGGTGCTGGCATGGCTGTTGCCAGTGCCAGGTCCGACGGTACCAGAAGTGATGGCACCGGAAGTGGCGGTGTCAGCAACGGTGCCGGGTCCAGTGGTACTGGGCTTGGTGCCGGTACCGCAAGGGGCAGTACCGTGACCGGTGGCGCTGAAAGAAACGGCACCGCTTTGGTCTGCTTCTTCGTCTTCTGCACTGAAGCCAGGTTTGAATGCCCTTGATGGGTCGGCAGGGATGCCTGTGCTGGTGCCCTGCTCGGGGCGGCTGAGAGGCTACCCGGTGACTGGCGAGGTCGGTGCCAAGGCGGTAACATAGTAGGCCGAGATTTCAAGCTTGATACCAGTGATCGGTGGGGATCTTGAGCCCGGGCCAATTGAGGGTCTGGTGGATCGCTGATGGCTCAGCTGCCTTCAGGCAGAGCGACTCCGCTCCCCACAATCGAGAGGAGACGGTGCTCTCTTTCTAGCTGAGTCTATCACTTGAAGGATCAGCAAATGGAGCACTCTGCCAGAAGGTGGGACTCAGTCAGGCAAGCGAGACATTTCTCTTGCGGGTCATCTATCGGAAAAGCCTTGCAGCATCCTAAGCACGGCTTGAAACCTAGCATTTCAAGTTTTGCACAAAAGACAGGCACTTACATTTAGCAAGGTAATGCTGATCCGAACTGACGCTGATGGCGGAAAAAGGAACTGGGAGGGTCAGGGTTATGGTCACCTATAAAGCTGCGGTTGTGGCATGCAGGGGGCATTGGCCATGCGCCCTGACCTGACAGGCTAACGCTAAAGACTTTCCGAGCTACCATGCGCTGTGGCACGTAGACACCTGTAACTGAATGATGTGAGCAGCTCTCGAAGGAGAACTGATTGATGCTAGAGGGTGAAATTCACAGTGCCTGACTTGCAGAGGTGCTAGGTATCCATAGCTCCCAGCAACTTCATTTGGACTTTCGGCCACTTTATATGTCCTGAACATCAGATCCCTAGTTTGTAAACTCTATGGGGCAGGCACCATTGTTTTGTTCTGTCTGTTTAGCATCTACCGGTCGAGGGGCTGGTCTGTTACAGGGGCTGCTAGGTGCAATCATCATCAATCTTAATAAATAATATATCTGATAGGGTATGTCTACACTTAGACTTGAATTCGAATTGATGATGATCAATTCGAATTCAATTAAGTGCATGGCCACACTCGCTTTTCTCAATTCGAACTGAAGAACTCCTCAGTTCCAGTTGATGAAAGCTGACTTTGAATTGGTCAAACCTCCTTTGACTTTGAAGTCTGGGTCAATTCAAACCCAGTAGTTCGAATTGACCCAGTGTGGCCATGTCAGTTCAAACTCCATGAGTTCAAACTGACAAGGGTTGATGGAGGAAGACCAGCCCTTCAGCACCTGGCAGCCCCAAAGGTGCCTCCACCCCCCCGCCAGATCAGGCGGAGGGGCAATGAGGTTCCTGTCTCCTGGCTGGAGACAGGGACCCCAGTCCCCCCTCCAGCTCCGCTGGATGTGCGCGGAGAAGGCACCCTGGCATGTGGCTGCATCCTTGCTGGCTGTGTGCAGGGAAGGCAGCCCTGCACACACGGCTCCTGCCCAGCTGGCCGTGCTCGGGGAAAGAAGTCCCATGCACGGCTCCTGCCCAGCTGGCCGCGTGTGGGGAAGGCAGCCCTGTGCGTGGCTGCCTTCCCCACATGCGGCCAGCTGGGTAGGAGCTGCGTGCAGGGGTGCCTTTCCTGCGTGTGGCCAAAGCCGCGTGCGGGGATGCCTTCCCTGTGTTGCTGCCTTCCTGGCAGCGGG
>ML681971.1:21968905-22123233 GCA_007922195.1 Podocnemis expansa | reverse complement strand
CTGCCATTTGATTGGAGAGGCAGAAGGGCTGCGAGAACCTTCCATAAAGTTTTATATTTGATTGGGGGGAAGGTTGTTTACTGCTGGAACTTTCTGTGCACTCTGCTAGAGGATTGGTAGGACCCTCCACAGTGGGAGAATGCTACACTCTGATTGGGCAGTTTGAATGGGCCACAAAGTTTATCAGAGGTTGCCTGCTGGGAGGAGGGGTGGTTCCTGTTCCTGTTCCTGGGGAATCCTTCTGGCGCTTCGTTGTGGATTGGGGCTGGAGAAGAGCCTGAAGACCAGAAGACTGCAGGTTCGCTAGTTTAGGTTTAAGCACCTGCCACTGGAGAGGACACCTTCGAGCAGTGTGTGTATGTGGACTTGCTCCATTGTTGGGACTTGGGCTGAGGCACCTAGAAGCCCTCAGCTGCAAGAGGCAGAGTAGGAGAACTGAGTGGGACTTTTCCTAATTGAGGACTCTGGCTTGGGGACTGGAAGCCCCAAGTGCAGATAGAGGAGGAATCGTAGTGGGACACTCAGCAGACTGGCTCGGGAAAGACCCTGAAGTGGGATCCGTCTGGAGAGCCTCTGGGTTGGAGCCTGGGACTGTGTTTCAAGGCCCTGCTCTGCCCTGTGAGGCTGGGATCCCTGGACTTTGCTTAGGGTGAATGGACTCTAGTTGTAGGACTAGACCACCAGCGGTCCAGAAGCAGATGGTCCACGCTCGGAGGATGCCGGACCTAGTCCCAGAAGTAGATGGTCGGAGGAGCTCGGCGTGGACTGAGAGCCACTGATCAAGTCGAGCCCTATGTGGCTCCTTGCAGTGGTGGGACTCGGCCTGTGCCTGGAGCTGAAGACTGCGGGGGAGTCGTAGGCTAACGCCCCATGCAGGGTGAAGCAAGACTGTAAGGGAAGTCCAGGCTGTTGTTCTCCTAGTTTAAGGTTTTGGGGTTTGGGCATTGGCCTACTGGGTGGGTGTGTTTGGTCCGGGGTGTGAAAGGATAGCTTACCTTACTGTAACTGGGGTGGGAGTATGTTTAATAAACAGTGTTTGTTTTGGAAACCTCCGTCTCCTAGTGTTTATTCCGGCAGGCTATACAAAGCGCGAGTTGATAGAGGCTCAAGGGGCAGCTTGTATTCAACACTCTTGAACCCATTTCTGGGAATATTAGGATTTTTCCAGAACAGTTTTTGCGAGCCAGCCAGGAGGTGTTGAACCCCTTTTTGATAGCCTGTGGTGGAATAAAACAGTGCCAGCATGGCTAGAATCTTTGGGAGAGCAGCCGGCTGAAGCAGGAGAAAAAGACCACCCTTTAGGATAGCTTAGAGGAGTTTGGTAAGGGTAAGAACCCCTGGCAGAAAGGCCTGTTTGTTGGTACAGGTGCTTACACCACCCTATGTGACAGATGGGAGACATTTGTTGCATCAAAACCGTGGAGAAGGGAAAGGAAGCGAGCCCTTTGGTATGGGCTCCATGAGGTTGCTGTGACGTTGTCAGGAGTGGTACAGGAGCAGGAGGCTCAGATAGGATCCCTTAGGTCAGACCTCAGAGATAAGGAGAGGGCTTTGAAGGATTTGGCAGAGGCTAAGAAAGAAGCGGAACAGGAGTTTTTGCAAAAGGAGAGAAAGTGGGAGGTGGAATTGACCAACAGAACCTCCCACATTAATAGATTGGAGGACAAGGTAACAGGGCTGTCTGATGAGTTAGAGATCCAGGACAGGGAGTTGAAAAAGGCTGCGCGGGAGCTAGATGAGGCGAACGCGGCAGTGTTCTGGATGCTCAAAGAGGTCCGCAAGGACCTCCAGGGAAAGGAGAGCCATGCCTCCTGCCAGAAAAAGATAGAGTCCCTGCACCAGGAGTTGCGTGAGGTGAGGGGCATATCTAGAAGTGTCAGGAGGAGGCATGAGAGTGATGGCTCAGAGAGTTCATCACTCCCTGATTATGACTCCTGCAGCTCTGGTTCAGCCAGAGATCTTTGGAACAATGGGTCTCATGGCAGTGACAAAGGAAAGAGAGGAGACAGGGAGGCACCGCTGCCACCTTCTCGCTCACTCCCTTTTCCTCTTCCTCCCCCCTCCTGTGTGGCAAGAAGCCTCAGTGCCAGCACGCCCTATTATAAGCACCACCGTCCAGCATGGGGACTGGCAGCCAGATGAGGTCAGGAGAGTGACTAAGGTGTACACTCCTGAGCAGGCTAGGGCTGTGGGGAACATTATAAGTTCCTTGAATAGGAACACAGTTGTGGGATGGCTGTCCCAAGTGGGGGATTTGAAAGACATAACTCTTGAGGACGTAATGGTGCTAGCCCAAGAGTGTATGTCCCCCGAGGATTTTGGAGCCTTGCCCACTAACATCCAGACAGTGGGTGTTAATGATGTTTTTGAATTGTTCCTTGGGATCTTTGATTTTTATCTTCCCGGGGAAAGTGTAAATGGCAGATTTTACACTGAGAGACAGTGGCCTGATGATAGGCCTGAGAGTTACCTAGGTCACAAACGACTGTTGTATCTCATGGCAGGCAACCTAGATACGGATTCTCCCCAATTCCTGAGGGAATTGCTGAAGGGTCTTCTTCCAACCCTTCATATAGCAATGGGCACTTTAGATCCGAATGTTGTGGCTCTGGATGAGGTGAAGGTACGCATGAAAGAGGCGTATAAGCTCCAGAGGGAAGCTTTTCCTGCCAGGTGGAGTCTTGAGTGTAGGAAAGAGCGAAGAGATTCCGATGGGAAGGGTCCGTGGAATCGTGAGGGCAGACGAATGAGGGCTATCAAGGAAAAGGATAGCAGGGACAGTAACAAGGGTCAAAAGAAATCAGTTAGGGTTTCCGAAGAGTTTGTCAGAAACAAGGAGGGGATGGCAAGATCTGGCCGGGATGGACCGGAGAGAGACGAACGCCCCAGAAAGAGCTTTTGAGAGAATCTAGACAATAGGCAGCTGCGAAAGCTCATTTGGAAAAAGCTGAATAGGTTTGAGGACCCTAAGGCCATTGACGGTTTGTCCACAGTGGAACACATGGCCAGATTAGCAGCTCATGAGAGGGGTGAGGCATCAGGTAGGCCTGCTCCTGCACCTCCCAATCAGGAATGAGGAGGTCCAGCTCTCCTGTCGCCCCTGGGAGGATCAGCTCCTGTAGAATTTGATAAGTGGGGGCGGCCTGTCACTGGTGTGACTTTCACCAGAGAGTTTGGGAGCTTAAGTCAAGATTGTTTGGTTGACACAGCAGCTGCTATATCATTACTGAGCATGGGAGATGATTCAAAGATTGGTAACCTGCCCATTTCATGTTGGAAAAAACCTGGAAGGCTTTGGCAGGAAGTGTAGCCTCATCCCTTTTGTGAACCACTTGGCATGCCGCATTGGGGCAATAGAGTGTATAGCCGACTTCGGTATACAGGGCCAAGGAGGGGAAGGTATCTTGGGCGCAGATGTGCTGTCCAAGATTGGTGCCATAATAGACCTTACCAACAGGGTTGTTTGGAGTTTGGAAGGGAGTCAGAGTCCAGTTGTTTTTTCTGGGGCATATAGAGTTGGTGCTATGAAAGCATTAGAGAAGCTGGAATGGCCTCCATGGGAACCGGAGGTAGCAGACATCCTTAGCAGGCATGGGAAGGCACTGGCTTTGAATAAGCTGCAGCATGGCCTGACTAAGTGAGTGGTGAGAATCGTGGGCCCTGATCCTAGGCCCATGAAACAGTATAGGTATCCAGCTCAAGCTGAGGCTTCGTTGAGGAGGTGCTTGGAAGCTCTTAAGAGTCAGGGTGTTGTCAAGGAATGCCAGAGTCCTTATAACTCACCTATTTGGCCAGTCAGGAAGGCCAATGGAGTGTTGTGGCGCCTGACTGTGAACTATAGAGAGCTGAATAGGGTAACCCCTAAAATGGCACTGGTTGTAGCTAACTTCAGGGATGTGATGGTGACCATAGGGTTGGGAGTGCAGTGGTTTTTGGTCATTGATTTGGCCAACATATTCTTTTCTATCCCTGTGCATGAGGCTGATTGGTATAAGTTAGCTTTTACATTTGACAGCCAACAGCTAAGTTTTACAAGATTGCCCCAGGGCCTTCACAATTCTCCGAGTATCTGCCACAAGGAGATATCTAGATTGTGGAAAGATTTGCCTTCAGGTCAGAAAGTCATCTCGTATGTGGATGACATTTTAGTTGCCAATGTGACTAGAGAGAAGAACTTGCTTGTGCTAGAAGAGGTCTTGTGCCGCATTGAGGATGCAGGATTTATTATTAATCCTGCTAAGGTGCAGCTAGTAAAGCAGGAGGTAATTTATTTGGGTGTCCAGCTTGGGGCTAAGGGGCAGAGCCCAGACCGCCAAAGGGTAGAGCTCATTGCTAAGCTACCAGCCCCACAAGATGTGTCGACTCTTAGGTCATTTCTAGGGTCAACAGGCTTCTCTCGGGATTTCATAGAGAGATATTCCCTAATTGCTAAGCCCTTGTACAAGTTGCTCAGGAAGGGAGCAGAATGGGAATGGGGTCCCGAGCAGATGGAGGCGTGTATCAAGCTGAAGGCAGTTTTGATGCAAGTGCCATCGCTGGCTTTTCCAGTGGATGGGGCACCTCTTATCCTCAGGCTAGCTGTGGTTCCTAATGGGATCAGTACGATCCTGTCACAGGATTTGGGAGCAGGTGAGAGGCCTATTGCCTATGCCTCTCAGGAGCTGTCTGCAGTGGAGGAGAGGTACTCCCCTTGCAAGAGAGAGGCGTTGGCCCTTCTTTGGGCCATTGGCCGTTGGGAGTACATTGTGGGACTCTCTCCACTTATTGTTAAGTCGGCATATATGCCTGTAAAATATATCCTCTCAGGAAAGGTTAACCAAGGGAGGATGTCTAACCCTAGGATTGCCAGTTGGTCTTTGACATTGGTTAATAGAGAGGTGGCAACAGATTCTAATAGGTAGGGTGAGTTGGCACCCTATGCTTTACTGTGTGTTGGGGCAGAGCATGAGTGTCCCATTCCAGAGATCAACACACAGCTTGAGAAATCCCCTTTCCTAGTAACCACTGTGAAAGAAAAGTGTCCCATAGCAGAGGAGTGCATGTGGGTAGTAGATGGCAGCTGCTATTATCTGCAGGGAAGCCAGGTTGCTGGGTACGCTGCTCTCAGCCACCCAGATGGACAGATCTTGCCGGGAACTGTCATTCCTGCGTCAGCCCAGGCGGCTGAGATTGTTGCCATTCTGAGTGTGCTGTGTAAGGAGGAAGAGCAGAAGGATGTGCTGATCCTTACAGATTCAGAATGGTCATTGAGGGCATTTGTGGATTGGATACCGGTGTGGTTGAGCAGAAATATGACCACAGCCGGTGGGAAAAGGGTGGCATATGCAAAGTACTTGTTGCATGCGTGGAATCTAGGTAAGGGTCGGTCTGGAAAGACGTACCTAGGTAAGGTAAGAGCCCATTGCAAGGCCAATGAGCTCTGGACTAGGTTAAATAATTGGGTAGGTCAGTTAGCCAAGGAGGCAGCCCGGTTAGGTCCAGAGGCGATTTGGAAGGGATCGGATGATGTGGAGATCCCTGTTATGCTCGTGAAAAATAAAGAAGGTGGTTTGGATGTAGCTGACATCAAGCAGCTGCAGCAGCGAGATCAGGGTATTAAGGATCTGCTTTGGGGAGAGGAATACTATGGTTGGTGCATATATAAGGATAGCCAAGGTTTGGTTTGGGCCAAAAAGGTGGGTGCTGAGGATGAGAGGCCTCGTCTGGTAATGCCAGAGTGCCTGAGAGCGGAGCTGATTCAGCTCGCACACCAGCAAGGGCACTTTGGTAGGCAGAAAACTGTGGATCGTGTGTTGGAAGTGGCTTGGTGGCCTGAATTGGTTGAGCAAGTGGAGAGATTTCTCTCTCAATGTTTGGAATGTGCTGCCAATAACCCTGATCCACAGGTTGTGAAAGGCCCTCTAAAACACCGACCCATAGTCGGCCCATGGTGAAGGGTCCAGATAGACTACATAGGACCCCTTCCCTGCACCAGTTGTGGGAAGAAATATGCCCTGGTTGTGGTAGATGCCTTTAGTAAGTGGGTTGAGGTTATTCCCACTTCAAATAATACAGCCCTGACAACCACACGGGTACTGCTTAATGAGGTGATCTCTAGATTTGGCCTCCTGGAATCTATTGACTCAGATCAAGGCCCTCATTTTGTGGGGGATGTTGTGAAGTAGATGTGTTTGGCCTTGGGCATTAAACAGTGATGGCATATTACGAGCCACCCTCAAAGTTCTGGTCTGGTTGGAGGATGAACCGAACTCTGAAGACTGCCCTCCAAAAATTAATTGATCAGTCTGGAAAGGATTGGGACTTGAAGCTGCCATTAGTGCTTATGGCTATAAGGTCCACAGTTGGAGTTCATGGGTACGCTCCACATGAAATCTTCACCGGCAGGAAGAGGAGGACACCTGAGGTCTGGTGGGTGGAGGGAGGAGTGCCTCCTGATGAAATGCAGACCCACATTAAGATGCACGAGTTTGTTGAAAGGTTATTGGATACTCTGCAGGAGACCTGGGTTTGGGTAGCCAGGCAGCTAAGAAGTAATATGGAGGGTATGGATCGTAGACTGTCAGACAGATGGAGCCCAGTGGAATGGGATATTGGAGATCGAGTCCTGTATCGGTATTTTTCGGCTGCTGGGCATGTGTTGAGTCCCAGGTGGGTGGGACCTGTGAGGATCACCAATAAAGCTGGGCCTACAGTCTACGAAGTTGAGGTGGTGAATAAAAAGGGAAGAAAAAGTCTTAAGTGGTTTCACAGTTCCCAACTGAAGAACTGGAGGGCATATAAAGAGTAATTGCCTCCACCCATGGAGGGGAGTGTCAGGTAGGATGTGTTTAACTGTGTGTTCTTTCTTCCCACCAGGACTGAGAAAGTTTTTCTTCTCAGCAGGATTTGCTTCACATAAAACCTCAATTGTCATGTGCGCCGCTAAGACTATGTACCATTAATATTGTTAATGTTTTGTATTGGGTATGGTGGGGCTCTGTTGGTGCACCAGGGGCAGTACTACAGGTTCTGGTCCCTGGGTGGCTATACCAAAGAGTGGGAAGCCAACAAAGGTGAAATTCTCCAAGTTTCTGCCGTGGTCCAGGAGGGGTGGGTGGATATCCATACCTACCTGAACAACAAGTTGTGTTCTTTGGCGTGGACCAGACTGTTGGGGGGGAATTGATTGGCCACATACCCAATTTTAAAGGCTATTCCACCAGGCTATACAAAGCACGAGTTGATAGAGGCTCAAGGGGCAGCTTGTATTCAACACTCTTGAACCCATTTCTGGGAATATTAGGATTTTTCCAGAACAGGTTGAGGGTGAAGATTAGTGGTGAGTGGATGACTGGTAGTGTTGCTATATTACTGTATTCATGCTACAGGAAACGTAAGTATTTAATTTGCAGTACTGCAGAAACAGCAGGTCCCACAGAATTAGGCTTCCACCACAGTTTTGATTTTAATTACTTTGTTTGCACAGTTGACAATTTTGCATCCATTTTGAAGTTTGCAATGTAACCTTTTCCCCCCAGTCATACAGTAGTGCCCCATTTTTCTCAGCTGATAGTCTGTGGGGCTCCCTCTGTCAGCCTCATGCGTAAATGAGTGAGTATAGTTGCAGCAAAATGTCTGGTTATCCAAACATTGGCAGGCATAGCATAACACTTGAGTATTTATGTTGGCCCAGCAAATTTTTCTTAAGTTGACAGATGGTCTTTGGCTTTTCCAAATAACTATAATTAACAATGGTCAGTTATTACTTTTCTGTGGTTTTTCTATGTCTTGTCTGTGACTCAGCTGCAATTATTTGACAGCCATCCCCTGATTCACATAGGGCCTTATTCTAATTTCTTTACCTGTTCCCCAGCATGGGGGGGCCATTTTGAATCATGTTCTTAGTAGTAATTGGAAGAAATTTAGTTATCTCGTTTTAAAGACATTTAATTTTTGTCTCCTCTTTAGAAATGGCGCCAGCGTCTCTATTGGGATGGAAAGTTAACCTGCGTGATGGGTAACTTTAACTAGCCAAGTTCCAAAGGAGCAGCCATGTTAGTAAAGTAAAGCAAAAAAAGCAAGGAGTCTTGTGGCACTTAAAGACTAACAGATCTATTTATTGCATGAGCTTTTGTGGGAGAAAATCCCACTTTGTCAGATGCTTTGAAGAGGGGGAACTTACCGAATGGGATGAAAATAAATGCAGGGGAGTGTAAGACATGCGATCAGGTCATACTGCAATAGCAAATCAGAGCATTTGTAAGGACTTAACTAGCCAAGTCCACAAATATACTGATCCCCACCTTGTGTTCATGACAGCATTTACAGGTATGTCTCCAGGATCTAGAGGCATCAGTGGAGCTTTCCCAGCTCCTGCAGCTTCAGGTTAGAGGGGATTGGTTTTTGTAGAAGGGGAAAAGGTAGTTGGTGTGTTTTGGCAGGTGTTCCATTTGCACCAATGTCTCCTGCTAATCCCAGAGCTGTTTCCTCCATCTGTGAAAAGGGAAAAATGTTCTGTGACCTCTTAAGAATGCTTTCAGACTTTCCCCTCTGAAGTGCCCTGAAGGATGAACACAGAGAAATCTACAATGGCTCTCTTGTGTGATAACTCTATTGAGGAGCTGCTCATTAACGAGAGCTGGAGGAGGGGCAGCGTGCTATTAACAACACCCAGTGCTGACTATAACAGCCTCCTTCCAGGTTTTGAATAACATTTTAGGTTTCAACAAAGCAAAAAGGCAGTTCCAGTAGGCTGCTGCATTTGGCTGTTCTACTGCCAAGTCAATATGAGCAACTCCAAGGGACTGTTTGTTATTGTTGTTTTGTTCAGTGTAGTGCTCATGAAAGGCATGAGGTCAAGATTTTTGAAGGTGTTTTAAAGAGATTTCAGTGGGAGATTGGTGCCTATGGGATTTTCAGAAGCTGTAGTACCTTAAAAAATCTGGCCTCGGGGCTCGGGCTAATAGTTGCATAGAACAAACCTGTGTAGGGGCGTGAGGTGTGTATGTGGGGGGGAGGGGGGGAGCAAATGTGGGCTTGGGCTGTGGTGCTGGACATTTTCAGTATGTCATTATATAATAGATGCTTCAGTCTTGCCTGTCCCATGTTAGTCCCATGTTGGAGAGTCTCTGTAAAAGACTCTCTATTGCAGTGGCTCCCAACCTTTTCTCTGCTGTGGCACACCTTGATACTTTCAAATTTTTTGAGGTACACTGCCATTAAAAAGCTCATGAATATTCAAATTAACTCAAATTACTTATGAATATTCATGAACCATGGCACAGTGTTTTGGAAATGCTCCTATGTGGGGTAGTAGGGGTAGCAGAGCAGGGGTGGCAAAACACAGGAGGTCAGGAGTTGTGTGCAGTGGCAGGAGTGAATGTGGGGAGCACAGCAGGGCAGGGGTGGCAAAAAAGGACAAGGGGAGCCATGTGGGGAACAGCACAAGGGTGGCAAGAGAGGAGAGGGGAAGGGAGAACAAGAGTGGCTTTGTGGGGGGGGCAGGGGGGAACCTGGGGTATGGGAAGGTAGGGCAGGGCAGCATGATGCAACATCCACTTCCCCCTTCTCCACAGTGGCTCCCTGCCACCCAGGGCAAATCCTCACCCCACTGCTGCTCCCTCCCACCCCAGTGGGTCCCATCCTCCCCAATGTTCCCTCTAAGGGGAGAGGGCAGCTGAGCAACTCTGGTTGCTTGCTACGCTCCCCCCCCATGGGGCCCGCTGCACAGCCCCCCCCCGCTGCTCCCGCTAGCCCCCCCCCACTCCTGGCATCACCTCCCGCTCCCGCTAGCGCCCCCCCTCCCAGCATCGCCCCCCGCTCCCACTCGGCCCCCCCCAACTTACCTTGGGGCTGGACTGGAGCCAGAGGGCCCAGCCATAACTCCTGGGCCAGAGAAGCTCTACAGAGCATGCCCAGATTTTCTGGGCATGCTCCGTTAGAGCTTCTCTGGGCGGGAGTTTTCAAAACTCCCAGCCTCAGAGGAGTTCTGTGTAGGGACTCTGGCTGCCGGCAGCCTTCGCTGCGCTGGCGGCTGTGGCGGGCTGCGCTGCAGCGCGCCAGCGCAGCTTAGAGGGAACATTGTCCTCCCCTCCCCCAGCCCCCTGTTGCCTGTGTTGGACCCTCCCATCACTGCAGGGGCCAGAACTAGGCCTCCAGCCCCCAGCTATGCCACTCCACTCCCCCAGCTACGCCACCCCACAACCCCAGCTCTACACACTCTGCTACACAGCCACTCCCACTCAGCTCTGCTACACACAGACACCCACACACACCTGCCCCACACAACCCCCAGGAGTCCTCCCCCCAAAGCCCTTACCTGAGCTCTTTGCAGGCTGCCTGACACAAGCTGCTTTGCCCTGCAGGCGAAGATTAAACACTCTCAGCCTCCCGCCCCTCTCTGCTGGCTGGGCCTAAGGTGGAGCCACCGGAACACTGCGTTCGGGCTGCTCCTGCTATTTTTAGGGGGACCTCTGGAACTCCGCATTCCAGTGCCTTCCTCTAGTTTTAGGGGGGCCAGAAGGCTGCCTGCTTAAAAATAGGGGGCCCCAGAACTGTGTTCTGTTGCCTTCCCTCTTACTTTAACCCTTGCCTTTTCCCAGCCCTGCATAGCCCACGTGGCTGGGCTGAGCAGGGAGGGAACTTTAACTCCAGCTCTTGGGGATGCTTGTGGCACACTTTGGGTGTTGCCACGGCACACCAGTGTGCCCCAGCACACTGTTTGGGAACCACTGTTCTATTGTATGCATGGCCAAACTGCGGCTTGTGAGCCACATGTGGCTCGCGAATGAAGAAGTGCAGCTCATGGAAGAGCACAGTGGGGAGAAGCAGCGGCATGGTCGGGGATGGCAAGAAGAAGCGCGGCATAGTTGATGATGACGGGGAAGAGGCAGCATAGTCGGAGATGGGGAAGAAGTGGTGGCATGGTTGGAAATGGTGGGGGGAAGCAGCGGCATGGTCAGAGATGGCGGGGGGTAGTGGTGGCATGGTCAGACATGGTGGGGGAGAAGCGGCAGTGTGGTCGTAGATGGTGGGGGAGAAGTGGCAGCATGATCGGAGATGCAGGGGGAAGCAGTGGTGTGGTTGAAGATGGTGGAAGAGAAGCAGCGGCGTGGTCAGAGATGGCGGGGGAGAAGCAGCGGCATGGTTGGAGATGGCAGGGGGAAGCAGCGGTGTGGTTGGAGATGGTGGGAGAGAAGTGGTGGCGTGGTTGGGGATGACAGGGAAGTTGCGGCATGGTCGGGGGCGCTGGGGAGAAGTGCAGCTTGTTTAGATTTTGTTTCAGGCCCTAATGCAGTTTACTCATTAAAATAAAATCATGTTATACAAGTCCTAAACATGACATTGAATAATAGGAAATGAAAATATGAAGAAGAAAATAGATTGTTTAAAACTGAATAAAGATTACTTTCAATTTTTGGCACAACTTACTGCTGTGAAGCATTGTATTCCACAGTGAAATTTGTGAAATTGAAACATTGTGCAATATGGACAGATCAGCACCTGAGAGAGCTCTTATGTACTGCATTGACAGGTTTCTGCCCAGATTTAAAAAAACTCACCATTAGCCTGCAGTCTTCTACATTAAGAGACAGCTTAGTTTTTACTGTGTAGGCCTAGTTTTCATGGTTACCTTAAGTAATTATTAGAATCTGACATTAGTAGGATCAATATTTGCCCTCTTTTTATGATAAAATTAAAGTGTGCAATGAATTTTAAACTTAGTAATTTTGGAGTAGGTAAAAGCATATGGCTATATGCCTCAGTAAAAAATAACAAGGAGCTCTCAAAGGTTTAATAATCAACTTGTGTGGCTCTTGAGTTCCATAAGTTTGGCAACCCCTGCTCTATTGCATCACCACCATCTTTGCTCTGCAGAACTCTCCATTTTTGTGGGATTTTTTTAAGTGCTAGTCATTCCAGCTCTGACGTTTAGAAAGCAGAAGAGTGAAACAGAGTCTGACACTGTATTACCTCTGTGGTCTTGTTTAAGCAAAAGGAGCTGTTCATGCCAAGTCATATGCAAGATTAGCTCATACAATGTACATTTTGCCCTTTTGCTTGATCTTGCACTGATATCCTGTTTGAGTACTTCTGGCCTATGATGACAGAGATGCTTGCACTTGCTTGCGTGGGAGAGCTGTTCACTATATAAATGGGAGGTTTAAAAGCAAGAGTTGCAAGGTTTGTATCAGACTCAAGAGCTGACCTACTTTTTTGTTGTTGTTTTGGTTTGCAAAGTGGATGGAACAAAGCTCCCTCCCCCCAAAATAAATGCTACAATAATGTTTTAAAAAATGAAGCAATCCTACCAAAGCACATCAGACTCCTCAGCCCAGTACTCCTAGAATAACAGGAGTTCTGTGTTCTTAGCAGCCAAAATAATCTTCACAAGTACTTCTAATTACAGACCCAAGCAGCTTGTCCAGCATTTGCAAAGAGCTCCACAGTGCTAGTGTGCAAAGCACCAGTAAAGGTTGCACCTGCAGCTCAGTGTTTCATGTATTTAAATTAAACTGAATTAAGACCACTTCAGTTCTAAAGGAAAGTGTTGATGTGGATTAAGTGCAATCTAAATAATCTACTTCAAATTGAAGCCTTTGGTTAATTTGGATAAACTTGCCTGAGTTTCCATGTGTAGACTAGCCCTCTGACACTACATTGATCAGGGGCCCATTAGGTGTTTTAGCTATCCAAATCCAGCACTCAGCTCCCTCAGGCTCATTGGAAAATTGTAGTCATTGAGTGCAAAAAAACCTTGTATTAGGAAAAATGACTTGAATAAAGGCAGTTGTTTATCCCTGGGTATTAAAATACCTGATCTCACTCAGAAAGGAGGAGTTGGGGACAGTTGTCTGCATGACCAGGCACAGAAATAAAAGGCATCTGTGAAAAGAAGAAATGGTTACCTGTTACTGACACCAGATGCTGCATCTGAGCTGAACTGTACATCACACACAAGCAAAAGGCTTAACTAATTAATGGGAAATTACAGCCAGGTGCCATAAATATGGCAGTGGATTCAGAAGCTAGTGCCAGATGAAGGAGCTCTTGGAAAAAGGCAGTGCTCAGATTGCATTCAGGAAGCCAATTGTCCTCTGAAGTGGCTTAGTTCTCTTTGTAATGCTTGAATTTGCCTCCATGTCCTGCTGAAAAAGAGAACTCCTCTCTTGTTCTTCATTTACTTAATCTTGGAAGAAGAGATTGCTCCCATTTCCATCAGAGATGGACCACAGAGATGGAGAAGGTTGATTATGTGTAAGTCTGTTGGTTATCTCTCTCTGTGCGTGATCTAAGATAGGGGTTTACAGCTTTCTCTTTGAATGTGGTGGTGTTTAGTTCGAGGACTCTGGTTTGATTCCCAATTTTTATCCAAAATAGTAGCTGTCACAGGGGTGCCACAAGAGCTTCCCTGTTCAGATGCACCAGGTAATTATCTAGCTTCCTCTCTCTTCAAGGTGTCATTGGAACAGGGACCTTCTCTTTCTATGTTGGTACAGTGCCTAGCATAAGGGGGCCTCTCAATGCTACCACAGTATAAGTAATTTAATAATAGTAATTTTCACACCACCTAAGAAGGGCTTCCACGTTGCAGAAATGCTGTTCATGTACCAGGCCATCCATGGGGTTGTTCAGCATATTTATTCCAGAATCAGCATTCTGTTCCATTCATGGGTTAAATTGAAAGAGAGAGCAGATGCCCATCTGAAGAAGGCACAACTGTCTTGAGTTAATGAAGACCCATTGTTGAATCTCCTCTGTCTCCACTCCTCTGTCAACCTTTCCTCCCAAAAACTCTGTGCACGCATGCACGCACACACACACACACTCTTTTTGGAGGTTAAATAAAACCGTGACTCCTTTTTCTTTTTCATGCAGGATTTTGGCTGGGACTAGAAGTGTCAATAAATATTTCTAACCTCTTTTTGTACAATGTTACTGCTGCTTATGGACTATTTTTACAACAGATTGCTTGTAGATTTTTGAGCATGCAGTTCTGCTTTGTCGGATCACTTTTGCAGCTGATTTGGCTCCTGTTGGTATTATTCGCTGGGGCGCATCCCTCGTCATTATAGGTAGGCCAGTTACTTATGCACACTGTAAGCGTTTGAGGACTTATGAATCGGCAATGGAGAAAGGACAGGTGCACAGCAGTTTTGCGCATTTGACATGCTTACATATGTATATAATATAGCTGAATCCCATAGAAGTGAGCCCCCATGGTGAACAGTGAGCTGGCAGCCTGTATTTGAGGGCTAGTCTTTACTGACGGCAGCAAATTCGTTGCTGTTGCATCGATCTTTCCAATCAACTGAGGGGGTCTATAAAGATCCACTCAGCTGACCAAGAAGTTGATTGCCGCAGGCCACCTGGCAGGTAGATTAGCAATGAGTCAAAGTGAGACACACCAGATGTTTTAAGAACTTTGCTGATCTCTGTTGGACTGATGCTGACATCCTCCTGGGATGCAGACCTGCCCTGAGTATGGTGTGGAAGTGCTAGTCTGTCTTTCTGGAATAGGAGAGGTGGACGAACACCTCGGTACTAACTCTGAATATGGATTAACAAAAATAAACTTAAAAAAAGGAGGGGGGAGCTAGTGAGAGAATCCTTCTGGTGCTATTGCCACAATACACAAGAAACAAAATCTGTGAATGTATGACACAAACAGCTTTGGTATATAAAAAGGATCTGTTTACAGCAACATGTCTATCAACACAAGAGGAAGCCCTCCTTCTGGCCTTTACAGATGGCTTTCCGAACACACAATCATAAATTTACAATATAACAAAAAAAAAAAAGTACTGCTTTAAAATGCAAGTAAATGGCTGCCCTAACGTTACGGAAGGATTGTCGAGAATCATCCGCCCCTCTGACTACTACCCCATGCTTCTCATCCATGTGGGAACCAATGATACTGCGAGAGGTGATCCTCGGCAGATCAAAGGTGACTTCAGGGCTCTGGGAGCGCGGGTGAAGGAGTTTGGAGCACAGGTGGTGTTCTCCTCAATTCTTCCGGTCAAGGGTAGAGGCCTGAGCAGAGACAGATGCATCCTGGAGATGAACGTTTGGCTGCAAAGATGGTGTCGTCATGAGGGCTTTGGCTTCCTTGACCATGGGTTGCTGTTTCAGGAAGAAGGACTGCTAGGCAGAGATGGACTCCATCTTTCGAGGAAGGGGAAGAGCATATTTGGACGCAGACTGGCTGACCTAGTGAGGAGGGCTTTAAACTAGGTCTGAAGGGGGAAGGAGACCAAAGCCCACAGGTAAGTGACTATGTGGGAGACCAGGGGGATGGGATGCAACTTGGGGGGTGCCAGGACTGTAACTACAGGGATAGAAGAGAGGATAATTGGAACATGCGGGGGGAATCAAATAACTTTCTTAGATGCTCTAATGAAGCCCTAATGCCTGAGGCAGGTGGGGGAGGTCAACACCAAAAGAAAATCCAGGGAGGTAGATACAATAGAATTGAAAATCAAAATGGGAAAGTAGGGCAATCAGCTGGGTATCTTAGGTGCCTATACACAAATGCAAGGAGCCTGGGAAACAAGCAGGAGGAATTGGTAGTACTAGCGCAGACAAAGAACTATGACATGACTGGGATAACAGAGACGTGGTGGGATAGTTTGCATGACTGGAGCTCTGCAATAGATGGGTATAGACTGTTCAGGAAGGACAGGCAGGGAAGGAAAGGGGGAGGAGTAGCACTATATGTAAAGGAGCTCTATGACTGCTCAGAGCTTCATTATGAAAGTGGAAACAAGCCAGTTGAAAGTCTGTGGGTTAAGTTTAGAGGGGAGAGCAACAAGGGGGATGTTGTGGTAGGTGTCTGCTACAGACCACCAGATCAGAAGGAGGAGGTGGATGAGGCATTCTGTGGACAACTGACAGAAGTTTCTAGAGCACAGGCCCTGGTTCTCATGGGGGACTTCAATTACCCTGACATCTGCTGGGAGGCCAATACAGCAGTGCACAGGCAATCCAGGAAGTTTCTGGAGAGGGTTGAGGACAACTTCCTGGTACAAATGCTGGAGCAACCAACTAGGGGCCTTGCACCTCTCGATCTGCTGCTCACAAATAGAGAAGAATTTATCAGGGAAGTAGAGGTCAATGGCAGCCTGGGTAGCAGTAACCATGAAATGATTGAGTTCAAGTTGATGATTAAAGGAAAGAAGGAAAGAAGCAAAACACAGACCCTGGACTTCAGAAAAGCAGATTTTGTCTCCCTCAGGGAACTGATGGGCAGGATCCCTTGGGAGGCTGATCTGAAGGGGAAAGGTGTCCAAGAGAGTTGGGTGCATTTTAAAGAAACCCTGCTAAGGGCACAGGAAGATACAATTCCGATAAGGAGAAAGTACAGCAAATGTGGAAGGCGCCCACTGTGGCTTAACAGAGAGCTCTGCACTGAGCTGAAGCATAAAAAGGACGCTTACAGGAAGTGGAAGCTAGGACAGATGACTAAGGAGGCATATAAAGACATTGCTCGGGACTGCAGGGATAAAATCAGAAAGGCCAAAAGACAAATGGAGTTGCGACTAGCAAGGGATGTGAAGGATAACAGGAAGGGGTTCTACAAGTATATCAATAACAAGAAGAGGATCAGGGATGGTGTAGGTCCCTTACTAAATGGGGCAGGCATCCTTGTGACAGAGGGTGAGGAAAAAGCTGAAGTGCTCAATGCTTTTTTTACTTCAGTTTTCACAAGCAGGGTCAGCTCCCAGCCCACTACACTAGGTACGGGGGACTGGGGAGAAGAAGAGAGGCCCTTGGTGACAGAAGGTCAGGTTAGGGACTGCTTAAAGAAACTAGATGTGCACAAGTCCATGGGGCCGGATGACCTGCATCCGAGGGTGCTGAGGGAGCTGGCTGATGAGATAGCAGTACCGTTGGCCATTATCTTTGAAAACTCGTGGCGAACAGGGGAGGTGCCAGAGGACTGGAAAAAAGCAAATATAGTACCTATCTTCAAGAAAGGCAAAAAGGATGATCCTGGGAATTACAGACCTGTCAGCCTCACCTCAATCCCTGGAAAAATCATGGAGCAGCTTCTCAAAGAATCCATCCTGAAACACTTGGAGGAAAATAGAGTAATCAGGAACAGTCAGCATGGATTCACCAAGGGTAAATCATGCCTGACCAACCTCATCGCCTTCTATGATGAGATGACTGGATTTGTGGATGCGGGAAGAGCCGTTGATGTGATATACCTTGACTTTAGCAAGGCTTTTGATACGGTTTCCCACAGCATTCTCATTGGCAAATTAAGGAAGTATGGGTTAGATGCATGGACTGTAAGGTGGATAGAAAACTGGCTAGAACAACGGTTTCAGCGTGTAGGAATCAATGGCTCCATGTCAAGTTGGCAGGCAGTAACAAGTGGTGTGCCCCAGGGGTCGGTCCTGGGGCCAGTTCTGTTCAATGTTTTCATTAATGATCTGGATGATGGGATAGATTGCACACTTAGTAAGTTTGCAGATGATACCAAACTGGGGGGAACGGTAGACACCCTAGAGGGCAGGGACAGGATTCAGGGAGACCTAGACAAATTGGAGCAGTCGGCCAAGAGGAATCTCATGAGGTTCAACAAGGATAAGTGTAAAATCCTGCACTTGGGACGAAAAAACCCCATGTACTGCTACAGGCTGGGGAGTGATCAGCTAAATAGCAGCACTGGAGAAAAGGACCTGGGAGTCATGGTGGATGGGAAGCTGGATATGAGTCAGCAGTGTGCTCTTGCTGCCAAAAAGGCCAATGGCATACTGGGCTGCATCAGAAGAAGTGTTACCAGCAGATCGAGGGATGTGATCATTCCCCTCTATTCTGCACTAGTGAGGCCACATCTGGAATACTGTGTCCAGTTTTGGGCTCCCCACTACAAAAAGGACATGGACAAATTAGAGAGAGTCCAGAGGAGGGCAACCAAAATGATCAAAGGGCTGGAGCACAAGCCCTATGAAGAAAGACTGAAGGAACTAGGCTTATTTAGCCTGCAGAAGAGAAGACTGAGGGGGGATTTGATAGCAACCTTCAACTATTTGAAGGGTTGCTCCAAGGAGGAGGGAGCTCGACTGTTCTCGGTAGTAACAGAGGGCAGAACGAGAAGCAATGGCTTCAAGTTACAGCTGGGGCGGTCCAGGCTGGATATTAGGAAAAACTTCCTTACTAGGCGAGTGGTGAAGCATTGGAATAAGTTGCCTAGGGAGGTGGTGGAATCTCCATCTCTGGAGGTGTTCAAGGCCCAGCTGGACAAAACACTGACTGGGATGATCTAATGGGAGTGGTCCTGCTTTTTTTGGCAGGGGGTTGGACTAGATGACCTCGTGGGGTCCCTTCCAACCCTATGATTCTATGATTAATGATTTAAATTGACTGATGGCGGAACTATGTGTTTACAAAGATGCTAGGCAGGAATTGCTTCTAGATCAAAGCTTTCAGGAATGGACTACACAGGTTTCCATTAACCTCACTAGTGTAGTGGGTTCTGTGCATCACTGTGCACATGCTGGGAAGTGGAGCATGTGTTTGCCCCACGTTAGATGTTTGGACAGTCTCACACACACACTTTTGCACTCTCTTTCTCTCCCTCTGATAAGTTTAAAATTGCATTTGTGGTCTGTTGAGCAACACATTCATGTCATGCTCATCACTATGTTGTCCAATCAGTGTTGCCAAACACAGCCATTCAGAAATCACTGATTTAACTTAAAGTGCATGGGACTTAGAGGGGGGTGGGGAGAAGGCAGGGTTCTGTATTACTGTTGATATTTTTTATCCTTTAGGGCACATTTTGGACATATTTTCAACCTTTTGCATGCAGGGATGAGGGCTAGAAACATCCTTTTAAAAAATGAAAGCTGAAAATTTTCACACAATCACATGAATCCAGGAGCTGGAGCTTTAATAATTAAACACAGATATTACAAAACTTGTAATTTAAATTGAGAGTTGGCAGTGCCTGAGAGCCTTTTTAAATATCAGAAGTATTTCTAGGAAGGAAATCTGTGTGCAATTCTGGTCTATCTGTGCTAATACTCCGGTCCTTATTCACTCTGTTGTAACCTGGGAAGGCTCCAAGCAGCAGCAGTATCACTTGAGGCTGTCTGCAGACTTGAGACCTTGTCTGATGCTAAAATTGAAGAGGGCACTGTATTGGTTTTCTCTCTGTTCATATTTAAGAAGTTACCTTTGAAAGCAAAAGGGTTAGAACTGTTATTTATTTATTTATTTATTTAAAAGTGAAAGCTGATGGCACTTGCCTGGGAAAGCTGCCAAGTCCCCACGGGTGAGTGCGCAAGAGGATTTGTCAAGCCTGGCAAATAGCCTAATTATACAATTAACTGATATGCAATTAACCAGGGTGGAAATGCTGGCAATCTGATGGGGGTCAGGTTGAGACTGTGGGATTCCTGCTGAAGATGGGCAAAATGAAGGGTGGCTCAGGTTGGCTTTGCAAAACATGAAAAACAAAATCAGAGACAGTCTGTACTCATGTCCTCTGAGTTAGAGATGGGCCCTACGTCAGAGGTGGTATGTTTCTAGCTATCTGAACTTCCTCTTGCTGCTGGGTTGTTTGAGATTCCGGGAGCTGCATAGCATAGTGTGTTCTGCCAGACCATTAAAAACAGGTACGTCATTCTATGAGCTGTACGGAAGATGGTAAATGAGGGATTTGTGGTTTCCCCTCCCTCTCAACTAAAAGCCCCTGCATCTTTTCAATAAAGATATGTGGGCTGGTAAATTTTTGTCTAAATGTGTATAAAAAAAAAAAATTGAGGCCAGTCATTTTATGGGCATACTCAGGCAACAGCTATTACCATAAAAGAAAACACACCCAGGGCCCATTGGCCGAAAAGGGTTTTTCTTCTTCTAAAGTCTTGAAAAAGTGTTTCCCTTTCAAGAGACCATAAACAAAATAGCTTCAAGAAGAACCATTTTCATATGCACTAAAAGTAAACTTTAATTTTTTTTGTTCCCTCTGCAGACAAGAAATTAACAAGAAGTAGCTTCAAGTGTTGGAGACCAGCCTTCATCCCACTGGATCCTTATCTTCAGCTAATTACAGTTCACAGCACTCGAGGTAAATAGTAGAGAAATCACTTTTATGCTGATTTAAAAATGAGGTCAAGTATTCGTGCCCTTTGCAGATGGCTAATTTATTACAAGAATTTCTCTGTCTACAGGGCTTGACATTACCTTGTAACCAAAAAGCACATACTGTGTGTTCTTTAGGTTTGAAAGCTATGATAAATTCCTTGTATGTTAATATATGTTTGAATGCAGAATTATTTCTGTTGCATATTATCACTGATTACAGTATTTATCTGCTCAGATGAAAATCTAGGGTAATGCACAGCTAGGATCACTCAGTGTGTTCTGTAGCCAGATGGGCATCTGTGTGAATGGTGGATTTTGGTGACATTCTAAACCCCTGGACCTCATGACGGCACCTTGCTGCTGAATCAGTTCTGTAGAGAAATACAGGGCTTCAGATTTTCCAGTATGGCCTTCATCAGAGCCAAATTCATGTAGCCATAGAGGAAACTGTAAAGATCTTTTATGAATCTGGCTGACACACTCTGTGGCTGACCTGTTGATATCTTGGTGTTATACCAAAAAGGGCACCCAGGAGGGCACCCCCTAATAAAAAGAAAAGACTAGGGCACAAGGAGGGAGCCAGGCCTCTATCGGTCGCAGTCCGATGCTCCAGGATGACAGTTGCAGAATGAGACCCCAAAGGTTTCATGTTCTCACCCATCTTTTATACTTGCTGGCCTTCGTGTAAGTCTATGGGATTTGCTGTGTCATGTTGCCTCAGGGTTCCTGTGAGATCACTGGTCACCAGTCACGTGCAGACTTGATTGCATTTTGTTCTTTTCTTTCTGGGGTGGCTCCTTCTGTTTGCTTTAATGGGATGTCTGCGTTGTTCAGCCAGTTAGATGGTACTTATGGTTCATCAGGACAGGCTGGCAGTTGAGACTGGCCTCTTCACGCACATACGCCCTTCGTTCACACACCTTGTTCACACATTTAAAAGAACATATACAGCATATGCCTAAACCAGATTTCATCAAGTATCCAAAACGGAGTTCAGTGTTTAAGCAGGAGATTCCAAACTGACAATATAGAGTCCTGTTGGACATTGGTCACAATGTCCATTACACAGGGTTACAAAATTATTTTACTTATGACACTGAAAGACATATACAGAACATTAACTATATACTTTAAAGGTAAATGTAATTCATTATCTCTCTATCCCCCTACATTATCTGTCTGTTCTCCACATTGGCCTCTCATCTTGGCCATTGCAAAGCTGCCAGATTCTGCTATTACTCAGCTTGGGCCTGAACCATAGCACTTTGTCCAAAAGTCCCCCCCCGACTTTTGGTCCAAATCTGAGCTTGGACTAGACCAGATTCCAGGCCCAGGTCATGAGAGGTGACTGGGTCACACTGAAGCCATGGGAGTTAAAGAAAAAGCAGGAAAGGGGCCAGAGAAATGATGAGAACTTGTTGCATCATGTGTCAGTATGCTTTAACCATTGGGGGTGTTGAGTACCTGCCAGGAAGGCCCAAAATCAGTACTCACCCAGTCTGGAGTTTAACCAGTGACTTGCAGTAGAGGGGAAAGGTTTCAAAGCCTGTTGCCACTCGCCTGAGTGATGTTCTGCAGAAGTATGCATGAACATGCTGGTATGCTGACCACTTCTCAGTTTTGCAAAATGTGAACTGATTGGTTGGTGGTTAGTTTACAGCCCATTTGTGGGTTCTGCAGCTTTACCTCCTAGGCCTGGTCTAAACATTTTACTGGTGTAACTATGTCTAGAAGAAGGATGACTTTTTAGAACCTACCATAAATAAGCTGATAAAAGCCTTAACACAGCTGTGCTCATGTGAGATGCGTTATAGTAGTACAATTTATTTGACTGTACTGAACAGGAATAAGCTTTTCTAGTATAAAAATATATATATTTTTAATCTGGCATTACTGTGTCTACTCTGAGGGGAGTGGGAGGAGTCTGCCACTTTAACTATGGTTAAATCAGCAAAACTTTAGAGTGTAGACTAGGCTTGAGACAAATAGTGGCATGAGCCAGGTGGAAATCTTCCTCCTTAATCCCTTTAGGATACCATTTTATATGTGGAAGCAGACAGTTGAGAATAGCCCTTCTTGCTGATGTAACTGCAGATTTAGCTGCAAATTGCTATGCATCCTGCTCAAAATGGCTGTTTCCCCCCAATAAGATCATGTCTCAGTGAGTGCCACTGGTGAAACACAATTTTAAAACTAAAAGTATTTAAATTTGCTGCCTTCATAAAGAGTGACGGTTCTTGATAGGGCGATTGGAGATGGCTAGTGCTTCATTTTGATCAGATTTGTGAGTCTCTTTGTTTAGAAAACTTTAATTTGAAAGTGATCTGAAAAATGAAATGCCCTTGGGAAATAGTCAGGCCAAAGCACAGTTCCTCAATGAACACAATGCATGGGGTGGCCTGTGCAATAGCTTGCCGTTGCTCTGTCTGTACAGAGTCTTCTCTAATCAATATGCTGCAGAACAAATGGTCTGTAAAACCACTCTCTATTTTATTATTCTTATTAATAATCAGGGGGCTCTTGAAAATACCTATGAAAAGAGATGTTTAAGCTCATAATTAATAAATGCTTGTGAGGTTGCTGCTGCCAAATAGCAACCTTGTCTGTCTGTTGGGGGGAAATGTCTTCATCTGGACAGTAGAGGGCGCCTATGTGCGTTGTAAATTAATGAATCAGTATCAAAATATTTTCATACGGTTAATACAATTTGAGATAATTTCTTTTGTTCTGTAGCTTGGGTGTGCGGGAAAAGGCCGCAGAAAGTCTTGCTCTAGAAAGTGCGAGGCAAGCGGTTAACCTTTCCTTATAGAGATGAGCCCAGCAGCATTCAGGTCTAAAAGATCACAATACAGGGCAGTGCCCTGTTGTATTTTTAATCTCCACCTTCTCCTGTGGGGTTAGGAAAAGGAATTGCTATCTTTTATCTGACCAACAGACCTGTTAAGGCTGGTGACCTACAGTGGAGCATTCTGCTGAGCAAACTTGGAAATCAGATTTGGAGAGATGGCAGGTCAGCTTCACAAATGGATCCTTTTGCTTAATGGACAAGGAGGTAGATGTAATAGAACTGAAAACTGACTTGGGAAAGTAGGGCAGTCAGCCTGGTATCTTAGGTGCATGTACACAAATGCAAGGAGCCTGGGAAACAAGCAGGAAGAATTGGTAGTACTAGTGCAGACAAGGAACTATGATATAAGTGGAATAACAGAGACATGGTGGGATAGCTTGAATGACTGGAGCTCTGCCATGAATGGATATAAGTTGTTCAGGAAGGACAGGCAGGGAAGAAGAGGGGGAGGAGTAGCACTATATGTAAAAGAGCTCTATGACTGCTCAGAGCTCCATTATGGAAGTGGAACCGAGCCAACTGAAAATCTGTGGGTTAAGCTTAGAGGAGAGAGCAACAAGGGGGATGTTGTGGTGGGTGTCTGCTATAGACCTCCAGACCAGAAGGGGGAGGTGGATGAGGTGTTCTATGGACAACTGGCAGAAGTTTCCAGATCACAGGCCCTGGTTCTCATGGGGGACTTCAATTACCCTGACATCTGCTGGGAGGCCAATACAGCAGTGCACAGGCAATCCAGGAAGTTTTTGGAGAGGGTTCAGGACAACTTCCTGGTACAAATGCTGGAGAAACCAACTAGGGGCCTTGCACCTCTTGACCTGCTGCTCACAAACAGAGAAAAATTGATTGGGGACATAGAAGTTAATGGCAACCTGGGCAGCAGTGACCATGAGATGATAGAGTTCAAGATGCTGATTAATGGAAAAAAAGGAAAGAAGCAAAACGCAGATTTTGGCTCCCTCAGGGAACTGACGGGCACGATCCCTTGGGAGGCTGATCTGAAGGGGAAAAGTGTCCAAGAGAGCTGGTTGCATTTTAAAGAAATCCTGCTGAGGGCACAGGAAGGTACCATTCCGATGAGCAGGAAGAACAGCCAATGTGGAAGGCTCCCAGTGTGGCTTAACAGAGAACTCTGCACTGAACTAAATCATAAAAAGGAAGCTTACAGGAAGTGGAAGCTTGGACAGATGACTAAGGAGGCATATAAAGATATGGCTTGGGACTGCAGGGATAAAATCAGAAAGACCAAAGGACAATTAGAGTTGCGGCTAGCAAGGGATGTGAAGGATAACAGGAAGGGGTTCTACAAGTATGTTAATAACAAGAAGAGGATCAGGGCTGGTGTAGGTCCCTTACTGAATAGTGCAGGTATCCTCGTGATGAAGGATGAGGAAAAGGCTGAAGTGCTCAATGCTTTTTCTACTTCAGTTTTCACAGGGAGGGCTAGCTCCCAGCTCACTACACTGGGCATGGCAGATTGGATAGAAGAAGAGAGGCCCTTGGTGACAGAAGGTAAGGTTAGGGACTACCTAAAGAAGCTGGATGTCCACAAGTCCATGGGGCCAGACAATCTGCATCCAAGGGTGCTGAGGGAGTTGGCTGATAAGGTAGCAGTACCGCTGGCCATTATCTTTGAAAACTCGTGGTGAACGGGAGAGGTGCCGGAGGACTGGAAAAAAGCAAATATAGTGCCTATCTTCAAGAAAGGCAAAAAGGAGGATCCAGGGAATTACAGACCTATCAGCCTCACCTCAATCCCTGGAAAAATCATGGAGCAGATTCTGAAACACTTGGAGGAAAACAGAGTGATCAGGAACAGTCAGCATGGATTCACCAAGGGTAAATTGTGCCTGACCAACCTCATCACCTTCTATGATGAGATGACTGGATTTGTGGATGCAGGAAGAACTGTTGATGTGATATACCTTGACTTTAGCAAGGCTTTTGATACGGTTTCCCACAGCATTCTTGTCAGCAAGTTAAGGAAGTATGGGTTGGATGTGTGGATTGTAAGGTGGATAGAGAACTGGCTAGATCAACGATTTCAGCATGTAGGAATCAATGGCTCCGTGTCTAGTTGGCAACCAGTAACGAGTGGTGTGCCCCAGGGGTCAGTCCTGGGGCCAGTTCTGTTCAATATTTTCATTAATGATCTGGATGATGGGATTTATTGCACACTCAGTAAGGTTGCGGATGATACCAAGCTTGGGGGAACGATAGACATGCTGGAGGGCAGGGGGAAGATTCAGGAAGACCTTGACAAATTGGAGCAGTGGGCCAATAGAAATCTCATGAGGTTCAACAAGGACAAGTGCAAAGTCGTGCACTTGGGACAGAAAAACCCCATGCACTGCTACAGGCTGGGGAGCGATCAGCTAAGTAGCAGCACCATAGAAAGGGACCTGGGGGTCCTGGTGGATGGGAAGCTGGATATGAGTCAGCAGTGTGCTCTTGCTGCCAAAAAGGCCAATGGCATACTGGGCTGGATCAGAAGAAGCATTGCCAGCAGATCGAGGGATGTGATCATTCCCCTCTATTCGGCAGTGGTGAGCCCGCATCTGGAATAGTGTCCAGTTTTGGGCTCCCCACTACAAGAAGGATGTGGACAAATATGTGTGTTGCCAAAGCTTCTGTGGTCTCAGTAATGAGGCACTAGTGCCAATCCAGAAAACCCCCAACTCACATACCAAAGGGTCATCACATAAACATTGATCTGCTACAAGGTTGGTGCCAGAAGAGTATTCCTCTAGATGCAAGAAGGAATCTAGAAGTAGAGACTTTCCTTAGAAGTCCACATCAATCACAGTATCTTCCTTCTTGGATTGCCATCACAAGGACTATTCTGTTCATATCTCAGCTCAATCCTCCTCAGCCCACATTCCTGTGAGGTGCATGGACTGCATCTTCTTCAGTCTCTTCCCAGGCTGTGATGATGACCTTTCTTGTACAGGCTGTGTTCACTGCTGACAAGAACCTCTGGGTCTTGAAAGAAGCAGGCTCTTCCCTCTCTTGGGGTACAAGGATGGACTTCTCTTCAGTCACATCTGGATCTGAACCATCCAGCTGTGCTGCATCCTTTCACAGACTCCTGTGTGCAAGTACAAACTTGACTGCCTACTCACCCCTCCTTGCACTTTGGTGCCAATTCCAGCACCAGTACCGACACCAAGGAGTGCCCCTTGGGATACTGCAAAGAATACACCATTAGATTTAGCCATTTTTGTCCAGATTCTGCCTCTCTGTTTTCCAACTCCTTCTGCAGGTGTTCCTTGATGAAGAGACTCAGTCCATTATCAGCAGGTGCCCCTCACCACCCTGGCCATAGCACAACCAGCAGCTTAGGTATGGTCAGGTTTTTGGAGCTGACATTGTGGGCCAATCAGAGGTGGGATCCAACACCTTGACAGTGAATGAGACATGGTAGGTAGCGTGGGAATAGCTCTGACACTTTTGGAAGGTGAAGCTTATGTTTGATGAGATAGATAAAGGTGAGTCACTGGGGGGATGTGAAGAGGTCAGTGATTTGGGCAAAGGTGGGTTAAGAAAATGTTGTCAGTCCAGTAGCGGAGGGGCTTCCCCATCTTCCAGCCACATGATCTTGATGGGACTCCACCTGTGGTGTTCTTGTTTTGGAGTCCAGCAAATTTCAATGCCATCCTTGCTTGAAATCATTTCTTGTACTCAACATCTAGGTAAGATGTGTCCTCATTAGCCAGACAGACCTTCTGAACCACTGACTGAGCTTTTAAATTTAGTTTTTACTGTCAGTACAATCTAGCCAGTGATTTCTCCGCTGTAGCGAGTGCACTGTTGAAGCAAGAGATCAGCCCTAGAGGAGGCACGTATGCCAGTGTAGCCTGCCTTTTAGATGAGTTGCTTCTCCACTGTTGGGCATGATGGCTGGATAGCCCCATCAAAGCTAAGTTAGTTCTGGGAGGAGAGGGGTATGTAGGAAAGATTATGGACGGGACATAGCGTATGATTTTCTTCAAATTCTTTGTCAGTTGGTTTCTTCCTTCTTCCCTGAACCCCCCAGAAATGTTGTAGCTGAGGATCCGCATCTCCAAAGACCCCCACTGAACACAAAATAATGGTTAGGCAAAGTGATAAGTTAGTCAGCAAATTTTTATGCGCTGGGGAAGACTGAAAGCCATGCTGCGCAAAATGAGAATTTTCTCTCCAAATGAAACCCTTTTGCTGTGGCTCACACAAAAATGAGGTTACTTTTTATCTTCATTTTGTTCTATGCCTCTGCCCGTCTGGATTCTGGCTAGGACTGGCAAGGGAAGGAGCAAAGCATCATAGGAGAAGCAGTTTGATAGCTCTGGGACTAGAGCAGTTGTAATTTGGGATGAAGGGGGATAAATAGTTCTCTAGAATGATGGGTTTTTTTTTTCCCCCTTTTTTTAAAAAAAATGGCTGGTTGAAACTGCTGGACTGTTTAGAAGATTCCAGTAAGTCCTAGAGCAATGGATTAGTGGGTGGCCGATGTGGTTATAAAATTTACATGCCTCTCTACTTATAACATGGCTATTTTCTCTACAAACCGTGGGGGGGGGTGTCTGTAGAATAAGTATATAATAAAGAAATGCGTATATGTAGGCATACTCTACTGTAAACAATTCTCACACCTATCAGCAGAATGCAGGTTGAGCCTTTTTTATAAATCTATGAAACTCAACTCCAGCATAGGTTGCAGTGGAAAAAAAATATATATATCAATGAGCCATGGCTGTCTTTTTAAACTCATGTTGCATCTCAGCCATAAATGTTTATGACAGGAGGAAAGGGAAGTAAATCACATTTACATCACTTGTTTTCTTTATCAGGGAACTAATTTGACAGGAAGGGAAATTTTTGCTTATTTTACAACTTTGACGTTGGCTGCGATTTGATTTCAGTAGCTGGGAGGCAAACAAAAAATCTTATTTTTATTTCAGAAGCGGTATAAAAATTTACATTTTGACACAGACGCCCAGTAGTATTTTAGTGAAGATATAGCAAGCCTCCAGGCGTTTCACAAAACACATAACCCAACATATAATACACTCATAATTCACTAATGTTTGCTGAATGACAGGGTTAAGTGGCTGCTATTCCCGGCCTCCCACCACACTAATATACTCCAGACCTGGGCTCCTTTTCTTCTGGATTCGAGTCAAATTGTTTCCTGCAGTCTGGATGTGGCAGCTTCTTCCACAAAGTATAAACAGTACTTCCTAAATTATTTTCATTTGTTTTTCTAATCTAATTTTTCCCTTGGTGCTTCACTAATCATCAATCCCATTAAGGGGCTGATGTGTTGACTGCTTTCCAGAGACAAGCGTATCCTGCATCCAGCAGCGAGCTGACCTTCAGCATCAAAAACTCAGTGTTGAGCTCATCTAGTTAGCAGACTGAATTCTGACTGCCTTCCAGGTGGCCTAAATGCTCTTACAATTCTCAGCATCCTGCCGCAGATCATTACTAGAGTATTGGTACCTGCTTTTGGTAACAACACAGCAAAGCTACCAGGAAGAAATGGTATCACTTTGCTTTCATTCCTCATGTGAATGGGGTTCTGTGAGCTATTAAAAGGAGGCAACCCTGCATTGTTGCTTGTGCACTGCCACTGTAAGGATATTACTAAATGCTGAAACTAGGAGGTGGCTTGAGGTTTCAGATGTTGAGCTGGAGAGCTGCTGAAGTCACAGGAAAAGTATGTCAGTTTTATATTAGTGTAGCTGCCTTCCATTGCCTCCGGCGATGTACTCGGAGACAGTGACCATGGTACTGAGAGGCATATAACAACCTATACTGCCTCAGATATACAAAACTATATTAAAAGATATATTAAAAGAATGTTGTTCACAAAAGTCAAGCAATCCAGTGGTATGACACATCAGAATTAAGGCTGCTTCTGCAAGCTCAATTAATGTCCTTGTGCATGTGCTTTACGATATTGTCTTTAATGACAGGGTTATACACTATGGTTTTCTACTGTTAACAATGGAGAGCAGGTTAGAGTTGTCCAGGCCAGCTCATCAGTCTATGCTAGTAGGTGGCTGCTGTAGGTTTTGTGGGGCTGTATGTGTACATGGAGCCAGGCATTTTGCTTCTCAGCCATGCCTGTCTTCCACTTTGAAGTGTGGCAAATTCCTTTCTGTTGCTGCAGGGACCCTCTAGTTTATTATGGGGAGTGTTTTCTGCATGATGTTGGGCAGAATGGGACTGAAGAGGCAGGTGATGCTGGTCCCCACTACACCTTGTGCTGTGTGCACAGCAGGTCTTTTGCCCATGTGCGTAGGATGGGGCTATTTCAGGAAAATTAAGGCCCTGTTGATGTTCTAGTCCCTTGCAAGTGTGTTGGAGCAGTTTTTAATGGCAAAAGGCTGTTGCTTGCTTTAGCTGCTCTTTAAATGGAGGAATGATGAGTTCAGGGTGAATTTCTAGGGGTGGAATTGGAATAGCTTTGGGTCTTCTGGCCAAGGGCTGGGTCTGGAATTTGGGGCAGGGCTTTGTAGAGATATGCATTTTTATTGGCAAAGTAGTGGGGAGGTGGTCTCTCCTCCCTCCTTAAATTGTTCCTGCAAACATCGTGGTTGTAATTGTTTTTCGTTTTGGTTTTTTAAATTAAAATGCCTGTTATTTTACTTCTGTATGTATATTGGTGTATGCAACGTGATGCTAGCATCTTTTCGTCCACTGATTTCACACATTCTGCTTATGGCTAGTGAGATGACCGAGCACAGAGGTGATGTGCAAGGTCAGGCACAACACAGCAGAGGCAGTATCAAGAACACGATTCAGGTTTCCTGAGTCCCAGCTCAGTGGAACCTGCTGCCCTGTGTAAGTGCCAAGTCTCGCCAGTTGGGAAGCTAGTGTCATCCTGGGTAAAATGTCATGAATATTTTGAGTAAAAATGTTGGCCCTGCTCCCCTCCAACTGCAAAAATACCCCCTCCTTTGGTGGAATATTTAGCAGTTAACAGGGGGTGAAGCCACACAATGCATGTTGGGCCTAAAAAGGAAAATAAACTGCACGAGTGTGTATATTCTTTAGGAATAAAGTTAAATTACAAACCAGAAGTGCTCTGGAGAGGATCCCTGTAAAAACTTCCTCTGTGCATATCCCACAGGTAACTACCTCTGTGTCAGGCAAGTGGTTCCTGTATATTGGGCCCCTATGGCTCACCCCAGACATATGAGGATTCATACCCCACCCTGGAGTAGGTGACATTATGATGCGCTATTGTTATGCTGGAAGCTGCTTGTGGTTCTTTGATGTATAGGCAATCCTAGACCCCAGTGTGTGAAGAGCCTTTCTTTCCTTCAAGGCAAGTGGAAGGCGTATGGAATGCCCCTTTGTGTAGTGAGAGCTGTGAGCACCAGGGAGCTGCCAGCAGAGATGAAGAACCTGGATTGTCATGGCCTCCTTCCTCATGGGATCCCATCCTCTCTTAGCTGGAAATAGTTCAGCACAGCCTTGAGTAATAACAAACCACAGGAACCAAAGGGGCTACCATAACGTTACCAATAACACGTACTTGGTAATTTCCCCCTTCCCTCCGGGGCTACCATTGCTGACAATGTGTCCTGTACAAAGCAAGCTGGTACCATGATGCTTCTGATAAGGTCTGTGTCATAATGGCCTGGCCCGTGTGCTACCATAATGCTGCTGCTAACATATCCTCACTGGGGCCCTGCCCAGGTACTGTAGTAACACGCACTCTGCTTTGGAGTGGCTATTCCCATCCTGGAGGCTCCCCCCAAGCACTATAAAAAAGGGGAGCCCATTGGTGCCACCATAGTGCTGTAGATAACATGGACTTCGTAATTATCATCTCCTGTACACTTTAGCTCTGGTTCTACCATAATGCTGCCAAAAATGTGCATGCCATAGAGTCCTCCTCTTGGTTTGGGGCCTCTCTGTTACCATAATATTGCTAAGAATGCACATGTGATAAGTTGGCCTTGATTTTGGTTGCTGCTACCATAGCCCACACAAAAATGACCCCAAGCAGCCCAGGTGTGCTGACTTCTGCCTGTCCCTGTCTTCCCTGCCTCCCCCCTTTTCACTTTCTCTCGTTGTTGTAACAAGGGACAGGAGTTATGTCACCTGAAGAGTGTACCCTCTGTCCTCGCCCAGGTTGGGGGTATTACTGATGAAGTCTCTAGAGCAGAAAAGGCTGGAGCTTGCAGTAAGGCTGTAGCTTGGTCCTTCAGAAAGCCCAGCAGTTGTTTGAAGGTTTGAAATTGAATCTGGTTTGGATTCTGCTTTTGATTCCTGCAGTGTAACTCCCTAGTGACACTATGTGGATTAGGGAGACCATTCATGTTGTTATTTAGTAGCAATATTGCTCAATTAGAATAATTCATAAGGGAGAGGCCATGTCATGCACATAAAAAGCTTCAAATTTGTTGAGTATGGTGATACGGTTTGTGTATTGGTATTAGATGTAATGGATATATTTGATGTATCTGTATTTCAACTCATGATGTGTTTCTGACAGCCCCAACAGGATGGCAGCACCAGTAAGCTGCTTACAGGTCCAGTAAGGGAATTCAAAGGTACAATAGACCAAGGGAAAGAAACCAGGAACTGCACCTTATGAGTCACCAGGATTTGTTTAGCGACTCATTGACTCCATAGTGCTTCTGTAAATTTCTATAAGCAGCATGGCAAAGAGGACGTAGGCAGCTGCACCAATCACACTGATTGTCTTTAGTCTTCATTCCTGGTTTCTAGCTATCTTCAACTGAAGCTGTGAGACAAGCTGAGACATATCGGGATACTGGATGTATACCAGAAGGACAATATGAGCCTGCAAACTCCACAATTCTGCTGAAAGCCTTATAGATTTTACATATATAATATTGGGAGCCAGAGACTGAAATGCAGTAAAGGAGAATGGTTTATTTTTTGTTTCAGACTCTTGGGGTATGTCCACACGTACCTTTTAAATTGAAATAATGGTGGTTATTTTGATTTAAAAAATACTTAGTCCACACGATGTTCTCCTGAATCAAAATGATGAACTCTGTCATTTCGATTCAAGAGATATTAGATTGAAATGGCTAAAACCTAATTTAAAGCGAAACAGCTGTTGAAGCAAAACGGTCGTTTCAAAACAAGGCTGTTCGGATGCCTTGTTTCAAAACAACATTGTTTCGAATCAATGGCTTTGACCTTCCTCCCAGGGTTCATGGCACCCTGGAAGGAAGGCCTGCCCCCTCAGCACCCTGGTCAGGGAGGGAATCAGGACCCTGGCCTGGGAAAGGGGGGGACGTGGGGCTGGGGAATGGAGCCCCCAGTGCCCTGCATCCCCTGCGGCTGGCCAGGCCACGGGGGCTGAGATCGTGGGGCACCTCGCTACCCCACTGCTTCCTGGGCAGCAGGGGCTGAGATTGGGGGTGCCCCAAAGCTCCCACCGCTAGCTGGGCAGCGGGGACAGAGCTTGTGGGAAGCCCCAAAGCCCCCACCACTGGCCAGGCAGCAGGGGCTGAGATCCCCCATGGGGCGTGCTGGGATCTCAGCCCCCCCCCACCCAGCCAGCAGTGGGGGCTTCAGGGCACCCCGTGAGCTTAGCCCCTGCCACCTGGCCAGTGGTGGGGGCTTGAGAGAGGTTCCAGAAAGGTACTGACCACAATGTGACCTGAGGCAATGCTGACGGGTTGGCCTGCTAGGGCCCGCAGGGTGCTAGAATGTAGGGAAGGGCCCCTCTAGTCTAGATTTGCAAGGTTTACCTCTCGAAGCTCTCACTAGAGCGTGAAGGGAAAGGAGAGGAATGGAAGAGAGCTCTCACTGCCATTCAGTCAGCCACTAGGTGACTGAGGGAATTGGAGGAGAGCTGGAAAACCGCGGACTCAGTACCTATGGTGCTTGCCAAAGGGATAATGATACCACTTTGCCAGCCAGGGCTGCCAAGGAGGACATTCTTCAATACATGGAAATTGTAGAACTTTGCTGTCAAGGAAGGTCCTTTCTAAGCTTGAGAATGGAACCTTAAAAGAGTGGTCGCTGCCACCTCTGAAGGACATCTTGGTATCAGAGAACCCAACGAAATCCCCTCCCTGAGGGGAATTAGAGGTGAGCGAGGGGGGGATACCACCCCAAACCGCCATGAATTGTATAGCAATGGGTTCTCTGCGTATCACGTCATGGGAACAGCAGTGGTGTCAGTGGGGTCCTTGAAAGGCAAGAGAGGACCGCAGATCTGCCAGGCGCCCCCAACGTGCATGGGGAAAGACGCGGTAGCCCTAAGGGGCTACGGGCGGCGTGGTGGGATGGTCCCGTGGGGAGGTAGGGTGAACGGCAGGGGGGGTCGTATCCTGCCAGGGGACAAGGTCGTAGGGCAAGGGTTACGCAGGTGCCCTGGAAATGAGGGACCTTCTGTCTGAAGTAGACAGCCGTCCTGAAGTAGTGGATACTGAGGCGGGTACTATATGTGTGAGGGCACTCAAAGGGGTAGGCCCTCCACAGTTTCCCAGCATATGGAACACGACAAGGTGTTCCCCTTACGGGATTTTTTGGTGTCCCCGCCCATGTTTTGGTGAGGTCGGGAAATCGTGGGCTACCTCGAAGGTGGTAGACCAAGATGAAGGTTCCTGAGGTGGGCCCCTGGTTCCCACTAGATCACCAAGGGGTAGAGACGAGGAACTGCGTGAGAGTGGGAAAGAGAGGAATGGGCTGTACCTAAGGCCCATGCCAAGGTAAAACCCTCTCTATATGCACCTTCCTGATAAATGGCTTCCCGGGCAGCTGTATTCCATACAGATGTGTCCCTTTCATTGCGCAGGAGAATTCCTGTCAAAAGGGGTTGGGGTCCCAGCGCAGAAGACGGCGGTGCGACCAGGGGTGTCCCCCCCCTTCCCCTAACCCGGATACGCGGGGTCCTACCTGGGACACGCGTCATGGCCGCAGGAACAGTTCTGTTACGGGAAGTCTTTGGATGTGCACATCTCAGAGCCCCGCCGAAGCTAGGCTACAATGAGACGCGTCTCCATCCCTTGATGAGGGGTTAGGGTGGGGGATGCGGCGGGGAGTATTTGGGAAGGGAGTCTGTTGCAATGGGAGAGGGGTGGTTTCCGTCCTCAGGGAAGTCGTTGCATACGGGGTGAGGGTGGTAGATACAGTGTGGGGTACATGCACCATAGACGGGCATCTTGTACTGTCAACCCCTGATGCTGCAGGGACCAGGTCAGAGGGGTGAGAAGGAGCTGCTGGGCTCTGGGTCAGCTGGGCCCTTGCCCTCGACTCAACCACCCAGCACGTCCGGTGGGAGAAGGAGGTCCCCAATCCACAGCTCTTTACTCCTGATCTATTTCCCTCCGCTGGTGGGGGAGGGAAGACGAGGCAGGGCCTGGAAGGTTCTTAACAGACCTGTCTGCCTTGTGTAGCGGGGGGGTAGTGACGCCCTAAGACCCCTGCACCCACTTTGGGAGGGGTGAGAGAAAAAACCCCTTTCTCGCCGCAAGTGCGGCAGAAAAGAAGAGCTGTCCTGCCCGGTGAGTTGGAAGCTAAGTTGGTGGGTTGGGCCCTGGAGGGAGAAGGCCAAAATATTTTGCCTCTCCCCGAGGGTCCCGGGCTGCGCCTACCACTGAAAGTGTTTCAGGAGGAAACAGGACGTTTCCTTCGAAGGGCAGGTCCAAGACCGCCTGCTGTGCATTAGGGGGCACTCTAGCCTCCCTAAGCCAAGCTACCCTGCAGAGAGTAATCGCCGAGGCCATGGTGCGAGCAGCGGTTTCCACCGCATCGCAGGCTGAGAGAAGGAGGTCCTGTGAGGTTGTGCTGCCTTCCTCCAGGAAGGCATCATAGTCATCCCTGACCTTGGGCGTGAGCATGTTCCTAAATCTCCTGAGTGACTCCCAGACATCCAGCAGGTACCTGCTGGTTATAGCCTGGTTGTTTGCCACTCGCAATTGAAAGGCCGAGGAAGAATACACCTTGCGGCCTAACAAATCCAGTTCTCTGGTCTCCCTAGAGGAGGGAGAGGGGACCCTAGGGGGATCTCCGGCCCCCATTGCCATCTGGACCACGTCCCGAGGGGGGACTGAGTGGCCAGCAAGTGAGGGGTAGTCCAATTCTGGTACCCGATACTTCATGCTCTCCGTATCCGAAACTGGAAGGACAGAGCATGGGCTTTGCCACCGGGAGCATGCAAGGTCCCATATGCTCTGGTGGGGCGGGATTGCTAAGGGCACTGTGGAGGTGAACGCGGGCCCGAACAGGGTATCGGGGGGAAGGTTCAGGGGCTCCACCTCCATGCCTAAATCGGCCGTAGCTCAGTGCAGCAGGTCAAAGTGCGCCCTGAGGTTCCCCATAAAGGCCTCCAGTGCCGGGGACAGTGCGGCAGTGGGGATTCGCCGGGGAGGGGAGGGAGTTCCCTCAGGGGACCATTCTTGCACCCGAAAACAAAAATGGGATGATGTTCGGCGCTGGGGCCGTTTAGAGCCCCTAGAAGGTCCCTCTTCCAGGCTGGAGCTGGGGGAAGGGGATCAGGTTTCCTGGCTCTGTGCTGGTGGCGGAGTGGTGCCGGCCCCTGTTATGGGGGGAGAAGGGGAGCACCCCTTTTGAACCCAGGCCTTCGATGAGAAGGCCAGTTTATCCCTCCTGATTAGAGATGGGGCAGGGGGAGTTGGAAGGAGCAGCAGGGCTCTTGCTGCCTCCACTGCCTCTGGTGTGGTTGGGACGAGGACCGCCCCCACCTGGATCGCGGGCAAGTCCTTGCTAGGGAAGGGAGGACTGCTCAGGTGGGAAGGCTCCCACTCCTTCGGCACTGGGCTCTGTGGTGCCAAAGGTGGGGTCAACCGGTGCCGAGACGAGGTCGGCAGCAGTGAGGGCAGACTGTACTGGCCTGTCGGCACCAGAGGTGATATGGCACGGTGCCGAGGCACGCCTGGTGCCGATGGTGCCGGGCTAACTGAGGGCGACCTTGATCAGTGCTGAGGAGAGCCCAGTGCCGATGCTGCTAGGCTGACTGACGGAGACCTCAGTCAGTGACGAGGCGAGTCCAGTGCCGATGGTGCTGGGCTAGCTGAGGGCGACCTCGATTGGTGTCAAAGTGCCGGGTTGGTGCCGCTGTGCTGGAGTCGGCACTGAGATGGTGCGGCGGCTGTCACTGGTGACACGGTGCCATGAAGGCGCCGGTGCCGAGCTGGGTCTCGATGCTGGGCTCAAACCCAAAGCCTCGGGTGAAAGGTGCTGAGCCTCCTCCGAGGCTAGGGCACGGCATTGCTGTTCCCTCTCCTTGATGGTCTGGGGTTTAAAGGAGAGACAAATGGAACATGCCAAGACCATGTGGTCTTTGCCCAGGCACCTGAGGCACTTCCTATGGGGATCATCCCTGGGGAAGGCCTTGCCGCATTCGGCACAGGGTTTGAACCCTGGCATGATTGTAGGCTGTTTCGGTCCAACAGCAGAAGGCTCTTGTAGTGGAATTAAATCCATGAAGAGATTCTCCCAGTTGGGCGAAAAGCTGATTCTCAACGGACAGGCTGCTTGTGATAGCAAGGAGCGGACGTTCCATAGCCAACGTGCAAGGTGGAAGAAATGAAACTGAGGAGGGGGCGGGGAGGTGGCCATATATATAGCCACGGATGGGGCGGTGGCTGCCTCCCCTCTTCTGACAGGCTAGGACAAAGTTTTTCCAACCAATCCGGCGCTCCAGCACGGAGACACCTATTACTGAATGCATCCGAGCAGCACTTGAAGAAGAAGTCTGTTTGTGACCAGTTGGAAAGTCTAACTTCAATGTTACATAGGATCTGCTCTCCTTTTGCTGCTTGCCTTTGTCTGTCTGAAGCACAGGTAGGTCACACCCCTGGATTCCGATGTAGCCTGGATTTTGATCATGATTTCTCCCTCACCTGTCTCTCTCCATTTGAGCAATTCTGGTTTCATGGGAATATAGTTGGAGCATTGTCTGTTGCTGTATAGTCAAGGCTGTCCGTGAGTCATGCTGAGATGTGGGTACTTTGCTGAACCATTGCAGCATTTGATAAATGAGCCTGCAGTGATGAGGGAAGGATCCCAATCCCTGCAGGATGGAAGTTCTCATTGTGGCATCTGGGTGATAGAGATGTTCACTAGGAGGCTGTCCCTGGGTGTGGCTAGTGAGCACATGTCTGCTGCCTGGGACCAATTTAAATGCAGGAAGCTAGTGTGGACCGACCCAGGAGTGGGCATCCACCTAGCAAAGCGAGGTTAGTCTTGGTCCAGCAGTGGGGAATGGGAGAGGCACAGTGACACACTACCCCAGATTCTGGGAGGGGAATGTCACAAATTGAGGCCTGTCTCCTTCCAGTCAAAGTAGTATCAAATGCCAGTTTGGACAGTGCTTATTTAATGGTATGAGGGTGGAGGGAAAATAAGTCATGGTTTACTTTAACAGGGAATGTAGCAACCATTTAAGGCCAAATGTCCCAGGGTGGTTGGGCTCTTGATAAATTGTATAGTCAATTGCTTGGCAGGGTTTGGTTTCTTATGAAATATATTGAATAGACCAAATAATTGATATTGGTCAGGTTGAGTTCAATAAGAGAATGTGATAGGACATGCCCTTGTATTCACACCTGACCTGCTATTGTAAAAACCCTTTGGACCAAAGATGCCCTGTGAGGTATCAGTTGGAAATGAAAACTTGTTGGTTAGTGATGCCATGGTAAAATGTTCATAGCGATGTTTATAGGTAAACAGAAGCTGAAAGGGAGAGTGAAATGTGTCGACCAGACTTTTCGGGGGTGGGGTGGATAAACCTATTTCTTAAAGAGTGGACAAGACCAGCCAAAGGACTAGGGGCAGAGGAAGCAATATATCTGAACAGTGCAGAACAGACACATTTGTGGGAAAATACAGGATCGGGAGTGTGGCAGGGGCACTCTGTATGTGGTAATTGATGCTGCTGGAAGCCAGAGCATAGCCAGTGTTTGCCAACAGGCTGCTGGGGTTGGAATTATTGGACCAGAGCTGTGGCTATCTATGGATGCACAGAGTGTGACCCAGGTACCACTGGCAAGTGGCCCAGCTTGGGAGCTGTAGATGTGAGGCATCGTGTTGGAGGGCAGGTTGTGAGGCAGCCTCATGCCGATCTGGATTGTACCATAGCAACTGGTTTCTGGGAAGCCATCTCAGGTGGCACTAGTGAACAGAGTTTGCACAGAAAATTTGCTCCCAACATTTCATATTTGGCTGGTGATAGTTCTAGGATGATTTTACAGGTTAGCAAACTTGTCACGTCACTAACATCAACCCCTCAGTTTGTCCCAGTCCTCTCACTTGACTGGTACCTCTTCTCCTTTTTCCAGATAGCAGCGTTCTAGCTGTGATGCTGTCTGAATTTAGAGGACCATTTATGATATCATTTCATATCAATATTTCAAATTTAAAATAATCCATAAGAAAGATACCATGTTGGGGACCGAGAGAATGGCTATGATTTGCTAAGAATGATTATATCGTTTGTGTAGGTATTACAGCTGTATTAGAAGTTACGGATATGTTTGTTATATCTGTATTTCAACTTATGTGATTCTGTGAAACACCCCACATGGGATGTCTAGCACCATTGTCTCTTTAATAGCCCATGAAGGAACACAGGTACAGTGGGCCTAGGGACAAACCTTCTCAATGAATCACCAGGGCTGGCCATGTGCCTGATCTCTATTTTGTTTCAGAAAAACTTCATGCACAGCATGGAGAAGGCCAGAGGTGATTAAAAAAGGGGGAAGCAGTGTTGCCTCCATTTTGTCTTTAGTCATCTTCAGTCTGAGCTTTCAGCCAACATCTACTTCTGGATCCATTCATGTCCAACTTAAGCTGTGAAACAATGGGCTGAGACCCACCCAAGTATTGGGTGTACAGCAGAGAACCTATACAAGTTTAGAAACTCCAAATTCTACCAGGAACGGTGGTTTACTTACCAGTAACTGTCCTCCTCTGAGATGGGCTACTCGGATTCATTCAGTAGTAGGTATATTCATGCCACAGCATGCGATTGGTCAGAACTTTTTGCCTTAGCCTCTCAAAAGAGGGCGTGCAGCCACCACCCCTGTGCCACCCCATGGCTATATATGTGGCTGTCACCCAGCCCCTCCCCAATTCTTAGGAGTTGCCAACTCCAAAATTCGGGGATGGGGGTAGGGTTGTGAATGAATCCGAGCAGCCCATCTCGAAGAAGGACAGTTACTGGTAAGTAACCCACCGTTCTTCTTGGAGCACTGCTCGGATACATTCAGTAGCAGGTGACTGCTAGCCGTGCTGACGGATGGTGGGTGGAGTTGGCTTTTCAACCTTCAGCACAGTATTTGTCCAACGTTGGTAGACTTCCAATGAGTAAAGTCCTTGGAAGGTCTAAGGTATTGACCTAAGGACCATGGTCCAGGTAAGAATGACCTGGGAGGCAGGATCTAACCCAGCGGAGGATCGAAGGCCAAATTTGCCTGAGCGCTAGCTGATGTGCCAGGGCAGAATGGCCTGAGGTCACCCTACCCTAAGACGTAAGGCAAGATGCAACGTGGCTATGACCGAGGAATGTGTTGCCAGTGGCATACCTGAGAAGGTATCAGTAGAGGTATGCTGATGCCAGAGATATGGGTATTCTGGCAGTAGCATATGTTGGCGCAAGGCCTGTGGAGGGATTTAAAACAGCCCCTGGGACTGTCAGGCTGGCAGCAGTGGGTATTGGACTCTACAAAGTCAGGAAAAGGGAGGAGAATGCTGTCCTTTCCCCAGTCTGGCTGAGTAAAGTAGAGGTAGACCAGGGCCCAGAAACGACTATGTAAAACTGGCACATCCCATGTCCCGCAGCAGGGGTGATGTTGCAAGGAGTGAGGCAGGGAGGTTCTATGAGACAGTTACCTCCTAGTTTAGTGGAGGGAACACAGGAGACCTGAGGTACTAGATGACAACCTCATACAACACAAGGTATGAGTGGTGCACCTGCACCGGTGTAATGGAAAACAGGTGTGTGACCCACACTACCAAGGTGGCCATAGGTGAGGCTTCGTATAGGCCTGTAGAGTGTTATCTGAGGCCGCCTTAACCCTACCAATGGTATTTTGATGCTCCTTTACTTGTCAGGTGAGCTGTCAACACCTAAAGCATCACATGAGCACTAGGAAATGGTATTATTACTATTTCCTTTGTTACTATTATTATCAGTAATACTATCATTGTTGTTATTTAATTTGATGACTAGTGAATGGCCTCAGAGACAGGACTGAAGGGAATCTAGGCCAGGAACTTACATAACTAAGGGCGAAGCCTGAAGCCTAGGCTCCTGGGCCTAGAGGGCCCCGGTTGTCATTCCCCATGGCCTACGATACCGCTCTCACTCGGCATGCGTTTACCCTGTGACACGCAAGAGTCACTACATCGTGGCCCTGACCCTGAGAAGGGTGGATCGCGGGGAGTGCGTGTACCGGTTTTGAGGTTCTCTGTGAAGAGGGAACCACAAGAAAGGGTTTGGGGATCTAAGAGGGTGGGAGGAAAAGGATGTCCTGTAACAGGAATGAAGCGAGGGCCTATCACCCTGGTGGGGCAGACCTGGCCCTTCTCATTAGACATTTCCCAGACTGTGTGTTGTGACTTCCTCGTTATTATTCTACCTAGCAGCCACTTAGGCCAGAGCTTAGTGTACAAAGTGGTGGTACTAAGGCTAAGGGTGATCCTTGGATGATAGTGAGGGAAAAGGAGTTGTACCAGATGGAACTCCTAAGAGAGAGAATGCCCTGAAGCTAGCCTAAAGGGTAACACAGTGCTATGGCTGTCCCGGGGAGATGAGTTCCTGGAAGGACGCCATTGGGTAGGATCTTCTGGGAAAACAACGTTTGGACCCATACTCGTACCACATCTACAGAATCGATCTCTGATCCATGTCAGTGAGACTAACTGCCAGTGATGAATGTAAGGGGAATCTGGGTAGCCCAAAATTGCCCCAACCTTTGGCTGGGGGGGGGGGTCCGGTTGATATTGGTTTGCTCTGGTGGTGGGGTGGGACCCAGGTGCTTTTGGAACACCCCTAGTGCTCGTGGAGTGACTTTAGGATGCGTCTGTCAATAAGTGACTGTCCCCAGAGAGCTAGGGGCAGGGTTAGGGTCATGGAGCCAAAGCAAAGTTCAGGCTGTGGTATTCAAGAACCAAGGAGAAGTGCTTCCCTTTTACGTCCAGGTAGCCCCTTTCCTGTACAGAGGAGGGGAAGCGGGATGAATGGAGTAGATGGTCCATCCCTGTAAGACCTCTCTCAGGCATGCCCATGAAAGCTATTAACCAACTGATGGGAGTAGGAGCAGGAGGGTTTGTTCCCCTAATAAGAGTCAGGAGCAATTGGCCAAACACGTGTGTGTGGTAAACAAGCTCTGATGTTCCCATCTGTTGCTTGATGGCAGGACCCGGTTGGCCCAGCCCATGGGATTGGAGGGGACGAAGTACCACCTGATTGGGAGAGCATACTCTTGATCTCTGGTTGGGGATCATTTGAGTGCGAACTATATAATGCTTGGTGACTTTAAAGAAAAGGGCAGCACAGATGGGCGAGTACGGGGGGATTAGTTATCTCCACCAAACCATACTAATAGGGACACTTTAGGCCCCTGATTGAAGGTCATTTGAGCATCAGTTAATTCGAGTTCGGTGATATAAGGGAAAAGGTTCTTGCCCTGAATGGCAGGTAAGGAAGAGTGAGGGGTTTCTGCCTCGCCCTGCAAATGAGGAGGAACACCCTCTGGGAATAGGAGGGGTGTGAGAAAGAAAGATCCCTCCCAAAAGACGGGGAAGGGGGGAGGGGTCTCCTGGACATCTGCTTTGAGAGGCATAAGGAGTGAAAACCCCTCGAAGGGAGAATTTGTGTGTGCCTGTTTTCCCAGTTTCGAGAAGAGCACTGACAGGAAAACTCCAAGTCTACCTCGGAGTAGCTGAGGGGAGCCATTATGGCCTTCGGTGTTTGCTGGGTGTCCTTATTGTCACCCTGTGTGCTCCTAAGGTGCAAGGAAGCACCGCATAGGGAAGCAGGGCCTTCCCCCCCGCTGAGGAATCAGCAGGGTATTGGGCATGGCAGTTCTTTGAGCTGGAGTCGAACTAGCTATTTTAGGTTGCCAGGGGGAGTTTAACCTACAGCCCTCCACTCTAGTGGCTAAGCTATAAAAGGGAGGCTGTGATGACAGGAGGAATCGGGTCTCCTCTGATTATCACAAGTGTTTATATATGTAAGGAGAGAGTATATAGGCAGGCCTAGTTGACCATGGCTCTGCCTGAAAGAGGGCTGTCCATCAGCATGTAGGGAGAATCCCGAGTCATTGGGCACCATATCAGGTAGGGGTTGTCAGGAGAAGTGATTCAACACTTAGCCTGGCTGGTTGCAGATAATTCCCCTTGGATGGCAAGTTGATGCCCCCCTGGATTGCCGGGTTTGGAACCGGAACAAAGGGAATCCCTAAGCTGGGTTCCGAACTGACATCATGGTAGAGGCAGTTAGCTCCTCACCGTTGGGTGGTGCAGGGGAGGGTCGGACTCGATGTGTACCCTATGGGGCCAGAGGGCGCGCAAGAGGCCCCGACGGAAGACCCAGATATTTTAACTGCCCCTGAGAGTCACAGGTGGTACTCAAAATGGCAGAGGTCTCTGGCTGGAAGAGGGCATCGCCACTGAAGGGGAGGTCAAGGACCAGCTGTTGGGAGACTGGCGGCACTCTAGCCGCACGTCGCAGGGTCATGGCTGAGGCGATCGTGCATGCTGCTGCGTCCATGGCATCCAAGGCAGATAAGAGGATGTCCTGAGAGGCTATTTTGTCTTCCTCAAGGAAGGCATCATATTCTTCCCTTGCCTCTTGTGGGACTAGATGTCTAAACTTGTTTATTGACTCCCAAATGTCTAGCATATATCTGCCCACTAGGGCCTGGTTATTAGCAACACGTACCTGGAAGGCAGAGGAGGAATATACCTTCTGGCCCAACAGCTCTAACTCCCTCACATTCCTCGATGTTGGGAGGGCGTTGCGGGAAGCTTGTCCCGGCCCTAAGGCCACTTCTACCCCCACTTGAGGTGGGACTGGGTGGTGGGTGAGCGAGGGGAACTGCAGCCCGGGATGTGGTAGTTAAGGCCCACCGTATCTGATATCGGAGAGATGGAGCCCAGGTTTTGCCAGTGGGATGAGGCTAAGTGCCAAATGCTAGGGTGGAGGGGAACTGTGACAGGTTCCACTGATGAGAACACCGGCCTGAATAAAGTGTTGGTGGGTCCTTCAAAAGATTGGACTTCTGTCCCTATGTGGGCAGGGACATGGCGCAGAAGGGCAAAATGCACTGAGAGGTCCCCCGTGTAAGAACATGGCACCAGGTTTCAGGCTCTAGCCGGTGCTGAGTGAGACGGCACCAAAGTGGATGCAGTGGTCTCCTGGGGGGACCATTCGTGGGGTCGGTACCGGAACAGCAACAGTGCTGAAGGTCGGTGATGGGGTCGTTTAGTACCCCTCAAGGCGCCTTCCTCTGGGCTGGGAGAAGGGGAAACCCCTCAGGACCCTGAGGACGGTACCAGCGATGGGAAGGTAATACGGTGCCGAGGAGAAGGCTTGACGGTACCAGGACTCAGAGAAATGGTAGGTTCTGGTGTCGGGGAACACAGCACCGACACTGGAGATGGCGTTCAGTGCCGCTTATGATGTGCCCAGACCTTTGAAAAATAGGCAGGCTTACCCCTTCCAGTGAGTGCCAGAGAGGGTGGGGTAGGCAACAGGAGGAGCGCTTCGCTGCCTAGAATGCCTCCGGAGTTGTCGGGAGTGGTGCCAACCCCCCCGGTCCTGTGGGGAGCCCTGTGTTGGAGACCCCAAGTGGTGTCATGCTGCGGTACTGTCACTGGTATCGAGCTGGTCCTGCATACCCTGGTGGAACAGTGCTGGGAAGGCTCTGGTGCCGAGCTGGCACACGGTGCAGCAGGAAACCCTGAGGCCTTGGGGGAAGACTGCTGTGCCTGCTCTGAGTCCAAGGCACAGCGCCTTTGCTCCCTCTCCTTGATTGTCCTCGGTTTAAAGGACAAGCAGATGGAGCAAGTGGTGGCCAGATGGCTCTTGCCCAGGCACCGGAGGCACTTCTTGTGGGGATCGTCCCGTGGGAAGGCCTTGCCACATTCAGCGCAGGATTTAAACCCCGGCATGGTGGGTGGTGGAGGATCTAATTTGTGAGTTGTTAGCCATCAGGCCAGGGTAATGATGATAATAATAATAATAATATTTTCGTATTTCAGTGCAACATGGTAGATGCTGACAGCTCACCTCATACAATAGGGGAGTGTCGCAGTGCCTTTGAGAAGGGCATGTTGGCCTCTGGTGATGCCTTTAATATGAGGCCTCAGCTACGGCCACTGCGTATTTGTTATAGCCTTGACTAAGCACTCGGTTCTCATGTCAGCTCGAGTGCGCTACCCACACCTTGTGTTGTAAGGGATAGCCATCTCTTATCTCCCATCCCCTCTGTCATATGCCTTTACTCTAGGAAGGGGATGGTCGGTCTCCCTTTCACCTTTCCCTTCCTCACTTCTTGCAACCTTTCTCCTACGGCGGGTGCACTGAGTGCTCCAGATCCACACAGTCACCCTTGCCTCTGATCTCCGTGCTCTACTCTCTCCAACTAGGAAAAGGGCGGTATTCTTCTCCGCCCTTCCCTTTCCTTGTCCTTTGCAGCATCCTGTATTTGCTGCTGGTAAGCTGGGAGCTCAAGGATCACTTTATTTTCTTCACAGGTATTGTGCCCATTATGTGCTAGTGCCAAAATATCTAGCTCTCTGGCCTCAGCATATCCATATTTAACACCTTGCTTGATGATGCACGCCTTGGTCTTAGCCATAATGTGTCTCATCTAACTCTTTATAAGGTGATCTTAGGCCGTTCTGTCCTCGCACATTGGCTAGTGCTTGGGCAAACTGGGCCTTCTATCCTCCACTGGGTTAGGTCCTGCCTTCTCAGGTTGATCTTGCCTGGGCCAGGGTCCTTAGGTCAATACTGTAGACCTTCCAAAGACCTTACTCTTTGGGCAGTTACCTAGGGTGGTGAGAGGTTGTGCTGATGGCAGAAAAACCAACTCCACCCACCATCCATCAGCATGGCTAGTAGTCACCTATTACTGAAAGTATCCAAGCAGTGCTCGAAGAAGAACAGTGGATTACTGGTAACTGTCCTCCTTCAAGATGGGGTGCTTGGATTGATTCACAACCTTCCCTCTGTCCCCACGCTTGGAGCTGGCGACTCCTAGGAACTGAGGAGGGGTTGGGGTAGCAGCCGCATATATAGCCACAGAGTGGCGTGGGGGGTGGTGGCCGCTAGCCCTCTTTTGAGAGGCTAGGGCAAAAAGTTCCAACTAATCATGCGCTGTGGCACGGATACACTTATTACTGAATGAATCTGAGCAGCCCATCTCGAAGAAGGATAGTTACTGGTAAGTAATCCATGGTTTCACTAGACCTGGTGACTGTTTGGGAACTGGTGGCTGAAATGCATTAAAGGGGGCTGAGCCTTCTTGATAACCAGTGTGGGAAATCAGAAGCATTGTTTGGACTGGTTGGGGAAGTTTCCCTTTAGGTAACCACCAGTGCTGGGAGAATATGCTCTGTCTGCAGGCTGCCCTGATATTTGCATTTTCAGGTAGTTATTCTCGGAGGCCTGGGTCACAAAGGTACCTGCTCCAGAAGGTATGTCTGTCATCTGCACAGAGGAAGAGAATAAATGTAGGTTGGTTTTGCACCAGTTCCTTACCTCTGTGACAAGTGGTTCTTTCGCAGCAAGTCTGGGTAATTGCCTACACTGCTGTACAGGTGGAGGGGGTTGTTCTTCAGTTATGACACAAAGCCAGGTGTGACTTACTGTGATTCAGACCATGTTTCCTGAAGCTTGAGAACCAGGGCCTTATTTGATTGGTTAAGGAAGGGCCTGGGGGCAAGTTACAAAAGCCCAGTGCTGGCTCATTTCTACTGTTCTGGTGTGTGTGACATGAGAGTCAGTGAATGTCAACTAGCAGAGTGGGCGAGTGAGGCAGTGGGGCATGGACATTCTGAGGGCCTGAAATGAAAGCCTGGGGACACAGTAACTACTAGTACTGTTCTGAAATGGGTGTACAAGTACCCTGAAAGGCATTATGTGTTCGTTTGTATATTTTATATAGAATACAGATCCCCACATGCATGCCCATATCATAGACTGAAAGTAACCGCTGTATCACTCACCAGCAAAATCAAATCAAATCATAGGGCTGGAAGGGACCTCGTGAGATCATCGAGTCCAACCCCTTGGGAATTGAACCCAGGACCATCTGCATGTTAAGCAGACGTGCTAGCCACTACACTATAGTGAAAACCGAATCTGCCTCCACACAGGAGGTTAAGAAAATGTGCAGTTCCTGGTTAGGATGTAAAAGACCACACCTTGGCATAATCATACCCAGGGGTTACAGTATAATGGGGTGGGCCCCCAGACCCTCCTAATTTTCTAGCTTTCCACATGCAGCTCTGGGCTCTCTTCCCACAGGCCCCTTCACCCACTCCAGCTACTGCCCCCCCCCCCATGCCTGCCCCTGACCCCAACTACTGTCTCCAGTCCCCAACTCACTGCCAGGCTCCTGAACCTTTCCCCAACCCCCTCCTGAACCCCATGTTGCTGCTTGTCCTCCAGCCCATTCCCTTTCCCCACTGGGCTGGCTCGCCTGTCCCCAACCCCTCCCCCCACCACCCGGGTCCTCTTACGTGGCCACCACGACAGCTGGCTGCTGTGCCCACTACCTGGCCAGAAGCCAGAGGTCTCCAGCTGGTAGGGAACTGCCTTGCCCCAGGCTGAGGCTCAAAAAGGCTCAGGGCATGCGATTTAAAAATCTCCCAACCTGAGACAGCTCCCTGGCCTACCAGACGGGTGTTCTGCAGCCTGTTATTTTAAGGGGGCCCAGCATTCAGGACCCCTAACAAAAAACAAACTGGCACTGGAACACTGCAGGCACTGGGGCGGGGGGGGGCGCAGGGGACCCGGGGCATGGGCCCAGCCCCTACCCCCAGGGGCCAAGCCCTGCCCCCAGCCGGAAGCCCCCACCCCCTAGCCAGGGATGGTGGGGGGGCAGTGCTGCTGGCAGCTGTGGCACGGCCAGGCCAGAAGTGACTGCTGGAGCCTGCAGCTGCGGGCAGCCAGGCCCCTGATCCCTGGCTGGGGATGGGGCCATTGTGGCCGCCGGTGGCCAGCTGGGCCCTGGATCCCCGGCTGGGGATCTGGGGCCTGGCTGCCAGTGGCTGCGGCAGCCCCATCCCTGGCTGGGGCTTGGGGACCTGGCCACCTGTGGGTGCGGGCCTGGCCTCCTGTGGCCCCTTCTGGCCTGCCCTATCCCTGGCCAGCGGTGGGGCCTGCCAGGCAGCCAGCTGTGGCACGTGCCCTGGGGTGCCCAGTGCCAGCGACACCCCTTGGCCAGGGCCCAGTGGCTTTAAATTGTGGGCCCTGGACTGTAGTGCTCTGGCTCCATTTTCTATTTTTTGTAAGGGGCCCCAGACCACTGACCCCCTCTAAAAAGAGTGGGCCCCAGAATGGTGTTCTGGTACACTCTGGCTTACGTGAACCCCTGGCTTGTACCTGCATTCACCTGTGACGGACGAGACGGTGGCAAACGACAATGAGCAACCCAGGCTTGGTGATCACGCTATGGCCACATGACCGTGGCGGTACAGCTATAGCAAGCAGAGCTGCCAGTCCTTCAGCCAATGCTGAGCCAGTGAAGGGCCATCGTGTGGGACGGGCCCCTCTGGTGTGACACGAGGGCAGTGGAATGAGACAGGGTCTGCGCGGAGGTAATGCTGACATTATGCTGTGGAACCAAAAAAAGCAATTTGTTTTGCAGCACTTAAAGCCTAACAGCTTTAGTTTGTGGCTGAGCTTTCGTGGCAGACTAGCCCACGCTGTCGGGAGCGAACTTGCCGACGCGGATGAAAACACTCAAGGCAGAGGCGTGTAAGCCATGGGCCCGGGGCGGCCTGCAACACCAGCAGACGCTGTGTAAGGATTCAAACACTAGCCACCAGCAGACAGAGGGCAGGTGCCATCAAAGGCCCGGTTATAATGTGACAAATAAATCTGTTGGGCTTAATGCGCCACAAGACTCCTTGGCGGTTTTTTTTTAAAATGTGAAAAGCCTCCAGCGCCACGCGCCAGCCCGCCTTTCCCGCAATCGCATTGGCCTGGTCGTTGGCCCGCGGCGCTGGCCTCTTTCCCGGCTTACCGGCCCCGCGCCTTGGCCTGCCGCCCAGCAGCACGGGGGCGCTGAGCAGCTGGCTGGGCGCTGGGCGCTGGGCTGGCCGCGGGGGCGTTGGGTTACACGAGGCCGGCTAATGCCCGGCTTGCCCCCCATGGGGCTCCGGCCTGCCACGAGACAGGCGTTGGGGGGGGGGTACGCGGGGCGGGCCGTGCAGGGCCGCGGTAAAGCTCGGGGGGGGGGGGGCGCTGTGCAGGGCCTGGGCGCCGGCTGGCGGGGCGGGGCGGGGCGGGGCGTGCACCGAGCGCCGGCGAACAGGTCACGTGCCACAGGCCTCCTTGGCTGGTTGAGGGCAGGTCACGTGCTGTGCGACACGTGGCGCTCACGTAGGCCCAGGCCCGGCCACTGCTTTGTGCGCACGCGCCGCCGACTCGCCCTGCCGCTAGCCCGGGAAGGGGCGGGGTTCCCCCCTGGCGCCGGCCGCCCTGTAGGAAGTCGCTCGGCGGCGCCGGCTACACGGAGAGCTGGCTCAAAGTGCGCATGGGCCGTAGCGAGCAGCGCCGTTGCTGATTGGTTAGCGGGGCGGCTGACGGAGCTGGGGGCGGGGCTACAGACCCGGAAGCGGCTCGCGCGAGACGTGGGTGGCGGTGGCGCGCGCAGCCTGGGAAACGTGAGGAAGGTCCGGCGCGCGGCCTTCCGAGCCCGTTGGGGCGGAGGAGGCGGGCCCGTAACGCCAGTAGTAGCGGGGCGGGGCAGAGCCGCTCATCGCCCTCGCTTTGCTCCTGCTCCGCGGCCTGGGGCGAGGTGAGAGGCCAGCAGCGGGGCCCTGGAACCGCCGCCAGGTACGTGCCGCCGGCCGCGGATGGTGGCGGGTCTGTTCCCCCTGCGGCCTCAGCGCTTCCCCGGCGCCGGCCCCCCGCCTCTGGGCCCCGAGGAGCTGTACGGAGCGCCCCCCACCGCCCTCCTGCTCGCCTCCAGCTGGCATTTACATCCCCCTTCCTCAGCGCCTGTCTGACAACGGCAGAGAAAAGGATGGGTGGGAAAAGAGTGAAAGGAATGATAAATGGCAGGAGGGAGTGAGTCCGAAGCAAGGTGGGGGAGAGAAGAGCGAAACCAAGGAAGAGGTGGAAGAAGAGAGGAAAAAATGATAAGGTGGGGACAGAAAAAGAAGAAAGGGGAGACTGGAAAGAAAAGGGGGAGAACACACAACTAGGGAGGAGGAGAAGGGTGGGAAAAAGACTAATGATGGATGAAGGGTGGAAGAAAAGAGAAGAGGTTAACGAGAAGACAGATGTGACAGTAAGGGTGAAAGAAAAGGAAAGGGAGAACACTAAGGGGAAACAGAAAAAGAAAAACGGCAGACTAAGGACGGAAAAAGAAAAAGGAGGGGGAACAGAGCAAAAGAAGAACTTAAGGGTGGAGAGGAAGTCTAAGGGTGGAAGAGGGAAAAGGGGAAGAAAAGAAAAAAAACTAGAGAGAAGGATGAGAGACTAAGGGAGGCAGAAAGAAAGAACTAAGCAGGAAATGGAAAGAATACACTAAGGGGGAAGTAGGAGAACAAGACAGTCAAAAGGTCAAGGGCGAGAAGAAAAAGAGAGAAGTTAAGGGGGAAAGACAGACTAAGATGAGAGAAAGGAAAGCCCAAAGGCTATGTCTACACTTAAAAGCTTAGTTTGGACTTCCTTAGTCCAAACTATGTAGTTCAGAGTAACTCAGACTACATATGCTAATAAATTCAAACTAAGCTTTGCTGAGTTCAAACTAGGCAAACCCTCGTGTAGACAGGGTTCAAATTAAGGCTCTGTAATTCAAACTAATTTGCTAGTGTAGACATAGCCAAAGGGGGAACAGAAAAGGGAAAGAAAAAAGCTCAGGGTGAATAAAAAGGGAAGAAACAAAACTAAGGGGGGAGAGAAAATAGAAACTACAAAAGCAAGACAGATTAAGGGCAGAAGAAAAGAGAAAAAAACTAAGGGGGGGGAGAGAAACTAAAAGCTAGCAAAAGACACTAAGGGTGGAAGTAAGGAAAAAAAGGAAGGGGAGGAGAGTAGAGATGAAGAAAAAGAAAAGCCAAAGAAAGACTAATAAGCCAAGGGGGAGGGGGTGGGGGAGAGAGAAACTAAAAACTAAGGAGGAGAAAAGATAAAACTGAAAGAGAAAGATAGTAAGGGCAGAAGAAAAATCCTTAAGAGGGGTGAAGAGGAGAGAAACAGAGGGCAGAAGAACCAGGGGGTGTTGGAAGAGTGGGGGAGAGAAGAAGAAACACTAAGAAGGAATAGAAGAGAAAAGAGGGAAAGGAAGAAATAAGGGGAGGAGAAAATCAGGATAAGAAGCTAAGTAGGGGAGAGAGAAAAATGGGGAGAAAAGAAACTGAAAGAGCAAGAAAAAAAGATTAAGGACAGAAGAGTGAAAGAAAAACTAAGGGGGGAGAAAAGAGTCTGAGTGTGACAGACTACAGGCGGGAAGAAAAGGGGGAAGCACAGAGGAAGAAAGTGAAAGGCAATGGGTAAGAAGAGAAAGAAAAGGTAAGGGAGAAGGACTAAGAAAGAAGTACGCTTAAGGGAGGGAATAGAAGAGGGGAAGAGAAAAAGAATGAAAAACTGGGGGAAGGAAGAAAATAGAGCAAAGTAAGGAGGACTAGAAGAGAGAGAAACTACGAGGACATAAAAACAAAAAAACAAGAGGCTAAGGGTGGGGTGGGATGGAAGACAGGTCAATATGCAGTTGGCATATCTCCCACTGAGTTCTGTTGATGGAAGAGCAATTCCAGGATCACTTGAGTGGGTCTGTGCTGGCTGCTTAGTCAGTCCGTGGGGTCAGGGAAAGGCAGAGAAAGACACTTAAGGCTGTGCCCACATGACAGTTTTATTTTGAAACAACAGCCATTGTTTCAAAATAAAACTTGACAGGTCCAGATGACGTTTCCTCGTTTCGAAATAAGGAAAATCATTTTGATACAATAAAACCTAGTTTTGTATTGAAATGAGGGTTATTTCAAAACTCTGGTTTTCAAATAACCCTATCTGGCTGTGTTATATCGATATGGTGACATATCGATATAACACTCAATCTTCCTCCAAGCACCCTGGCCAGGGTGCTGAGGGGCGGTGGGTGTCAGAGCTGGCTTCGCACGCTGCTGCCTCTTGCCAGGAGCAGTGGGGGGTGGGTGCCCCAGCCCACTTAGCCCCCACCTGCCCCCAGCAAAGGGAAGCAGTGGGTGAAGCTGGCTGCTCCCCTCCCTAGCGGGGCGCCCAGCTCCCTCTGCTGGTGCTCGCACTCGCTCCCCGGCTGGGGCTGGGCGCATGCCACCCCAGTGGGTAGTGGCTGCGGGTGCAGGCTCAGCCCCCCACCGGGGCTCAGGGTACCTTCTGGCCCCACGGAAGCCACGGATGGTGGGCTTAGCCCCTCGGTGAGGGGCTGAGCTGGCGCCCGCGGCTCCCGGCTGCTTCGCAGCCACCCTGGAGCCCAGGCTGCGGGGGAGAGCTGGTGGCCACAGGTCTTGGCTGCCCCACAGCCACCCCAATCCGGGGCAGGCAAGCAGAGGCGGGAGCTACTGCTCCTGCATGTCCGGCAGCAGCCCTGATCCCTGGCGGCGGGGCAGAGCCAGGGGCCATAGCTCCTGCCCACCCTGCAGCTGCCCCGAGCCCCGCGGCTTCCCTGCTGGCTCTTCTGGTTCCTGCTGCAAGCCAAGAACCAGAGGGGACCGTGGCTCCCCAATCAGCAGGTTGGGGAGCAGCAGTCCACTCTGGCTCCTGGCTTGCAGCCAGAACCAGAAAAGCGGGTGAGGGAGCTGCGGCCCTGCTGCTGGCAAACCCCCTTGCCCAGCCAGCAAGCTGGGGGACCTGATTGGGTGCAGTATGGCCCTGCTGGGGGCCATGTTGCCACACCTCCGGGGGTGCCCCTCTCTGGTAATCGAAATAGCATGTCCATACACAGGGCATGCTATTTCAATTGGAGGGGCTTGCCTTATTTTGAAGTAATTTTTTAAATTCGAAATAAGTCATTTCGAAATGACTTATTTCGAAATAAAACATTGTGTGTAGACATAGCCCAAGAGAACAGGAGGGGACTGGGCAAGGGGTGAACAAAAGAGAGAGAAACTAAGGGGGGGTGGAAGAAAAGAGAGAGAGGAGAATAAAAAGAAAAAGTAAATAAATAAATAAAATAAAGTTTGAGTAAGTGTAACCTGACAAGGACCAAACACCTCTCTTAATGTCAGTTGCTTCCAGTGTGTCCAAAGATATGGACTTGTTAAGCCAGGGGTCTCAAACATGCAGCCCTTGGGCTGCATGCAGCCTCTAAAGCTGTTTCTTGCGGCCCGCAACGAGACTATTGTTACCAAAATTTGCAATATAGTTGTATGAAAAGGGATCAGTACTGTGGCCCTCGGGCTAACATACTAGTCTTCATGCAGCCCTCATGGTCATTTGGGTTTGAGACCCCTGTCTTAAGCTAAGTGTGGCAGGCAAAATGATGGGAACAAATGCAGACCCTGCAGGTACAAAACAACAGATTTCACATACCCACACAATGAACAGGACTCCACAACTCTGCTCAAAACAGTTTATTGTATTTTTTTGTCAGACAAACACATTGATTTCTGGACCACAGTAGAGGATGGAAACCTTTCACAAACTTATTTATTTGAAAATACAAATATAAAATTATACTTTCCACATCTGTGATGTGAGAGACCCCCATCCACATAGTATTTTACAACAGGGCTTCAGAAAGCCATACACAGAGACCTGAAAGATGCTTGATATATAGATACAGATATATGTGTATATATATAGTTAGAAAAAAAAGTCACTACCAAAGTTCTCCTCAGTTCATACTAAAGTATAAAAGGAAGGGCTAGGCCTGCCACTGTGCCATAGTTTGTTCAGATACTTTTATGACCACCCGAAATGCTCAGCCTTGCCTTCTGTTACTGCTGGCATTTAGCACTCAGAGAACATATAACAACTTGTATTTGCTCTCCACTATAGTCAAGATGACAGGCAGCAATCCCGCACTTGGTGTTCGAGGATGTACAGACCTATAGCATGGGTAACTCCTGCCTCTGATCCACGTTCTTTACTGGAATTTACACTGAAATGAAATTCTGTCAAGACAGTACGGTCTGATTGTTTGGAAACTTGTGAACAGCTCACTTTGATTGACTTTATGAATTACTTGTTTTTGGTAAATTGTATTACAGTATTAAAGTATTGCTTAGCATACAGAATCGCCTCATGTAGTGTTCACACACCAAAATGGGTTTGAATTAGATTCTGTACTTAAGAAACTCTACAGTGTATGTGTGCAGACCACAGACTCTGCCCTGTGTCTTCAATGCACTGTCTCCCACACTTACACCACATTTAATTTTCCTGTGTCACCTGCTTTGCTTTTAAAAAAAATTCAGGAAAAAAATCAGAAAATTTCCACCCCAAAGACATTTCCACAGCATAAAAGTAAGTATGACTTAGTGTTTTTTGTAAACAATTTCTTATGCAATATCATATAGAACCATGGCTGACTTTCAATAAAAATGTAGTAAACAATATTGCTTTATTATAGATTATGTTGCATTGAGTGAATGGCAGAATGAAACAGGATGGTGTCTGTGGCTGAAGTCACTAGCCCTCATTCACACTAAAGATCAAAAATAGGTTTTATAGCGCGGGGGGAACACATCCGAACACCTTTCAGGTCATAATTACCCAATGATTTAAACTAGTCTAGCAAGATGTGTAACATTCACCAGCTGTACAATGAAAATAAAATTACAGCACCAGAGCCATGCTACCTTAAAGTCCAAGCTACAAATTCAAATTGAAATGAACATTATGAAGTATAGAAAACAAAAAGGACAGCTAGTTCAGTCTTCATTTTAATCAAGTCAATCACAAATGACTGTTTTTGGGTGGGGGAGAGGAGGGTAGTTAACCTTATGAACTAAATTTTCCTAACCCATCTCCATGTTGCTAGTGTGGTCCATGGAGGAGCAGGGGGTGATTTTTGTTGCCCATTTGTCCAACTAGGCAGGGGTCTTTCTTTTTTTGGGTGCTCCAGGCCTAACCGTTCTAAATGGATATTCTGAAGCAAAAGAGCAAGATCCATTGTGGCTGTGCAGTCACCACTGGGCTTGACTAAAATAAAGATGGTGCTGAACCGAGAATTTACGAAGAAAACCCTTCAAAATGGACTTCTAGATGAGTGGGGGACTAAAGTGAACCTTAGTCTAGGCAGCCACATCAAAACATATCAGGTTCCATGATATTTGTGCTATGGGCCACTGGGACTTTTCAAAAAGTATATAAACATCTAAAACATATTCACACAGATTTATCAATTTCTTCTTTGCATTCTTAAAAAAATATTTTTTCTCTTAGTAAAATCATTTTATTATACCATGCCTCCCTCTTAAAAAATAAATTAAAAAAATCCAGGTTTGCATATCTAGCATTAGCATTTAAGGTAGTATGGCACACCCCCTCTTTAAAGTCAAGGGTGGGGATCTACAAAATGCCTTAAGAGTTCACCAGCATTTTTAACATTGTGAGACCTTTGGTTAGTTGAAACCACATCAGATCAGCAAAAAATAAACTGAGAAGACGGGGGGAAAAAAACACCCAAACTTATTAGCAATTTTTCTTAAATAAGAGAAAGATCTATCCTTACTGGTCCTAAATCTGAATAACTACATCTAAATTTTTAACCTTAATTACAATACACCTACCAATATGTACTAGAAGAGGAAGAGAGAAAGAGGAGGGGGGAAATTCACTACACTAGCATCAGGACAGCACTCTTACAAGATAGCCATTTTATACACTATTAACATACAACAATGATCAACAAAGAATATTCTATGAGGTGATAGGGAATGGAGAGGAAAAACAAATGGTAGTACAGTACGTCATCAACATTGACAAAATATTAATAAAAAATTCCCTGACTTATACACTGGATCTCAGGGAATTTGGTTTTTTTTTTAATTATTATTTTTATTTTTTAAAGAACTGTTATTTTATTACTTGATCAAGTCTCAATATTTAAAAAGCGTCCAGCATTTTGCTTAAACCTGGTTGTTCTGAAATAAGAAAAAAAACCCAAACTAGTACACAAAAAAAGCATGATTTTTGTTTTTAAAAAACAAGGTTCTTTTCCTTTCAGTTAGCATGATGGTGCCTTGTTTTCTGTTAAAGATGCCTTGCTCTACCTTGTCTATTGAACGTCTACGTTAGTCTACTTGTTAGTAAAATTTACAAAAATAGGAGTGCAGCAGCTCTTTTTAACAAATGTCGCATTCAGTGTCTTATACTGGCTGTACCTAAAGTACCAAATTTATAAACGTAACAATTTAAAAAAATATTAATAAAACTTGTCAATATTACGTTAAAAAAAGAAGAAATATATCCACACAACAGTATGTTCTTAATGCCACCTACCATATTGTACTTCTATTTTGCTGTTGCAGGCCTATTTACCAATATTAAAAAAATTAAATTAAAAAATATCCTTCATAAGTTTCCTCCCCCAACAGAGGACCGTATACATAACAGCCAAATATTAAACATGTGCAAATAGGAAACTGTCAGTTTTCCCCCTACCAGTCACAGTGCAATGATGTTTATACTTTTTTATATTTTTTTCATTCTGTTTACATCTACAATAAATTAAAATCTTCTGTCACTTCTAGGGTGATCCTTGTAGCACTGAGGTATTCCAAACAACAAAACAAAAAAAAAGTTGCTTTCCTAATTTCTTAATAATGAAAATAATGGATAAAAGGTAGAACGCTGCTCTTCCTACGGCATGGCCGACAGAGAAGAGGAGCCTGTTCTCTGTCACAGCTCTCTAGGACAGCAGAGCAGCTGAAATGACTGGACAGCAAGTCAATCTAATTTAAAGTAATGACTAATAAAAAGGTGTGCTTCAAACTTTAAATACTTTAAATATTAAAATTGTAGCTTTTTTTCAGTCTTGGGAAAAAGCAGTTCTTAAATTAAAAAAATAGAACTAGAATGTTACCTTTTAAGCTGTGCACATCTGACTAGTTAATATGCTGGTATGACACCAGTACAGTTGTAAGGTCTAACACGCCTACAGAGCAAGCTAAACAGTGTTAATCTAACTCTTATGGGCCAGCTCTGGCAGTTGATCTAAACATTTAAAACAATCTTTTTTTCTTCGATTTAGTCAAGAAACTGCCTTAGACTGACTCCATCACAAAAATATTTTGTATTTCTCTTTCTTAATAGTTTATATGTAGTTAATGGAATTGTATTTACAGCTTTTTTCTTCAGAATTCACAATTTCAAAAAACCTTATATCACCTCTTTCAACCAAAAAAAAGCACTTATAGAAAAAGGACACACAAATTTTGCAGTCCTTACCTTATTGCCGAAAATAGATATAATTAGGTTAACAAAGACGTCACAAATAAAAGAACGGCTAGAGATCCTGCTACTCAACTACCCTCTCACCTCCCATACAACACAAACTAGAAACTTGACTTCAGGCCACCCGCTGCACTTGCTCTACTTCTAATTCAGTGTGTGCTAAAATTGCACCTGAAAAGTTTTTACAGTTCCAGAATTGGTACCAAAAGACCGAGACTCACGTTACCGTCTCAGCATCCTTCAAGCAACAACTACATAAAACAAAAGGAAAAAGGACCGGAGGGAGGGGGGAAAAAAAAAAGAAAACCCCTTAATATAAACAGTTACACTATGATTAGGCTTTTACTACATACACAAATTAGAACTACATGACTACGAGAGTATATCAAATGCTACGAAAATGTGATTCAAATAGATTTAAAGGGGGGGGGTAAAACAAAAGAGAAATGGATTATATATACATATTTTAAAAGCTGTTGTTTTTATAATACAGCAGATTCATGAGATGATGAGAGTTTAAACTTAAGTCCGTAGAGTGCCACCTCCAGTTTGTTTCCGTTATTGTGATGATGTAGTGCTCCAAGTCTGATGATATCACCTGGAATGTGAGACCATTCAGAAACTTCGCCCTGTCTTCCCTGGACATCCAGATATACTCTGTAAAGGATAAAAAGAATATGTAACATAAAGCAGCTTTTTGAGCATAAAAGAAGTTCCCAAATCTAGTGGTGTTCCATATGGGGTTTATGATGTACCTACATAGCTCCATGGAATTCCTGGGCAGGTCTCTGTTTATTTGGTGCAATTAGTGCCAGCCACAGAAATGTGATGTACAATAGACCTGACCCAGGGAGGTGCTGAGGACCAGTAGCTTGTGTTGAAGTCAGTGGATGCTCAGAACCTCTCAGTCTCAGGCTCACTGTCAATACAGGTAGTATGGAGAAAGATAATACCCCTTCAACACAAAAAGAGGAACAGAAATAGCCTCACATGACCTATTCAGTTTCTACACATGACAGGTGATGCTGGCAAAATGCATGGAAAAGTGTCAAAGTATGGGAGCTGTGCAATTTTGAAATGCTCACTAGCAGACCTACAAGCTTTCACACTTAAGAGTGCAGGATGGGTGGACCTACAAAGGGTGGACACCTACCAAGAGAAGATTTTTGCTTTGCAGAATGTGCTGTGCTTGTATCAGCAGACCCTTGCAAACTGGACAGTGGAGACTGCCCAGAGTTGGAAGAGCAAACTTACAAATGTTTAAATTAGTAATTCTTGAGAAATTAATAACAGGGATCATTAATTACTTCCATTACTAGTGAGCAGGGTTAATCATAGTTTCTGGTTAAAGTCATTAATGGTTGCACTTGGGACACTGGCTAGTCTAGAATGGTTACAGCTTGATGTACTGTGGTAGGTTTAAGGCCTTGTCACGTATTAATTTTGTTGGTTCTTCCTGTCTTATGGTGTTATTAGTTTCAGCTACTATGTTTTGTGACAATTCTCGACATGCTTTGAGCTCTGCCTCTTGTCTTTACAAAGGATACCGACACACTAATAGTGATGCATCACAAATCAACTGGGTGATGTGTGCAGATACGCTGTTACATTAACCAAAAAACAAACTAGGATTAAAAATGACTGCACATTTTACTCTCCCCCTAAAAATTGTATTTTCTGGAGCAAATTAGTCTAGGAAACATTCTTAGAAATGTTAAATACATATGTATGTTAAAATACAAGAGATGCACACAATCATTTCTTGTAATCCACTACAGGAGATCATAACATAGTAGCAGTCAGACAGAATCTGTCTACTAGATACAGAAGTCATCCAGCCCAGAAATGATGGGTCTTTTGTGGGGTGATGGTGGCTAGATGCATAAGGGGGGGGTGGTAGCTTTGGTTTTCTAGGTAGGGTTGGGGTGGAGGGGTTGCATACAGTGGTAAATACAAATACATTTTTGCACCCTCCACACGTACTGTGACAATCCCCTTCCCTCTGTACCTATGCTTTTAATTCCATAGATTTATTTGGCATTTAAAATGTTCTATTGATCAAATGTATTCCTAGCTGAGACTCAATAGAAATAAAATTTGACATTTAAAGTAAACTATAAAGGTGAATGTGTGGTTTAATGGGTGTAACTTTTGTTTTCTATTGACTGACTTTTTAATTTACATTATTAGCAGTATAAGAATATTCATTTGCAAAAATGAATACACCAAAAGGCCAAACAGTTTTTTTTAAACGTGTAATTAACTCAAGCTCAGTTAAAAGGGTAGGAAACTGGCAGTGATCCAAACACTAAGGTAGTGTCTTTAATTTGATTTGTTTAGGTTTCATTTTTAATCTAAATAATTGCTCCATGGTTATTAGTGACTATATTATTGTTTAGTTGCCATATTTAGTACACTACTTAATTATGAATTATGGTTTTCTTTGCAATTATTTCTAGAAAACCACATTCATATTAAATCCATAATCCTCATATCAGTGCAGGCTACTGACACTTTTTCATTTCTTTCCCCAAAGGCTTCTGGAAACATCTTTTATTCCTTTGGGTTTTAAAAAATCCAGATGACTGCTCTTAGCTTAATAAATGTAAAAGCACTACTCTGTTGGGTTCTAGCTCCTTATTCTCTTCCAGTTTCCAACCCAGAAGATTGATTTTAAAATAAACAAATGGCAAAAATGAATGATTACAGACCAAGAAAAAAAAAAAGTGAAGATCAAAAGGTGTTTCTTCATTTAAAGAATATAGAGATGGGAAATAGTAGGTTAGCACAAAATACAAATGGTATATAGTGTAATACCTCCAAGTGAGATGGCAATCAACCATGTGTAACGTTTCAATGGTATCCATTTGTAAAAGCCGTTGCAATCAAAGGTCCCTAAAATTGTACAATCATTAAGGTCATCAGTGCTAGATACATGGGAACGATTATTTTTTTGGCAAATAATTAGCAAAGGACTTGAAAGACTGTGTTGCCAGCATGAATATGTATTTAAGATAGCTGTTCGCTTGTCACTGTTATCTTGAATTCTAATCTTACCGTTCCAAGACTGTAATCTTCTCAACTCCCCCTCTTACAAAACTAAGCTGTATTTTTTTTTTTTAAATCAGGATTAGTAAATAGACAATGTTAAAAAAAGACCCCCATGTTCTTGCTAAGGTTATTGGCGAAGAGGAGGAATTAAGAGGCTGCCAACTAGCATATCAGACTGAAAATACTTTCTTAAAAAATGCCAGTGCAGACAAAACAAGATGCCAAATTTTGTATTATTTGAAAATCAAAGACATCAGGGAGGTCAAAGCGCACAAGTTTTCAAGAACAAACAGGCGAAATGATGGGTGTTTTATGTAGTGATAGATGGAATTCAACAAGAATTCAGAACATTAGGGCACAAGTAGATATTTAAAAAACACAGTAAAATCCACATTAGTTGATTTCATTAACTTTGTCTGCACTACATTCCCCCCCCCCCACCCCACAACCAGTCTAGCTAGAATGTTAGCATTAGTCTCTTATTTAGTTTTGACTTCTCTATACATTCGACATTTTAATTTATCAGGTGGAAAACACACAATGAAAAATTTCATTGTTTGCTTTAAAAAAAACAAAAAAACAAAACCACTTTTGGGTGGTGATTACCCATTTCAAAGACTGCAGCCACTAAACAGATTCAAACACATTCATGCTAACACACAGCAGTAAAACAACACAATCTGAAAAACAGCATGCAAGTTTGTTAAATAAATTTTCATTGGCTATATTAGTTAGATGACAGAACCATGAAAATATTTCCCATTAACTTCAGAAAAATAATATTAGGGACTTACTTGTAACCTTTCAATTTCAAGAAATGTTAGCAATAAACTAGTTATTAAACATCATCTCAGGCAAACTTTCCTTTACCAGTTACAGACTTAGGACCAGAATTCTGCAAACACTTGTGCATATACTTAACTTTAAGCATATGAATACTCATACTGACATGAGTAGGACAACTCATGTGCTTTGAACTGGAGATGCTAAAGCAAAGGGCCACTTTCTTTTCAGTAGAGATAAAGACTCGGGGCACTATGTATTATTTGCTGTGTCATACTAAAATATTTGTTCTACAAAAATAGAGACATTTAAAATGAACAGAAACTGCAAGCATTTTTTTTTAAACATTACAGTTCAAAGTATGTCAAATCTATAATGGAGTGTGGGGGGGTCACAAACGTTTTCAATTCAGCGTATAATTGAAATGACAGGGCGGTGGCATGTGCCGTTTCGAAACAAGTCTGTTAGTAAATTCAGCAAGTTAGCTAAAATGCCATCACCAACTGGTAAAAGGCTGAGTGAGTAGCACACCTCCCAATTTATTTTTAATTTAACCCCCCCGAACTGAATTCCAGTTACTAGTGTGGAGAGAAGACATGGTTACTTACAGCGATTCCATGGCCAAAGCCAGAGCCTGGCTGAGGACTGGCAGCACTTATGTAATTACCGACACCGGAGTCCTGACTGGCTGTACCGTAGAGGTCTGCGACTGGACCTGGGCTGTTCGCCCCTGGAAATCCTCCTGGCCGGGCTGGATTGGAGCCTGCTGGGGAAGCAGGTGCGCCGAAATTCGGTTGAGCACTGTAGCTATTCAAGACTGGTGTGCAGAGAATAAAGCTAGGTATGAGGGCAGAAACCTAGCATGCATGGTTATTACAAAGCCAAACACTAGAATAAACAGCCTAGGTCCAACTTCTAACACTTAACCAAGGCCATGCGATAGGAGAGCAAGTACTGAGTCATAGTCAGCCCATACTACGAAGAAGCTTGGCGCTCCAAATATATATAGCTATATATATATTAAAAAAAAAACAATCATTCACCACACTACTGCAACCAGAGACTGGAGGTGCTCATTTTCACCAAATTATCACAAACTATATAGATATTTTTCAACATTTGATTTGATGCTCATGCAGTAGTAACAAGTTTTCTAAATCTGGGCACGTCGAAACAGCATTCACATCCCATGCAAACTACAAAGGAACTAGTTTTAGACTACACATTGTGTTAATATTGATATTAAAACGTTGACAGCGAGTAAAGCAAATCACAACTAGTAAAATCATTTTTGGATCCATTCAATAATTAAAAAACCCAGCCTCCACCCTTTTAGCTGTAAGCTACATAAAGAATTCAATGCTCAGAAGGTTTCTTTGGTTTTTTAAAATGGTATGAAATGGAACATTTTGGAGTAACTTTTGCTTTTGATTGTTACACAGGAGTTGTTTGTTTTTTTTTTCCCTTTAGCTTTGGAGAGCAAGGACCTCTCTCTATCACCAAAACTACACAAAATAAATAAAGATTAAAAAAAAAAAATCAAAAAAACAAAAACCAAAAAAAAATCCATAGGGATGTATGACACTCACCTCCTTAAGTGGAAATAAAAGAAAATTTAATTTTTAAGTCAGAAAAACAATGCCAAAGGATAAATTTAGATCTTAAAGCATGTTAGATGATCAGATTTGGCATAGTTCACAGTCACTGTGGAATGCAAAATTTATGAGTAAAAGACTTCAATGAAAAGAGAAATGTTAGCAGGCTAGGAAGACTGAAATGGAAATAGCTTGCTACAAGATAAACCTATGTCACAGAAGCATATAAAGATTGCCTTTATAGCCCATGTTGTTCTCCCACGGCACCCCCTTGAAATCTGGATAGACATGTATTTTAAACTATTCACACTTGGTTTCAAGGTCCCTTGCTTAATTAGATTAGATTGAGCAAGTTGCTTGCAAATAAGTACAGTGAAAGGACAAATAAATCAAGAAGCTCTATACTCTGGCAAGTCCTTATTAAATAAACTTTAGTTATCACTCTATTTGTAACATCTAAAGAAGCTTGGTTTTAGCTATCAGTGGTGAAGAGGCAGGCAACTAAAAACATCTTTTGAAAAAAACCCCTAAGTATACCAGATGGAATCCAAACCATGATCTGAAAAGACCTGTCCTCAATTCTAAGTTCCAAAGGGGCAGCCGTGTTAGTCTAGTAAAGAAAAAAAAGAAAGGATTCTTGTGGCACTTAAAGACTAACAGATTCATTTATTGCATGAGCTTTCGTGGGAGAAAAATCCCACTTCATCAGACACTTGGAAGAGAAAGTGGGATTTTCTTGCACGAAAGCTCATGCAATAAATAAATCTGTTGGTCTTTAAGTGCCACAAGACTCCTCGCTTTTCCCTCCTCAGTTCTAATAGCACAAACTGTTCTCACTAGTTAGAGAGGCAGACCAAAAAGTGAAATTAAATACTGCACAATCATATCCAACCTTATCATTATTTCTGAATTATTAGCATAAAGTAGCTACAAATTTCCCTAAAATTTTAAACTGTACAGAGCTCCAGAGTTTTGGCCTCTCATTCATTTAGGAGTTAAACAAGGGTGAATAAAGCATAGCATTTGTGATCGCGCTTTCCCTGTAATCCACAGTTAAGTACTGAGTTGATCAATTGCAGGTTTCTATTGCTAATGAAATCGAAGACTGAGCAAGTCCTATTCATCTGTCAAGAGAGACCCCAAAAAAGATGATCGCCCTACACTAAGAATCTTTGCAGTGAACAAAATGAGCTTGGGATCAGATTACTAAAAATTACAGCAATTTATATGCAAAGTTGATACAGCCAACATAGCCTTCAGCATCAAATGCTGCAGGAGACTTAAGTCCATAGTGACATGATCATTCAGGATTTCCCATTATGCTTTCACTGGGCAGTATCAGCTAGAGTTAAATGCGTCGCAAGTGGATCAATTAACTAGCAAAAGTAAAATGGCAACCAATGGCTTTGCAATGGTGGGAAGGTCCATTTTACAAAATACACTGTACAATGTGACTCGTAATGGGAAAGTAAGTAGGTCATCTAATTCAGCAAGTGAAAAAAAATAAGGCAATAGCGAGTAAACAGATTATTTTGGAACATGCTGGCAAACAAACCATCATTTTTTAATATTAAAGATTAAATGTCAAGATAACATTTGGCCTTCTCACTCAGCAAGAAAAATATCCAGCTGAGATATTCAAAAGCCTTCTATTATCTTTGACTCGTGCACTTTTTTTCTGGTTCAATTAAATGGATACAGGTTTTATTGCCAAGTCACACAGAAAACCCGGTTTGCCCAGTTGAGCAAATCCATGGGCCTCTACCAGGCCCACGGGAGCGAAAGAAACCATTTTAAATGGTCTTCATTCTGATTTGCAAAGAATGTGAACAGGGCCTTTGCAGAGAAAGATCTAGGACATGCATTCCTTAGAAACAAAACATGCCAGGAGGAAAAAAATAACTCTGTGCAGGATAGATAAACAAATAACCCTAAACAGTCCAACCATCAGCTAAAGGTCACAAGAGATGGCTTGTGGCAAACCTTAAAAAATAACAACACTGAGCTGTAAGTGAGTTCTCAGTCCTGCTCCATCCGAACAATGGTGTCAATGACACGACACAGTCATTTTTATTATTTACTTTTAAATCTCCTTTTACCACACAGGTAAGGGAGGAAACAGCTTTACAAAGAGAAGGGTGTGTGTGTGTGTGTGTTGGGGAGGGGGGAGACAATTCAAAGCCTCAAATATTTTCACTTACTTCAAAATGTATTTGAAAGGATGATGTACTGGTGAAGTGGAGCTGACCGGCACATGACACGGATGTTTACCATGTCTGTCGATGATGACGGAGGAAGCAAGTGTGTGAGCCTCACAAAACACAACCTTGAGTTTATGGGCTAACTCCTCAGCTGGTGTACATCACTAAAGCTCCACTGATTTACACAGCTGGGACAGCCCTTTAGGATGGTGAGAATGACACAACACCTCAAGCAGAGACTTCTTAGATGACTCCCTAACTCTGAGAGAGTCTATTGAGATTGTCTTTTGGTATTTGTTGTGGTACACCTGAAATGGAGTAGAGCTAAGGAAACATTCACTCTCCCACACAGAGCACAGGACTCTGGGTTAGAAGGAAAAAATTCCCCTTGTTAAAATGATGTCTAGTGAGAAGCTACTTTGGAATGAGTTGCGTAACAGATGGGATGAATGGAAATCCCAACCAGGAAAATGTAACCCTGTGATTGAGAGTGAAGTTGTTCTGTGCAAACATAAATAAAACCAACAGTACTTTACTAGAAGAGGATACCATTATGCGCTGAACAAGATGAAGATGGGGCTGGAACATGAGTTCCCCTAGCTATTTACTGCCTCCAATGGTAAGTGAAATGGTAACTCGAAAGATTTCAAAGGCAAGTTTCCCATGCTTAGTGGCAGCAGCTTCCCGAGGACTTGAAATTGGGGGTGGGGTGTAAGGGCAGTCACTAAATTGGTATAAAACTGTTACTAGCTGACAACTGGGAGGGGGGTGTTAGGGAAATCCCTACTTAGTGGGGTGCCTGATGGATTCCAGCATGTCACTACTATGTGTTGTACACATCATTTAGTGAAAAGTTGCTGTTAACACCCCAACTAATAATATATACATGTACATCAGCATCCAGAGTAAAATCTTTCACCTGCTACTTAAAAAATCATAGCTGGAGGATGAGAAAATACTTGCTTTACTGGTGTCCTGAAAGTAAGAGAGAAAAAACGCCACTGAACAGATTTCTAGAAATAAGTAAGTCCCCAATCTCTTTAGAAGATTGGGGATGTTGGTTTTCATACATCCAAACATTCAGTTGCAACTGTTTCATTTACTTTCCTTGTAATTCTGGGTATTTAATAGAAGAACAAGGTAATTTTCTATCCACTGAATATCAATTTAACACTACGCACAGACCACAGAACTGACTATAAGGAAAATGTGTATCAAAAAAGCAGCCCACTGATCCATTACCCTGTAAATATACTACACAGGTATAGACTGCTCAGGCTCCTATTTGTGCTTGGCCTACAAAATAGCGGGTTGTCAAAATTTTACAGAAGTGTTTGGAAGCTTTTCAAGAGCTCACACTTCGCTGTAGACCCAACAAATGTAACAGGAAAACTCTCATAATTGCTAGGAGACTAAACACTTTGCAGAAAGCCATATTTTAAGGATTCACTCAGCCATGATGAGCTGCTAAATATCTGCCTTCTTAAAATATTAGCACCCAAATTAGCTAGATGTATTTTAAGGCAGATTTGAAACAGCAGCAATGATGATGAATGACTTCTCTGATGAGGAAAAAAAGTGTTTTTAAGGCATGTAGTTCTTTTTGAAAAATCTTGTTTAATATAAACATGAATAGAGGACTCAGGTTTAAAAAGCAAAAACAGAAACAAACAAAAATCCTGAAATTGTTTCATACCAGAAAGGAGAACTAAGGTAAATGGGGGGTGGAGTTGTTCATCATCCATGTTTCATTTAAAAGTTTCCAACTGTCATGTCAACCACAGGAAAAGGAGAACACTGGTTAGAGATACTTGGTTTAGGGAAATCAGAGGGAATTTAAGATCTACATCTTCCAGTGGAGTTCCCATTGGAAACAAAGGGAAGCCAAATTGCTCAGTTATACCCTGTGGGCAGAATCAGATCCAGGTGATGTGAAAGAAGAGTTGGCAGGACACTGTTGTTTTCCAGTATGGGTGGAGTGAACTACAGGTCATTTCTGAATATCAGGCCAAGGAGGTTGGGTATTGTGTTATCAATTCTCCCCTTCCACCCAAGGCAGCAACCATCTGATGCAGGTCTCTGTCTAATGACTCAACATTAAAGGAGGACAGGCATACTTACTTCCTCTACTGCTAGGGATTTTATTGTACTTGTAAGTCCTGTTGATCAGACCACGTTTTCCATGTACCTTCAGAGGTTCGGGTCCAATTTACTAACCAATGGCACATGAAATCAGCCCTGCACAGGTCATTTCACGGTACTAGTACTGCAGTCTAATAAACCTTCGAATTTCTTATACACACAATTTGTGCTCTCCATCTTTACCAACATATGCTGTACCAGGTAAGGGTCAAGAGAGATGTGGGAAAGGTGGATGGCATCTGTAATTCATATCACATCCACAACCCAGAAGTCCTCACTAAAACTTTGGAGTAGCTCCTAGATTTCCTCAGACAGAGCCACTCCTTTCCAATAAAGTCTTACCCTGTGTCTCAGATGGGGAGGATGCAACAGATGTGGCAGAGAATAGGATGCACAGATTTTTCAGTCAATATTTGCTTTGTTTTGCTGTAGCTGTGTCTTCTGTTACAACCTAGCTGGACATGTTCTGATCACCCAGTGTGTCTGGTGAATTTTCACCTTTTCTTGAAGTTTTGCCTGTGGGCTGAATTAGGCACCAAGCCATTGCTTTTCCGCTCCTATATTTAAGAGGCGCATGCTCAGGGTAAGACGGGTGGTTGTTTTCAATCTAAGCCTGGTGCAAAAGGAAGAGCTACATGACACTATCCTTTTCCTTCTCCAATCCACATACCCACCTATAAGTCCTATGTATCAGTTGCTGTTCTGCTGACTTCCTCTAGAAACCTGTCAACTCTGCTGTTTAGCTGGTCAATAGCAGAGTGCTAAAGGCCTTAGCACTCACTGGTTTCCAGTGAGTAACCTGGAGCAGGAATCAAAATGGAGACTTTCCCACAGCACTGTCATTTGTGTGGACTGGAGTTTAGGATGTCATAGAAGGCTACTACCCAACAGAGATCAGGAAGATTTGGAAATACTATCACCATGTGCTGCCTGCCAAGGAAAGCAATGCTTTTGTCAGCCGCGATGAAGCCGCAGGGTCTAAGATGTCAGTGATCAGTACACCAAGAGGACTAATGAGAATGAAGGAGGTACAGTGGGAGCCAGACTGACAGTAACATGGAGGTAGAGCCACCAGTTTGACCTCTTGCAGTCACAGCAGGCCAGCCACAACCCAACCCAGTGTTGAAACCAAATGAGTCACACACATCAGCAATAGCACCACAGAAGGGTGGCAAAGCTTCTGTGATAGAAAGGGGAAAACACAGCAATGCCCAGAAGCTGAGCAACCTGAACCAGGGACGCTTACTAATAATGATTTGTATTACATTAGTCCCCAGAACCTCCAACCAAGAGTCATGGTCCATTGTGCTGTGTTTCCTCTACACATAGGAAGAGGTTACAGTCTAACTAAACAATGCAGACAAAAGGAATGATTCCCATTTTACTGACTGGGAACTGAGGCACAGAAAGTTTATGTGACTTGCCCAAATTCACATGGGGAGGCTCAGGCAAAGCTGCGAATTGATCCTGGTTCTCATATGAAATGCCTTAACTGCGACACTATCTTTCCTTAGTTTTCCTTTTTTGATATTTATTTGTATTTGTTGACACTTTGCTATCACACCGTAATTATAAGGAAGAGGCTCAAAGTTGTTGAAATATGACTGAGTATTAAAAAGGATTTGTAGGTCTGTAATGTGCCAGGAAGCCCTGGAATAAACCAGTTCAATTGGGTGATCATGAACGTTTATGAAGTAAAGATAAAGCAATATTTCTGAAACAAACAAAACTAAAAAAACTTCAATAAAAAGTGATTGATGGCTTTTCAGGGGCTGCTTTTAAACTGAAGTGGTAATGTCTGATGACTGAGATGGGGAGGAGAAGTACCTACTGGTAAGAGAAAACGTAATCTTTTGCTTTATTGAACAGCTGAACTAACTTTCTGTCAAAGGCAGCCTGTTAAGCTCTGTGTAGCTCTCAAATGAGTCTCTAGTGGGAAACAGCAAAGTACTAAAAATCTGTTTCAAATTTCACTCTTGGAAACAACAACAATACACAACAGCATCTAGTTTGGGCATAAAGTGGTTCTCAGAACATATCTGGGTCTGTCAGCCCCAGGTTACCCAAAGATTCAGTAGAACCACATTAAAAGTAACAGCTATAAAAATGCCAGGATCTGCAAGTATGCAACTTCCAGTCATGATCTTAGTTTGTAAGACTCTTTATTATAGGGGGTCTCAAAACATGCAGCCCATGCGGCCCTTGGAGTTACCTCCTGTGGCCCTTGATGACCTCCAGAATCCAGGGGCTCCTAACCCCTTCGACTTGTGGGGCTTTTCAAGTGCTGAGCCCCTTCGCTAGCTGGGAGCTCAGCATTGGCAATGCTTCCAAGGCAGGCTGCGCCGCATTTCCTGCTACCCCCCACCTCAGTATCATCAGCCACTGGCAGGAGGAGCCGAAGTTTAGAGGGCACCAGCCAGCAATGTTTCCTGTAGGCTGCACATGCCAACAGGGAATTGCCTCAGGCAGGGAGTTTTTAAAACTCCCACCCTGAGCATACTTGGGGGGGAGCCCATCCGATGGCATGGCCACTCCAGCAGCCAGGTAAGGGGGCCCTGGGTGGGTGGAGGGGTCTGGGATGGGCAGCCACCAGGGACAGACTGTAGGGGTTGGCCTGGGGGAGTGTGGGGAGCTGGCAGCAGGATGGTGGGGATTAGGGGAGAGGTTGGGGTGATTCGGGAGAAGCTGGTGGCAGAGCAGGGGGAGGAACTGGATCCATCTGGCGGCAGGCATCCAGATCTGCCCCACTGCAGGAAGGCAGCTGGGGATCAGGCCCTGGGCTGGGGGAGGGCACTTTTTGGGGTGCGGCCCTCAGGCCAATATCCTAGTCCTCATGTGGCCCTCATGAAGATTTGAGTTTCAGACTCCTGCTTTGTCTTGTCGGCTTGTACAGGTTTAACTAACGTGATTTTAAGCTGATGTGCATCTCTGTGTGGACATGCTTGTTTCAGTTTAAATCAGACTTGGTCTGGGTTACCTTAAATCAAATCAGAAGCAGCTTAAGCTAAGCAAAAATAGCTACATTGACTCCAACATAAGTGTTTGCACCCTTTAACTTGATTTATTTAAAAACTGATTTAAGTTACTGCAACTTTCTCATATAGACAAGTTTTATACTATACTTGCTTGCAGTGGGGACCACATCTCTTTCTCTGTTCTATAGAGCACTAAGTTCACTCTGGGTGCTCAGCAAATTAGACAGCTAAACACAACTGGGTTTGCTTAGTACTTGGATATGGTATTCTTCACTTTTTGTACTCAACGACTGGCTAATCTTCCCAGGCACTGTTAAACAGTGGCGTCCAGCGCCGTAACTATGGCAGGGCAAATGGGGATTTGCCCTGGGTGCTGGAGCACCTCAAAGAGCTGCTCCATTAACGGGTGTGTTTTGTACCACCAGCCCCAAGCACCGCTTGCAAGGGGCGTGTTGATCGGAATGCGCCTCAGGCACTGGAACAGAGCGTTACAGCTCTGATGGCCACTTTTCTCCAGTGGTGGCCACACCTCCTGCAATTTATCTTGCTGCATGATACATCTCCATGGTTTATTGCACAATTTATGGTGCTCAAAAGAGGAGAGCTTAGTGTAGTGGCTAGCACCTCTGCTTAACATGCAGAAGGTCCTGGGTTCAATTCCCAGGGGGTTGGACTTGATGATCTCACGAGGTCCCTTCCAGCCCTATGATTTGATAGTGATATTGATTTCCAAAGCCCTCTAGGATGCGTTTGGTGCTACAGAAAATCAAGTTCACCGTCATTACACTCTCTCCTTCTGATGCCTCAGTGATTTCCAGATTCCTAACTGGAATACCTTTAGAAACAAATCTTGTCACCGAAATAACAATATAGGAGAATTTTAACATACTCCAATAACTTCAAGAGAATATTTCCTCTGAATGAGATTTTACCATTAAATCTTATTTCCATTTAAAGAAGCTTTCTTAATCTACTCCATGAGCACATACTTTTCAAAGTGCAGTTCCTCTCAACAGCTGATTTAAATGATGGAGCCAATAACTGGAGCTTACATAATAATCTTGGCTGTTTAAGACATACTAAGAAGGTGGAGTCTCATAATGCTACAAAATATTCTGCTGGGAGCAATGACAGGGAGAAAGCAGAGGCCAGCTTATCTGGCGCTTTGTCCTATGAACTGCCATGTTAACACAGAGCCTGCTCACAAATTAATCCAGTGTTGGACAAGAAAGGTCACCACTGAAAGATAAACTCTCTTTCGATAAAATGTTGAGAAATTTCTAAGTCATGACTCATTATGACATTTGCCTTAGCATATGATATATTACTCTAAGGGAGATTCAGAATGTCTCTCCAGGAGGGAAAAGGAAGGAGCATTAGTTAAAGCACGACCAAGTTCGGGCAAATAAATGTCACCTAACTCAACTCAACTCATTCAAATTCAATATATACAAAGAAAGGGGAAGGAGGGAAACAGAGGTTACTTACCTGTAACTAGAGGTTCTTTGTGATGGGTGGTCTCTATCTGAACTCCAAGTGTGAGCACACTTACACATCACGTGCCTGAGTGAAGAATTCTTTCTGAAAACAATGTCTATTGGCCCACTCATGTGCCTCACGCTCACAACAGAGGACAGAAAAATGGTGGTGCGAGCCAACACTTCTCCCATTTCCCACTCTTACCACAGTCCAAACAATCCACAGCCAAAGAGACAAAGGGATGGCAGTGGAATACAGATAGGGACCAAACAATGCAAAGGACTTCCAATTACAGGTAAGTACCTCCCACAGTGATGGTCTCTGTATGTTCCATACATGGGAGATTAACAAGCAGTAGTCAAACAGGCAGTGGCTGGGGGGTCACAGAACACACAACTGACTCTAGTACTGCTGTTTGCACAGTGGATGCCTTGACCAGAGCACAGCGTCTCATGAAGGTATGCAGAGAGCTCCAAGCAACTGCCCTTTGTATCTCTAACAGGGGCATGTTTCTTGGAGAGGCAACGGAAGTAGCTTGCCCTCTGATGGAATGAGCCCTCACCCCCTCCAAGGGAGAAGTATGAGTCAGTTAGCAACAAAGGGCAACAGAGATCCACTCAGAAAGTCTCTCTGGAGAAGCAGACACAACCCATCGCACTCCTGATGCCCTTGGCTCAGAGCACACGTAGGAGCCAGCAGACTCTGGTTGTAAAAAAAAATTCTGGAGTCCGGTGCAATGTGCAGAAGTGTACTCATGTAGGGACCTTTACGTGAAGAAGAACTAAAAGGTAAGATTCCTGACCTACATGGAAACTTTGCATGATGCAGGAATTAAGATCAATCCATTTAAGACTTTTGGGTACTGTGAAAATAAATTATAGCTGATGACAAAATACATTCTTAAGCACCACTGAAATGCACGGTATTTCAACCAAAACAAACAAGGTGAGATATTTACACAGGTTTCAAACAGGCATTATGTAGATACTGCTATTTCTCTGGACAGATTATCTCCATGTAACATTAGGTAGAAACGAATTTTCCTCAAGCAGTTGAAAAACTTGCTTAATCGAAAACTAGAGTTAAAAGTTTATGAAAAGCAGTAAAAGACTCCAAAACTGATTTAAACCCTTAACTTTCACCACTCAAGGATCAATTAATTAAGGACCTGATCTAAAGCCCACTGAAGTCACTAAAAGACTTAAGTGTCTATCCAGGTATTTATATGGTTCTCACCAACGATGTGCGAGAACTCTGTAGTAGCATATCAGCTACTGCTGACTCCCATGAGCTTGAAATCAGGTCCTCAAAGACCACCTGTCTCTGACCCTGACTTTAAAGCAGAGTCGATCAAAAATGGTCAAATCAAGTTAAGGGCTAAAGTGAAGTTCCACAGCCGACCATGAACTGGCATGCAGGCCTGCTTTTGTGCAGCATTAAATAGGTGATGTATATAATCTTTTGTTTCCCCCAAATGAATGAAATGCTATACAAACCTGGGCTCTTAAACTGATCCGGGCTGGGAAGGTGGTGGAGGGGGGAGTTACTCGCTGAAGCAGCGTGCTCACTACGAAGCATCTGAGCCACTCGAGGCCCCATGGAACCATAGTCCGCATACGATAACGGAGCCCGTTGGTCACCGGGCGAAGAATAGAAACCATAATCGGGGATCCCTGGAGATACAGTGACTCTATCATTGTGGATACTGGATTCTTTCGTATATTATAATCTTTTCAATGTTAAATACTGTGCTTTTGTTGTTGGTTTTTTTACAGTTACAAAATGTAATAAATTTGTAAGTAAAAACTGAAATTTGAAAAATGGTGCAAAATTTGATTAGAAGAACTCAAGGCTACTTATTCTAGCCAGCAGAGGCAGGAAAAGCTCTGGTTTTAGAGAAACCATCAGGTGAGTTACTGGATGCCCTCTTCCACAATACATTAGAATGAAAGATAGTGTCCCAGTTATAACAGTAAGAAATACATTGCATGTCAAAAGGAATAGTTGACAATGGAAGTGAGTGGACTGGAGCTAACTTAGCTATAATTTATCCATGTAAACTTCCATTCCCTCCCATTAAAAATAAATGTGTACTTAAGAGTGAGAGAGTGTGTGAGTGTGAGTGTGTACACCTCCCCCACAAAGCATGAACCCATCTTTCTATCCTGAACAATGCACTCATTTCTACACACTTTTCAACCAATGAAAAACAATCAGATTCAGATTGTGCTCCCCCTTATATCAGGGTAAATCCAGAATAATTGTAAACAATGTTCCCTCTAACTACTCGTAGACTGTGTGTGCAAACAATTTCTTTGTGAGCACCAATATTAGCACTACTGAATTTTTTTGTGCGCACTTTATTTTGTTGTGTGCGCAGGTTTCATGACCTGTGTGTGTGCGCACAGCTTAGAGGGAACAGTGATTGTAAATGTCTGTGGAGTTGATCTGCTTTCACACTGGTACAGCTGACAGTGTAACCTGGCCCATAAACAGTGCTGGCAAGTCTCATTTTAATAGATGGGCTATTGAAAAAGCTTTTATTGTTTTCTAGAATGCCACACAAGAAGCAGAGTGACTTATGTTTAAAGACAAGAAATAAAATATTCCTGTGTAAACATTTCCCATACAAATTTTACAAGTCAGCCTAGGAGTTTAATCCTTCAAGCATGGCAGATTTGCGACTTTTTAAAAATAATAGTTATAAAAAAATTAACAAGAGGAAGTGATTGTTTACTGTCCGAATTACAAAGCTCAAGTTGCCACTGGAAGGAAATGTTCTGAACACCTGCAAACCTGCTGTGCTTCCACAGTTATAATTGGCTTCAAACTAAAAACAAAAGTAGGCCTGAGCTTGTAGTTACAGTAATTGAGGAGAAGGGAACGTAGGGGGGAGACTCACAGGAAACGAATAAGCTTACATTAAATGTAACCCCCACCATGGTGCTGAGTAGAAGAGGCCCCTTGGTATCAGAACATGCCTACTCTGCAGTTTGGAGGTGGGATAGTTAGATCAAAAGCAGCTTGAATGCCAAAAATTATAAAAGCATGGGAAGCTACAGAGGCTAATCATGCCTACTTATGCTAGATCAAGTTAGATTAAACCTAGCTATGGTATGTCTACACATGCTACAGTCACACCTCCTGACTGTAGCATAGACATAGTCTTGGTCTGCCATGGTCCTAATTAAAGGCTGGCTTTAGCACTAAAGCAAAGCAAGAGTATGCAGAAAAGCAGCAAAGGGCTTTCATGCTGAGAAAGAAAAGGTGTGAGTGGCTCAGAAAGAATTAAACAGGGTGGGCTGGCTGGGAAATCACTTCCTTCCTCCATCACCTTCCCACAACTCTCTTTTTATAAAATAGTTCTTTCTCAGCTGAAATTTCCTTCTAATTTCACACCACATATTTTCTATTGCTTGTTTTTCACCCCAACTCCCATCATTTCCAATCAACTTCCTTTCTTCCAAGCTTCTCTCCCCTTTTGCTTTCTCCCATTCACCCTGGAGGTTGCTTTCAGCACACCCATGCTCCCAGGATGACTTGCTGATCTAGCGCTCTAATTTCTGGATGACTCTCTCCCTTCTCCTATCAGAAACAGCCACGCACAATTTGGCAGACATTTCCGCCATTGCTGTTTATGATGATAACTACACGCGCTTGGAAACAGCAAGACAGTTTCAATATAACTATCATTAAGACAAAATGCTTTAAATCAAAGCCATTACCCACTATGGAGATTTAAAGCTCACAATATTATGCCACTTTTTATCTTTATGAAAAATTCATATAACATGCCAGAAAAAAATCTTCCTGCTCAAAGGAGTAAATGATATAACAACATTTAACGCTACTGAAATAGATGAAAGTGGATACCAGAGCTGTGCAGGATAATATATACATCAGGCAGACGGCATTCAGCAAGGAGCTCTGACACACACAGAGCTGGGCATAAACACAATGGAAGGGGAGAAATCAAAAACATCATATTCCTGGGGACAAGTGGCAGCCATTTGAAGATCACTCCTTCAGCATAACGTAGTGAATTTGTTTATGGTTTGTGGGCGGGGCTGAGCCACAAAACTGGGTTCTGGGGACAAACCTTCCCAAAGTTTTGAGGCATTTGAATAGGGGGTTTTCACAAGCATTTTAATCTTTAGTTTTTATTGGGCTCCAGCTCCCATTTCCTCAGGTGTCTGCACAGATAGGTAGGATAGAGGGAAGTACATACAAAAACATTTTCAAATGTGATTAGTGATTTGAGGTATCTCCACCTTTAATTGCCCAACTGGAGAGAGCATAAAAGACCCTGATTTTCAGGAAGTGCTAAGCATCTATCCTCTGAAAATCATGCCCCTTTCAGGCCTATAAAACTGGGCACCCAAAACAATTAGTCACTTCACACAACTTGAGTGGGCCTACACACTCACACATACAGTGTGGGTTAAATTACTCAGTAGCTCCTAGCATTACAGTGCTGTAGAGATTAGATATGGCATGTTTGAGAGCCAAATGCTGGAAAAAGGTTTTAAAAGGAGATGGTGGCATTTGGACAAGCTGTATCCTTCTGTGAAAAGGATACAATCACAAGTAAATAGATCTCATGCCTCAAGATGAGATGAACACAAGCAGCCATGTGCATTTGGAGATCTTTCTGCTGCCCTCTAACATCAGTTACCGCAACACACAGAAATACAGAATTTGCTGAAATGGAGTGGATCAACCATTGTCTGGGATCCTGTCTGTGGCACTGGCTCATATGCTTCAAAGCAGTGGTTCTGAACCTTCTGTGGGTCACAACACACTGCATGGTGTGTTGCAGCCCTACAGGACACACTAGCCCACCCCGCACCAAATCCAGCCAGCTCCCCAGCTCTCCGTCATACACTTCGCAAAATGCGTCCCCACCCAGTGGTTGAGAATTGCTATTTCAGAGGATGGTGAAAGAAAAACATCCTACACTTGGCTGATTGGACAATACTGGTTCAGTAGGGATGGGGCAGAGGTCTCCTACCTGACCCCTGTGGTAATCAAATGATTTTCTGATTTGATTATCACTTAGCATGCATGATGAGAGAGGTTACTGTTGATCGCAACATTATCCAGACTCTTTAAAAATGCAGCTCCAGCATTCAGTTATAACATCACTTATCATTCAGCATCTTTGGAGCCCTGTACTAACAATAACTGATTAGTCCCTACAGCCTTGATGTAACTATTACTACCCCCATTTTACAGCTGAGTAAAGAGAGGTTAACAACCTGATTTTCAGAGATGCAGTGCACTCAACTCCATTTAGGCTTGTGGGGGAGAGGTGCTACATGCCCACAGCTGACTAGCCCAAGGCCAGACAAGTAAGTCAATGGCAGGGCTCGACTCAGTCCGCAGACACGCATTGCTTTTACTCCCATATTCAGAACCATTAGAATGTTCTGCCTCTCTGACTAACCGCAGCAGGAAACATCACTGTGCTTCCAAGTCCACCTCCTCTCAAATCCATTTGCTCCATGCCAACAGCCCCTTATAGCTGTGCTTCAAGGGATACAGCACACTCTTTTGTGGCCATGCACCAGAAGCCCTAAATCCTTCTTTCCATATCTTCCCACAGAGAAGATCACTTTCTGTCAATGACCTATTGCTGCCAAACACCTTGGTCTGTCTGGGGCAAGCAGTTCAGCTTCCTGAGAACTGAAATATTTTGGCTGAACTAAGATGTCTGGGCTTAATCTATAGGTAACTGAGTGAAAATTAATAGTTTATAATATATAGGAGGTTAGACTAGGTCAGGGGTCTCAAACTCAAATCACCGAGGGCAGCATGAGGCCTAGTAGAGGGCCACATGAGGACTAGTATGTTAGCCTGAGGGCCGCACCACTGAAACCTTTTCATACAACAATATTGCAAATATTGGTAATGATAGTGTTGCTGCGGGCTGCAGGAAACAGCTTTAGGGGCCGCATACAGCCCACAGGCCGCTTGTTTGAGACCCCTGGACTAGGTGATCTAAGAGTTGCCCCTGGCCTGAAATGCTAGGAAATTTCAAATTCATATCAACAAGCAAACCAGCAAATATCTTGATAATAATGTGATTGGTATGCATGGGTATGGTGGAGCAAGGGTTACAACATTACATGCCAAAACATGGTTCATGAGCCCTGTGCAGGGGTGCCACTGGCACCAGGCTTACAGGGCTCAAGCCCTGAGTCGCAGCGCCCAAGCCCCAGGTTTGCCACTGGGCAACCTGTGGTGGCGGCTGCAGCAGCAGCCGGCGAGCCCCGAGTCCCAGCACACCAAGCCCTGGGTCTTTTCTGGGGCCAGCAGCACTCCTGGCCCTGTGTGGCTTTTACAGTTAAACTGTGGCTCATGGGCCCCCCACACCCTCCACTCTCCACCTACCCATTGGGGGGTGGATCTTGGGACTTCTCCTGCAGGGGATGCACAGCACTAGCCCCGGCTCAGGGTGTGAGGCTCCAGCCCCACAAGGTTCAAGCCCAGCACACTAGCATGTACACTTCATTGAGTTGATTGTGCACATCTTGCGGCTCTTGAACTTCTGAAGATTATCGTATGTGGCTCAGAGAGTCAGTAAGTGTGCCCACCCCCATTATAAACAGAAGTTCATAGATAACCGGTAGCAAGATGCATCAGACAACTATTTCCATAAAAGCAAACAGCCTGACAAATACAACACCAGGTTCTGTTCCATTATTCTGGGGTGGAGACTTAAACATTGCAGCAAATCTACTCAGCCTTTTCTAAGCAGACTCCAAAAGCAAATACCCCTGTGTAGGACCCCCGCAATAGACAGGTTCCCCTAGTTCATAATTGAAAGCCAGTGATATTTCTCTGTCAGCAAGTTTAGTTCTGTTCCTGGAAAATCAAGCTTTGTTCTGTCTGCCTCATACTTTACTGGTGATAACAGTTCTACAATCAGAGCTGTGCTTGTGGGGCACGAGGTAGACACCCAGCTGTCTCTCCTTTGCAGCTAGGCATCATTCTCTAGAAGACATTGAAGGAACAGATATTAGCAGTAGCAAGGTACTACTTTTAATTTTCTATCTGCAATCACAGGTTAAGGGTTTTCCTTTCTCTGCAGTCCCTTTGGAGGTAGCTTTGCAAATCAGCTTCTGCAAGGATGTCAGCAAAATAGCAGCCGGTGGTATAAACTAATCACAGCAGTTATGGCTAGAACTGACCAAAGTGTCAGAGGAATGGTAGGCCCTTAAATCCTTTCCATCCTACAGGAACCGCCTTCAGTCACACTGATAAGTGTTAATACTGCTCAAACCCATACCTAATAATGAGCCAAACCATGTTCAAAAAGCAGACATGAACTAACAGGGGTCTATCTACATGACAAGGACAAGACAACTGTCCCTGACTATTTCAGCGTAGCACAGACAGAACCTTCCCCTGTTCCATATGTTGGATGCAAATGCACTGTACAGCGAAGACTGCCACGTTATTAGACAGTCAGGAAGAACACAACCCATCACACTAAATCAGCCGTAGGAGGGGGGTAAATCCAGGGTTGCAGCAGACAAAGGTGAGATAAAAGTCTCTCTGCATGTACTAACTGTATTAGCCACAACTACTGACAAGTGCCACTGTAGTTAGACGGTTTCCGGCCTTAGCTTGGATAGGGCCTGTTGTAATGGCATGGGGAGTATTAAAGACACTTGAGGTGCACAAATTTGCAAAACATGCAATATGATGTATTCAAGCCTGTCTCTTCTGTGTCCTGTAATTACGTGCCACGAGAAATAAATGTGTGTCTTGGCTTAACTGTAATTTTTTGCAAGTGATCAATATTTATTGCCTAATCATATTTTCCATATTGCAAGTTAATGGTGTCATTCTTGCAGGGGGCCAGAGTATTACACAGAGGCCAAGCAAAGCTTCTCTCGTAGAAACTGCAATCAGGGAGCCAGCTCTTGTCGCAGCCTTTACAAAAGGATTTCCACTTGAGCAGCTCATCTTTAATCATTATAAAAGCACAGAAGTTTAATCCATTTTTGATGTAAGCGTTAATAGCTTTGTGTCCTTGAAGTTCAAAGTGGTCTTCGTGCATGTCGCTAATTAGCCGAGCAAGCAACCATTCAGCTCCCTCTCATGTTTCTAATTAGATCCTTAACAACAAACAAATGTCAACCTTACAAACACTGTGCTACTCTCCTCCATTAGTTAAACAGTTTGGGAGGGACGCAGTTTCCATTTTGATGCCATTTTTTCCACTGGAACATCTTGCACCCCATTCTGACACCTTATCTAATCTCCACCCTGGATGATGTCACGTGGCTGGGCTACAGTCAAGCAACAAGGCAAACAATGTCTGTGGCTTAGAGGCATGCATGTACTAGTTAGCAATTCTGCAGGTTTACAAGGAGATGACGACGCAAACCAGGCTGGGCAAATGTTTTGCATCTTAAGGGGAAGGGAGCCAGGCCAGAACGTTCTCTGCTCTGCTTTGACATTTCAAAGGGGCATGATGGAGAAAGGAACTGCAACTTTGGCCAAGTAAACAAAAGGACTGAAGGCACTTAGGACTTGTTTACACTTTTATTTGGTGCCTGTGTGTGTGCATGCGTGTGTCTGTCTGTCTGTGTCTGTCTCACGCTGGCAGAAGTGAGAGGACGCAGGTGACTTGTGGCCCAGTATGGTCTATATTTGCTTCGATCAGTGACCAAGTGCTAAAAAAGCCAATATCCTATCTACACTACTGCAAGACACCTTGCTACCAGTGGGGGAGCAGCTCAGAAGTGCCTGTTCTAGCTATAGCCATCAAGGTGCAGGTCAGCAGATTGTATGAGGTCATCAGATCATATGATGCAGTTTTGATTAGTGGGAGCACCCTAACTCACCCAAATCTGCCACGCCCTCCTCTCCACTTCTTTGAAGTGTGCCGCACCAGAGCAGAGAGAGATTCTGCGAAACAGATGCCCAGAGAGCCTTTGATCTTTGTTGCAGCTCTTCTAAGGAGCAGCACAAGTAAAGGAAGGGATGGAGCCTGTGCTCCATCAGTTTGCTCACTGACTCAAAGCCCCATCTTAAACACAGGCCTTCACTTACCAAAGAGTCTGAGCACATCTGCACAGGGAAGTTCAATCAGCAACACAGCTTGCAACATCATAGCCACACCACTTCACCGCAGCCCATGATGATCCACGTGTGCCACAGAAGAGGGCCACACTCAACTCTTAGTGATTAAATCAAGGCAGCCAAATATGACTACTTCTAAATTTATGTACATGTGCTATGTATGGGACCAAATTGGGACATTTTGGTCATTTTACAAACAGTTGCCAATCGAATAGCCCTGGACCTTAAAGTTAATTTAAAATCAATTGTATTCTAACACTTCAGATACTTTACACTATATGGTAAGAACTGGTTGGGTTTTTTTTGTTTGTTTGTTTTTGTTATTTTTTTTCCCAGTTCTTCTCTTCCTTCCCCACTCCCACTCTACTTCTAATCCCACTTTGGATAACTGCAAAGCCTTTACATTTCAAAATAAATTTATTTAGACTCTAATTGACTTAGATTGTAAACTCTTTGCAGCAGAGAGAATCTCTGTGTTCTGTATTTATACAGCACAAAGGGGTGGTCCTTAGCCATGACACCTAATATTGACAATATTGTAATACATGATGAGGTTTTCTTCTCCTTCTAACATAATACTGCAGTAAAGGGTTAATCCTGAGATAAGAAAAATGGTTCTTTTTTCATTTCGAACCTTGGGCTTCAGAGCTGGTGTTTTAAAAGGTGCCTAAGGCAATCGGGCACCTCATTTCCATTGAAAGTGACGTCCTTTCAGACCGTTTGAAAATCTCAGACCACATTCTTTTCTTGGGGCTCCCAAATCAATGCACACTGCTCTCCCCTCCTTTATGCTCTTTTGAAGTTGCTAATTTAAACTTCAATCCTGAAAAGGCTTTCAAAGGTAGCTGTCAGTCATCCCACTCAGTTCAACCCAATAGGGCCCCCTGTGGACATCAAGTGACACATGCAGAAACAGGACCTCAGGTTGAAGCCTGCACAGTGCTAAGAACTCTGAATTCCCACTGATTTCAATGGATTTGAGCATGCTCAGCACATTGCAGGATCTCATCCACCATATTTTGAGGGGAAAGTCCTAACAGGCTCAGCACATCTATCCATGTCTGTTTTTAGCCTTTACTGACATCCTACCAAGCAGCAAAGGGGGGAGGGGGGATCACCTGTGATCATGCTCCAGTGAGCAATTATTTACTAATAATTTTGCCATTTAAAATGAGCAAAGAGCAACCTCTCTGGCATGATCACCTTTTATTGGATAATAAGAAATCTGTCATTACTTTTACCACAGGCAACCACATTTACATTAATTGTTTATCACAGCCAGGACAGACCTTTTATTAATATTAATGAGTAACTGGGAACAAAGGGCCCCTTTATTTTTAGCCTACTCTAATTGCGTAGTAATTACTCATCTACAAAACAAATGAGCCGAACTCCATTGCCATGGCAACAGAAACTTCGGCCTCCCACTGTAACACATTAACTGGCTATCATTTCTGTTAATTTTAAATTGAAGCCTTTTGTACAATAACAGGCGGTAGAAGAGCCAAATTAAAACAAAACTGGGACTTCGTTTAACTGCATATTTTAATTCACAGTAGTGGTTAGAGCATTGCTAGTGGATGACATTTTGCTTTTTAAGCATCTCCGTACCTATACATCCCCACATGGAAACATGCAGGACTGTACAGAAAAGGGAAAGGAAACCTGCACTTTTAAGAAACCTGTATTTATAATAAAACAGAGAGAGAAAAAAAAAACAACCCACCAAAACAGGCTTGTTCTGTGGAAGATCTTTGTCCACCAGGAGTTTACACAAAATTAAACTAGTTAGAATAACTTGCCAAATATGTATCTGACACCAAGCAATTATGAATGAGACAACTGCCCTGACAGACAAACAAAAGAAAAACTCATTCCAAGATGGAAAGTAAAAGAGATCAGTCCACCCAACTAATCCAGAAGTCCTGAAGATCCTTCACAATGCAGAACACGTTTTAACAGAAATAACCTTGTGAAAACCCTCCCATTCTATTCACAGCCGCATTTGTTTAGGTGGAATAGCAATATTAGGAAAATATTTTGAGCTTCCCCCTTTAAGGCTGTTCTGCAAGTGGAAGCAAGGAGAAACCAGCACCATGCAATCAAACAGCTCTCAAATAAACTGAGTAAGAATCAGATTTTGCCCTTTGACACTCAGGTCTCCCAGGGAACCACCTACACAGAATTTTGCTGTTGGTCAGACCTGCAGATTTCCATGAGGAAAAAAAGACAGCAAGAGGACAAACAAGGGGCCTGTGTATTCTGTAGAACTATACCTACAGCAGGTGCCTGATCTGGGCCCCACCTAGGGCTCTGGGCAGGATTGGGCCTGGGCCCCGAATCGTGACTGGCGGGGGGGCAGTGCACAGAGCTCGGGCCCTGGGTCTTTTGCTGGTCCCACGTTGCTCCTGCCACTGATATTAGAGGAAATTCACCTCCTACCATCAGCCTTTCTTCAGCACCCACTGAGAGCACTGGCAATCTTCAGCATAAGGACAAAATGTCAGAGGTGACCGCATAGGCATTAAACCAGTGTTTTTCAAACTTAGGGTAAGGACCCAACACTGGGTCACAGACCCTCAGCTACTGGGTTGTGGCACCCTTGTTGCCACCGCTAAAAGACTGGAATGTATTGCTCAAAGACTTAGTTGTTGGGTCATGGGCCTAAATTATTTTTTTCAACTGGGTCCCAAGAAAAAAAGTTTTAAAACCACTGTATTAGGTCACCGTTAAGGCACTCCTCATCTGCACTGACACTTGAGACACAGCCCTTAAGGAAGAGTTGATGCAGACTTAAAGGGAATAAAAACTGAAACTAGCGAAGTGAAGTTCAGATACAACAATAATCCTTTGTGCTCACATGGCACATTCTTTCAAGGTGCTTTGACCATACTAATTGTATCTTGCTCCATTCTGATAGGAAGTCTTCTCCTCATTTTACAGAGAGGAAAACTGGTGTGCAGAAAGTTTAAGTCAGTTATACACAACCACATGCTGATTCAGTGGGATACAGCCATTGCTTTTGACCCTTTGCTGTAATTACCAGGCAATAGTCCTCACATGAGCCCTCTATTTTTTTTTTTTTTTTTTTTTTGCCAGTAGGGTAGACCTGCATATCTAACGTCCAGTTCTATTTTCCATGGCTTTTACTAACTGTAAGTGTCTATCACAAGATAATGCCCAGGCAGATGGATACAGTAGTTTGCTGTAGTAAAAAAACTTTGATATCCTTTTATTACTTGCCTGTATATCAAAAGGAAATGGGCAGGGAGAGAAAAGCTGTGCCTCTATACTCATTGTATTTAACTACCTAAAGCATTTCAGGATGTAAATGATATGAAAATAACAAGTTTGTAAAATGTGTGCAGTTTGTACCTTCAGCCAGTGCTCCACACAGACTGCATCACAAGTTTAACTTGAAATGTGAGTAATTCCATTGAACTCAATTGGACTAGTCATATGCTTAAATTTAGGCCTGTGCTTTAACACCCTCCTGAACTGGGACCTACAGTAATTGCTGAAGGTCTTAGTTTTAAACCTGGCTGAAGACTCACGTAAGGGTTTGTTACATTCTGTGAAAAAAAAGCTGCAGTACATGAGCCAGGAGGTTGTCCCTTTCTTGGTAAGGAAAAGACTTCAAATGACATTAAATGGCTGTTCCAGCACTTCTCTAGAATAGAGGAAAATCAACTTGTCAAGCATAAAACTTCCAGTGATCTGAAAGGGAAACGTTTTTCTGAATGCACGATTACCCTGTTTGGATCACAATACAGTTCAAGCTTATGTGGAGCCACCACTTGGCATGTGTCAAGAGAGGCACCCTGGCAGCCAAAATGATCTCTGTGGACAAGTGTTTTCCCATTGAAAATAATTCCACTGATTGAAAAGACCATTAAAAGTTAGCTGCTATGCATTAAAGATTAACTCGTACTGTACTTAAGTCTGTGCTTCAGAGCTGGTCACTAATTGCACTGGAGATGATTTATCAAGTGCACAGGATTTTCTATTACAAAGTTATTGATTAAAGCTGATGTATTTTAACCACAACAGACTTCAGGCAGAAGCCCTATAAAATGACTATAGCCAAGGTCAGTGCCTGGCAACAGCAGCAAATTATTTTAAATTTACTGAAATTTTTATATGACGCCATAAGAGGTTCAGTCTCTCAAGGATAAAGAAAATGTTTCCTACACTGAAATAAGATAAACAGATACAGTGTGGGGTCTGAGAACCAGAAGGCTCTTACTGGCACACGTTTTCTATAATGGCTTTGAAATTATCTTGGATCAAAGTATGACTTTAGACCTATAATAGAAATAATTCTGCTTTAATTCCTTTTTAAAAACAAAACAAAACAACCCTGTGTCCTTCAGCTGAGTAATTGCAGAGCACATAAAATAGAGAGAAGACAGTTGTCACTAACAAGGCCAAAAAAACCACCTCTCAAGGAAATGCATAATAACCTCATCTCTACAGACATGTAGCACAAGCCTAGAAGAAAATGGAAGCATTTACCCTTCAGACATGTGCTTAGTCAGTGCACAGCTTGGTTTCCTCTTACTACTATTCCTATGGCATTTTCCTTTGTTTGCATTCAATTGTTTAATCCACAAACTAGATTAGATCATTTAACAGGCTGGAAGTGGAAGAATCTTAAAGCAAGTACACACTTTCTGTTTGTACAAAATGGAGCAGTTCAATTTTATCTCTTCCTTTCAGAGAGCTAAACATATTCAGCGGCAGCCTCAATATTCTAAAGATGAGCAAATGATAAAAAATTATGCAGCTGCTAATTTTTAGATGCATCAACTTTTCAGAGTTCCAGTTGCCAACCTCTGTCAAATAATTACTGGATGTTCCAGTGGAGTGAAAAATTTCAGCCTGCTTCCTTCTCCCAGGTGGTCTACTTGTTAGGTTCTGTTTTTTTAAATTACATGGCTTGGATTAAATGTTATATACTTTTATATAGTGAAATAAAAAAAAAGGAATGCAGTTCCATTTGAGCTGTCACTCCACAGGAAAGTACTCTAAATTGGCAGGATAAATTTCAAGTTGGGTCATCTTTAGATCTTTCAGCTGTTTATCCTGAGGACATTACAATATATTGATCTAGATTTCCCTCATTCCATGCACACAGACCAACTGTTGTCCCACTATTTTATTACTATAATTTGCTACCACAGTCAGTGCTTAATGACAAAACTAAGTATTTTTAGCATACCTTATTTAAGTGTAAGATATGGATTTCTACATCCCTCTGCAATTTGCTGCTCAGTTAACTTTTAGATTCATTCCCCATTTCATCATATCTTGCACATGAAACAGTAGGTGCCCTCATGTCTTCAACTGATTGAAATACAAGGGGTAAATTATTCCCCTCTCTCCTTTGATATGTAAGCGTTGCAACTCTTCACAGACAGTAAGGAAAATCATGGGCACCATCAACCCAGCAGACATTTTAGACATCTACAGGATTGTGACTATGGGTCAACTACATGCAAGAAGTTCTTTAGCTAATTAGTTTTTTGCTCTATAAGAAGGAAGGAGCAGATATAAATTCTTAATAGCATCTTGAAAGCATATTCCAGATACTTTGGTTCTTTTCAATAACATTTGCTGAGATAAAAGTGTATTGGAGACTACATTCAGCATACTTAGTACAGCATGGATGTGCTCTAAACCAACATTTAGCTCCCAGGAAGGGCTCCTAACTGGACTGGAGTGGGGGTGGAAGGGTTGCAGGGTTGCTTTTCTGCTCCCTGCAAGATGTTTTCTGACAAACAACAAACTAAAATGGGGGGGAGGGAGTAATTCAGGCCTTGATTACCAACTGTTAAACCTACTCACTGCTGCTTCATTCCAAAAACAATTTTAAAAGTTAAGTGCATGAAACTGGTTGCAAAAAGCAAAGATATTTGTTGGCTCAATGGCAAAGATGATGAACTTGTCTTTTACTCCTAATGCTGGTATTTATGAAAATGTTAAATCTTAATTTAAAAATGTTCCCTTAAGCCCAGTGACATGGCAATGAACACAAACCATGACTAGCACAGAGTCTGTTGCATAAAAAGATTTGAGGTTTATGACCTAAAACAATTCCTCTGTGTTTCAGGACAGTCTGGTCGGAAGCTGTTTTACATATATTATATTATTTAGCTATCCTACGGGGTGGTTTGCATTTTGTACAAATGATTTAAGACCTCCAAAGAATGATTTTAATGTAGACAGTTGAGGGATTAATGAAGAAACCATGATTATAAAATGATTTAAAACAAAATAGTCATTTTTATACAACATAAAATAACATTTATAGTCAAAGATTTAATTCCCAAGATTGTTAATTTGAAAAATAATGTAAATTTACTATCAATGTAAGCGTATATGTGGGCTCTTTTGGAGAGAAAGGATGTATGTTAGCTATGGTCATGTTCAATTTATACATCCAGATTGTGGGGTTTAACACATACAGTACTCTGGATCCAACCTTTTAGGAGCATGCTGTTTTCTTGGGTAGCCCTACTCTTTCAGTCAAACCAATGCTATACTTTTGACTGCCACACTCTTTCCAGTTCATGATACCTATAATATCAACTCAACAATGCATGTTCTACAACTACATCTACGGCTACCAATACAATACTACAGTGCATGCATTTAGTTCAGTCCCACAGATACATACACTCTAAGAACAGGCAAGGGGAGATGTGAAATGTTTTACGGGACGACAGGTGTTTTGTTTTTTTTAAGTAAGGGAAATTAATAAAAACAAAAAGAAAAAGTGTACGAAAAAAAGAGACATTTCTCAAGAGTTGATATGAGTCGTTTCTTGAACCGTTTCATCTGAACAAGCAAAAAACATGCAACCAGCTGCTACTAACAAGAAGCTGGACACTGAGAGAGGATTAATAGGTGTGGACAAACCTTCCCGCTGAGCGCGCTCAGAAGAGTGTTTGAGAGGAGGTGTGCACGTCCGAATGTAAGAGAGGCCGGAAAGAATGCCTCAGAGACACCCTCTCTCACAGCAGCCCCAACCAAGCAAGAGAGAAAACAACAAAAACATAACTGCTCACACTCACCATCAAGGTCAGTAGCTCACGTTACTAGATTTGTCATAGCTGGCAAGTATAAAGTACAGTAAGGGGTTGTTGAGGAGCTCAGGGATCAAAAGGCAGCATCAGCAGTTGGAAATTCGTAAGGTGTTAGGAGAGGTCTGTAGCTGTAGCTCCAAACCACAAGGGAGTCCCGATTCTTCTCTGCTTTATACCTCGTTGTCATTTACACTGGGCAGAAAGGGCATAAATCTTTGCCTTTTTGATTCGCTGTTTTTTCCTCCACATCAAATAGAGATAGATGACTGTGCAAGGTGTCAAGCAGTAAAGAATCAGCCCCATTGTATTATTATTTTATCCTCTGCTCATCAGGGAGGAACAGTTGATGGGAACAAGCTGGGGAGCACACTAAAAATCTCTGTTAAAACAAAACATTCTGCCAAATTTTACATGATCTTCCTTTTTTGTTTCATTTTGTTTTCATCCAAATGAATCCCCCCAGTCCTCAAGGGCAAGATAAAAATGTCCCCCCTTCCCACGTTTTCCTTTTTTAAACAGCACTTACAAGACAAAAATGATTACAGTTCAAATATGCCAGGTGAAATTAAAAGAAACATGACACTGATAGTGAAATTGTCTAGGAGGAGTTTGCAGCATTCAGACTTTCAAGCTTGCTAATTTTACATGGCCAAGGTCCCAATTCATTAAAAAAAAAATACAAGGAGGGAGGTTATCAAAGCCACTAGAGGATTCAGCCACGCGACTGACACTGAAGCAACTTGAAGTGTGTGGCCAAATATAAGTCAGTTAGGAAAAATCTCACCCATTGCCTTTACATGGGGATGTTGGTTGGATGTGTGATTTATAAAGGGAAGCATCAAAACATAAACCTCCCAGCCTGTGGGAAGAATTTAGCTGAGCGTAAATTTTTGAACGACACTGAACACGAGCAGAGGAAAATGTCCCTTTCATCTGAGTTACTGCTGCAACAGATACCAGACCTTATTCCATCTAATAACAGTAATTGACGGTTGTATTCCCACAAGCAGAAATATAAAAAAAGAAAGAGGGGAAGAAGGAAACAGAAGTCCATAATGTGCAGAATCACAAAAATGATTAATGACTAGAACAGGTTCATGACACTGACATAGTTGACATGCAAGTTAGCTGCATCTGAAATAATCTAGGCATATTCTTTTGCTGATTATTAAGCAAACATGCAAATTTTCTATGGCACACGTAAGAATGCCATTTTAGGATACAGAGAGGTTGTTGATGCCCAGACACTGCTGTGGAGGGCTTAAAAATGCATAGACAAATTCTTGCCTCAAAGTGTTACATGCATTTTGGGTGCTAAACGGATCTTAATTTGCTCATGGCCCATATTTTTGAAGAGCTCAGCTCTCTGATAGGAGTGGCCATGCTTTTCCTGGGAAGAGTGGGAGCTGCTGAGCGCCAAGCACTTTTGAAAATCTTGCCACTTTATTTAGGTATCTGAACTGGAGTTACTGGTGTGGCAATCTTTTAAAAAAATCTGGTACTAGAAATGCTTTCATGCTAACAGGGAAGTTTTGGGAGTGTACTTAAGCTCTGACCCTGCAAACACTGATGCATGTGCTTAGCTCTACTATTATGAAGAATCACAGAAACTAGAAGGGACCATGAGAGGTCATCAAATCCAGTCCCCTGCACTCATGGCAGGACCAAGTACCCTCTTAAACCATTCATGACAGGTGTTCGTCTAACCTGCTCTTAAACACTTCCAATGATGGAGATTCTACAAACTGCTTAGGCAACTTATTCCAGTGGTTAATCACCCTGACAGTTAGGAGGTTTTTCCTAACATCCAATGTAAACCTCCCTTGTTGTATTTTATTGTTTCTTGTCCTGTCATTGGCAGTTAAGGTGAACATTTTTTCTCCCTCCTCCTTGTGACAACCTCTTAGATACTTGAAAGCTGTTATCGTGTCCCCTCTCAGTCTGCTCCTTTCTAGACTAAACAAACCCAGCTCTTTCAATCTTCCCTCATAGGTCAAGTGTTCTAGACCTCAAATGATTCGTGTTGCTCTTCCCATGACTTCCTCTAATTTGTCCACATCTTTCCTGAAATGAAGCACACAGACCTGCACACAATACTCCAGCTGAGTTCTAAGAGCCCCCTTGCAACAAATGGAACTACTTTTGGGAGTAAAATTAAGCACATGCTTAAGTGTTTCAAAATTAGGGCCTAAAAAGCAAGAGAGTTTCATTTTGAAATGAATTGATACAAGTGGAAAAATGGAGCTGTGATTTATTCACAGAGAGGGTAAAGCAGGGCAGCACAAATAGACTCATCCACATGAGGTGCTGAGAAAGAGAGGGAGTGATGGGTTTGTCACCCATTCACTCTCTTGTGACTCTGCTCAGGGTGACAACAAAAGGAAGCCAATTAATGCTGCAGCCTGCACGTCCCATCATGAAAGCATCTAAGGAGATTAGGCACACCTGCAAAAACATTTTTCTTGTAATGAATCGGGCCCATACACTGTAAGATGAGATTTATCATACTCCACCACTCCTGGATACAATTCACTACCATTGCTGTATGAATGTGAGAAGCCCAGGATGCCCTGCTCAACAAGTCTCTTTAGATGGAAATGACTGCAAATAAAACATCATTCCATAGAACACATTGCACTACAAATGTAAACAGCCTCTAGTGGACAACCTCTTCCTTCCTTCTTGAAATTGTGAGTGAGGTTGGTGAGTTGTTTGTTTGTTTTGGGGCACATACACAATTTTGAGACTTGAAGGGCATTTCCAAACTCCATACTGCTCTTTAAACTTGCCAGGAAGGGTGGTGTTAAATTAGGGTTAGATTTAGTTTTGTATTGCAAGTTCAAATAAAAATAAAATATAACAAAACACACTAAAAAACCCCAAATGATTTCAGGCACAGAATTGATCAATGCTCAGTTCAGTTGTAAAGGGGAATCAAAAGCACACTGATTAAAAAAAAATAATAATAATAATGGAAGCAACGTTAATCTAGCCAAACCCTCTGTGTCTTGCTAAGGGGTAACTCACCAGGTCTGTTTGTACTTAAAACCAAACCTGAAAAGCGAAACATGAGGAAGAGATGGTGATAATTAAGTCTATTTTCCTCAATTAATATATGAAATCAGTTTTTCTTCTCTTTAAAGAAAGAGGGGAGGGAGAAAGGAAGAAGGAAAAATATTCCCATAGCAGTCTGGCAAGTCACCCCTTAGGCTTTCTCCACATGCCACAAAATAAAACTGGTACAGGTGATCCTTTGTAGCTCCGCAAGCAGTGCTAGTTTGCATGGAACGGAGTTCTCCTGACATCTTACTTTGGACTCCCCAGAATCAGGGTCTCACTCAATGTATATTTGGGTCTTAGTGCTCAGTAGTACCCCCCCTCCCCTTTTATGTATTTGTTTTTCATAAGAGCCTAGCTAATAAGTGTAGAACTTCCATAAGGTCACTGAAAACCTCTATTCCAGGGTCAAATCGTGAGTAAGCTGGAAACAGTTAAGAGCCACATTCTTTGTTGTGTGTCTTATATGTACAATGTTGAGCAAAACTGCACTGAAGCGCTTGGGGAGCTGTATGCTAGGCAGCAAAAGCATTTTCTCAAACCCCACTCCCTCCCAAGATGCCCCTTCATTGTTAGCAAGAACAAATGGTAAAATGAATGCGCAGGATGATACATACATGTGAATGTACATGTAAGAGTAAGTAAATCCCCCAAGAAGGCATTGCTCTACCCTTTGTTCTTGCTCAGGGCTTGTTGTTTTCAGTCATCACTGTACAGCCAAGACACAGGATAGTGTACAGACACAAAACAGGGTGCGCAGCAAAGTTAACAGCCCACTCATGACTGTACTGAACATTTCATTACTTAAGCAAAGCACTAATTCACATTTCCCAACATTGAAATCCTAGGGCAATAACTGTAATTGGTAACCATTTATTTCCCGTAAAGGGAAAAAGAAGCATCTGGAGGGCCAGAGAGAAAAACTTTAACATTTCTCATGAAGCCTGGGCTGCCATTTGCAGTAGGTAACAGCAGCAGTACAAAAACGAAGCTTTACAATACTTTGGAAATCAACAAAACTATAATGTGCTTTCAGCACAGCCACTTGGATTTGGCTCCAGATAACCGTTATTGGTGGCCTGGACTTCAGCTGTACAACTCCAGTTGGGTTCAAAGGAAAGTGGGTCTTGTGCACACACATGGCATTTTACGCTCTCTTCTGATATGTTATAGAAGATGAACAAAGACCCTGTGGCACATTTAAAGACTAACTATTTATTGTGTGAACTTTCGTGGGTGCAATCCCGCTTCATCAGATGCACCAGATCATAGATGATGAGATGCTTTTGTCCCAGATGAAGAGAAACTCTGCTCGAATAAATGACCCTCCTGGGAACCAGCTAGTTCCAAGGGAAAAATGACAATTTTGTTTGGCGGTGCCACCAAGAAAGGCATTTTTAAAAAACAAATCTGTAGGACTGGAGGCAACAGAAGGACACTACAACAGTTCAAGGCATGAATCTGGGTGTCATGATTTGAATGTCCACTTTTACTGAAAAGACCAAATGCTGGACTGTTAACCTAGTGCAAACTTTGCATGAGAAATGAAACCTTTTCTTTGCCCTTTATGATATTTTAATTTAAAGCAAGTAAATGAGCAACACCAACCCCCTCCCCCCAACTACTCTGGGTTTGACAGTGCTCCTGTAAAGTGCTCAAGGCCTTACGGCCTCTGTTTGGAGTGTGAAGGTTTTTCAGGTCCCCAGAATCAGTGTGGGGAAAATCAGAGTAAGGATGGACCGCTGCAGCCACATAGAATACCGACAGAGCTTTTACCTTCCCCTGCATTCTGCGGGTATGCCATGTAGCCGCCTCTTCCGCAGGCCCCCCTACCTGATCCTCTTGCTGCTGCCACTGCTGCTGCTGCCACGGGTCCATAGGCTGCTGCCGGAAAACCTAGCCATGGGAAGAAGGAGAAGGGTAAAGGAAAAAATCCAACAAACAGCAAGTGTAACCAAAAAAAGGACAAAACACTTTAGTGCTTTTGGGAGACAAGTACGGTCAAATTTTCAAACGGGCTTGGTGATTCGGGGTCCTGACTTGAGGGACCGTAAAAGAACCTGATTTACTGATAATGCAGAGAATCCTTTGCAATGAATTTCAATGGCTGTATGCTCAGATGATGCTCTTTTACCCTGTGCACAGGTCTTCTGAGCCATTGGGAGTTTTCAAGGCAAGACATTGGGGTGAATGAATTTACAAGGCCAGCCTGCAGGGCATGGTTTATATCTTCCTAGTTTCAAACTACTAGGGCTCAGGTCATGTTTGGAAAACCATAAAGCTATGTTGATTTTATTGTTTGCTTATTTGCAAAAGGAAAGTAATATGCTGATTTATAGACAAGGCAGCAAACAAAAATACCAAAGGGTTCTGGTTTCAAGACCACAAGTTTGCTGGGGTAAAATAAATTTTTTTTTCACTAAGATGCAATTTAAAAAAGCCTTTCAAAAGCAAAACAGCAGCATAGTGAGGAATTTTAGGCACCATACCCTGATGCAAGAAGATTGTGACACTATAGAAAAATGAGTTTCTACTGGCAAGACTTTGCTTCCTTGGCTAATTAACTAAAAAAAAAAACAAAAAAAAAAAAAAAACCACCTGCCAGAGACACTGGATTTATTTTGTTCTAAGTGAGCAAAGATGGGCAAAAGTTGATCAACAAAAACACAAGACACTTTTGCCCCAAAGACAGCAAGAGGCTCTGAAAGATTCCTGGGCTTTGCAGAATCCCAGCTGCCCATGTTAGTTTTGATGACCCAAGATGGTAAATTTGTCAGGGAACATAGCTTCTGTGCCACACTGAAGAGACCACAGAAGAAAGCAACTGAGACTTTAAAAGAAAAAAAAAACTGGGACAGCGGAAGAAAGCAAAACTAGTGACAGCCAGAGAGAGAGACAGAGAGAGAAATCCAGATAAATCAACAAACTAGAAGCCCACAATATCTAGTACTATCACCCCAGCTAGACATAACCAGGGAAAAAAACTGAACAAAGAAGAGCTAGGCTAGCATGTCTCTAAGCTACTTTAAAACATCAATTTAAAAAAAAAAATTACATACTTGCATTTAAATACGGTAATAGAGCTGTTGGGGGGGAAAAAGTCTTGTGTAAATATATGCACAGCTACCTCAGGCTCTTGAGCCTGTTCCCAGCATACAGAACATGTACACACACATTGCAAATCAAGTTATTATTCAACGCTGACATGAGTCGGTTTGTTTTTATTCTGAAGTTGAATTACTCCAAACACTGAAGAGTGAGACGCCTACAGAGACTCATTTGGGGTGACAGGGACAAGAGCCTAAGTCCCTACCCCTAACCCAGACTGAAGCCAGGGCACAGGTACATGACTCAGAGATGTGAAAAATTCACACCATTGAGCGCTATAGCTATCGTGACCTAATGCTGCATAGATGCTGCTAGGCCAACAGAAGACGACTTCTATCAACCTCGCAGCTACTGCCTAGGGAGCTGGATTAACTGCACAGATAGAAATTCCCTATACAGTGCCATAGATTTTCTGCGGTAAAGCCCATAATGTAAATAAGCCCCTGAGTCTAGGTAAAAGTGTCATCATCCCACCATACAGTCCTTTCCTCTTAGCCAGAGCTTTCCATTACAAAATGGAATTCACTAGCCTGGAGGAAAACTGCTGGCAGGCTAGAAGCAAGGCTCTCAAACTGTATTCTTTTTCAATTAGAAACAAGTCCAGACCACAACCCTGATCCACACCTGGATCAATCAGTCCTTTAACTAAATTCACCAGTCCCTGAATGAACACACAGGGCCAGCTTTCAAAAGTTGGCGGAGAAGTTTCCCCCATTCTCTGTTCTTTGTCTAAAATGAGGCAAAGTCAATGAACATGCCCAGAGAGCAGCATCCTCTGCATTCCCACATCACATTCAGGACAGGTCCACAGAGAACATGAAAAGTCACCGGCAACCTGTCCACTGCAGGCTTTGTAGCTAAGCAAATGCTAAGGTTCAAGTGTGACATGGATTTTCCATATTATAATCACCTCTCCCTGCTTCCAATGTGTCCTCCAGCCAAATTTCCCTTGAAGACAGTATAAGAAACAGAGCTGGAAAACATATTTCTTTTGCTTAAGTGTCAGGGACTCTCAGTGTTTACTCTAAATGAAGGGTGAAAAAAAACTTTACCATGCAAAAGCATAAAATAATGAAGATGGAAAAGAAACCAAGAGACAGACCCTGAACAAAACATACATAATTCTATTCCAGAGTCTGCTTTGGACATGTGTATGAAAAATTATCGACAAAAAAAGAATACACTATCCCAAGGCTAAGATTAAAGCATCTTCATGGCTCTTGGTCCCCAACAACCAAAATTATATACTCCGATTGACTCAAGCGCTTGGGGAAATTCTGCCTCTGTGTGTGAGAGAATACATTTGGGGTGGCTGGCAGTGTATGGGAGCGGGGATGAGTTTGGAGGAGAAGGGAGTGCTGATTAATAATCAGGATTCAGAAAACATGGTTACCAATCCTGACTCAGACAGACTAGCTCCCTCAGTCCACGAGCCTCGAATCAATGCTGTTGGCACCTACTGAAAATTGACCTGCCGGGCTTCACATTAGCATCCTGAAATGGTTAATACTTACATACGACTCTGAAGTTGTAATAATTATATTATTACAGTCAGTTACAGAATAGTGTTCATCCTGAGATCTCAAAGTGAGCTTTACAAAGGTGGCTAAATAGTGCTATTGCTGTTTTACAGATGGGTAATGTGAGGGACAGAAGAGCTAAGTGGCTAAGTCCCCTCATTGTGCTTTATAAACCTCTGAAGTGACCGCTCCTGACAGACTTTAGAGAACATCTCTTACACTGACAGAGTTATTATAGCTCCTACACAGGTATCCTATGACATTTCTCTTGCCCTTACATTCACTGTGCCCAGGTGACCTCATACCATTGGCATATCATTTGGGGGGGTGCTTCCATCCCCATCCTACTAGACTCCTGCTCAGTGCTATGATACCTTACAGAAGAGGCAGGAATATGCAACACCCCTGCCTCTCCAGCCTCATCTTCAAACATCCAGTCAAAATAGGTTTATTTTCTCCAATCAGACAAATTCTTTGGCAAAGATGTTTCTCTGCATTTTAGCTGGTTAGTAACTTCCCTGACTTCCAGGACTTGAAACAGCATGGGCCATGGTGTCCCAAAAAGGATATGCCATTCTTAATGCTCAAAGTGCTGTTCCCCATAATAGGCTAGAATTGGGCTATGGAAGGAAACCACCTATTTCTCTGCCATCTGCTATGATCACGTGGCTGTGGACACTGATGGAGCCTTGAGAAATATTCAAAGGCCAGAAGCAGATGCTCTCAGCAGAAAGAACTCCTTGCCAGCAGCCAGTGGAGATCAGGAGCTGTCCCACATGCCTACAGTATGATGTATAAGACACACCTCTTTCCACAGGTGAAGGCAATCACTGGGAACTGGCCTCGTAGCCTTTTCCTGGAGATAGAAGGATGTTTGGTGTCGGGGGGTCCACGGGATGACAGTGGACTGGATGAGGGTGTTATGGGGGCCACAAGTGCCTGTGAGATGGAAGACCCTAGAGCCAGTATTGGATCCTTCACCTTTGACTCTGTTCCCTTCTTCCAAGTGAGGGGGATAGCAAGTAGAGAGGAAGGGGGGGGCTTCCTGATTGCCTGCTCAGCAGATGCCATGGCAAGCATTGCAGGCTGTTCTCGTAACCTGGCAGATGTGAGAATGTGGGGCACTCGCAGTCCTGGTAACGTGAAACCTGCAGTCATATGAAGGGTGATGGGTGGTAGAAGGGAAGAGAACAGGACAATGGCAGTAAAAGCTAGGGATGGAGGGAACCTGTAACTCACACCTGTAATGGTTCCAAAATCTGTGAGGCAAAACACACAAGTGCACACTTTGAGCAGAGGGGGGCTGAGGAGTGCTCTGAAAGCCAAAAGGTATCTGAAAGGGCTTAAGCAATACTGACAAGTTAAAGAGGCCATCGACGAGTCCTATACTTCAACCTTTGAAGTCAGCTGGAATGTTTCCATTGACTTCAGTGGACTACAGATTAGATCTTTGATGAAGACAACAGTGCATCTGATTTGGAGCAGAAGATGCAGCTCCAGCCCTTCCTCCTCTTAGGAGCCTCTGTTATCTAGAGCCATCACTGAGCCAAACCAAAACCAAAGGGAGGAGGGAGAGCTCAATCTATTCATCATATTTGTCTAAAGCACTCCCATCCCTGCAGAAATGATCCCTGTCCTTCTTTGTGTATCCTTCGCTTATAATTGCCTAGCGAAAACAAGATGCCTAAGCTGTGCAAAAGGACTACAGTGGATTCAGGCATTCCAATTAACAGATATTTTACAATAAATGTTTTGAAATGGGCTCAAATGCTGTCCAAGAAAGCCCTGAGGATTCAGATCAATTTCATGCTGCCTTATTACTCAAAAAGAGCTAACATGAATATTTGAAGTTCAATTTTTCACAGATAAATTTTTCTGCTTCTTGCATCAATAGGTTTACTTTAAATACTGTAACAGCCTCATGCAGCAGAAGAAGGACACATCTGTTTTTAACTATGATGCCCGAAGGTCACAATTTGGAGAGTGACTGTCTACATGAAAGTGTTTTCCCCAACACACAAATAAATTGGGGAGGGGAGGAATGAAGCGGGTGGAACATAACCAAAGCAGGAGAAACTGGATTTTAAAAGCCCATGCAAAGTCCTGGCATAGAATTAGCCTCACTGATGTTCTCAGGCAGACAAACTTGATGAGGTTTGATTTAGTGGGGACTTACAAGCACTTCCGAAGAGACAGAAAGAGCAAGGTTGAATATGCATGCCCAGATACACCATGTTAAGGCTTAAGTAGTGCCCTGGCTCTCTGCAGCCAGGAGCATTTCATCCCCATCATGTATCTTGCGCACCCTGACTGCAACAAACTGATCTTCACATATTTAGAGGAGGGAATGAGTTTGCCCCTTTCTCCAGCCCTCCCAACAATAAATGAATTGAGACTTACATAACAACCAAACCCAGAAAGGGAAGATATGATCAAGATCTGACTGTTGATATAACAATTTGGGTGAACTAGAATTCTACCTGGGATAAATAGAGAATTAAATATTTCCCTATAATTCCAGGGTACCTACCACTCGTGCAGTCTCAAGCTATTGGTGGTTGTCTGTGCTACCCATCTCAACATCATATACTGAACTACAGGATGGTTACAATCCTGCCTGGACCAGCTTGTGACTCCCTAACCCCAGGCACGGCCCCCTGATGTAAGCTACAGTCTACACCTGTTTGTAGCTGCACAGAAGTTGCAGGCTGAATTGCAAAGAAAATTCACAGCAGGGGACATGCCATGGCCAATTTCCATTAGCAAGGAATGATGCAGCAGGCTTGCAGCGGTATACGAGAATGATCTTTATGGAGCACAGCACAGAAGGCTAGTGTTGCACACTGAAAGCCCCTGTGTTCGTCTGGGAGCAGCCTGATCCCAGCTTGCATCCCTGAGGCCCTGGTGTCACACTTAAGTAGGTTCAAACTGAAACCTGACCATTGTATCATAATGCAGCCTGCTTATGTCAAATATCCAGCAAGGGTCATTTCCAGCCCAAACCCAGGCTTCTGAAAACAACCGAAGTTTGGTCTGCTCTACACAAAGCCACCAGGTCTAAGAATGAGAGAGTGTGAGCGCAACAGAGCAGGAACAAACTGTTCTCAGTGACCTAGTCCACATACTCTGCATCAAGACCAGCAGACCCATCAGTGAGCCAAAACCTCATTGTTACATTACTTACAAAACAGCTAGTGGCATGCTAGATCAGTGGTTTTCAAACTTTTTTGCTCAGGACTCAGTTGAAAAAAATCATTTATGCCCATGACTCAGTAATTACATCTTTGAGCAATGCTTTCCAGTCTTTCGGTGGCAGCAGCAGGGGGTCCTGACCACTGTTCCCTCTAAGCTGTGCGTGTGCACACAGGCCATGAAACCTGCGTACACAACAAAATAAAGTGCGCACAAAAAAATTCAATAGTGCTAATACTGGTACTCACAAAGAAATGTTTTTGTGCACACAAAGACATTATTTGAACACACAGTCTACAAGTAATTAGAGGGAACAACTCCTGACCACTAAGTTTGAAAACGACTGTGCTAGATGTCAGTGCCCCAAATGAAGCCTTTTGAGTTCCTCCATCTCTGACAAGGCCATTTAAAGTCTGGCTAAACAGCCACGTCTCTACCAGTTCTTGGGACTTGTAACTAACACAAATGCCCAATATCAGGTTATGTGGCCTCTTGTCTGTCCAGTCCAGAGGATGCGATTCTGTTACAGCTCCGAGCTTTAGAGTTTGTTCTTTATCTCATGTGGCCACACTCATGCGTTTGCCTTAAGGTCCTTGTTTCAGTCCTCAGTGTCAGCTAAGAAGGCTACAGCCACATAAGTGGGGGGTTGTCTGGGATTTTAACGGTTATGGACCCTCACACACTCAGGAGATCTTCCTCTGTCCAGGGCATGTCTGTAACCCTCTGACGAGAGTGTGTTGTGTGTCCCCCTTTTGTGCCTGATTCTTTAAGCTAACAGTTTCAGCTCTGAAGGTCTCAAGTTCAGTGGCCGGGGTTGACCAAGCACATACTAACCCATGGGTTACATTGTGTTTTTTTCCAACGTGTGTTAGTAGATAATAGCAGTAGGATATTGACAACAACTGTTACAGGTCATGAGAGGGGCATGATTCAGTGGTCAGGTCACTGAACTGAGAATCAGAAATTCCATTCTTAGCTCTGACACTGACTCACTGTGTGGCCTAGGGGAAGGCACTTAACTTTGCTGCCTCAGTTTATCCATATACAAAATGGATATAAGGTTCCCTGCCGACATCAGAGGTATATTGAGAGACTTGATGATTTTGTGCCTAGAAGGTGTCTCAGATCCTCAGATGAAATGTGCAATAGAAGTGCAAACCATTACTACAACATAGAGGATCTTCTGAACAGTGAAAGGGCTTGTGAAGAGTGACAACATCAGCAAGATGACAAATGGAAGATGAACACAGCTTGAGAGCAATTTCAGAAAAGCCTCTTGTGTATGCGACTGCTGGGGTCTGGAGGGCTAAGCCTGCTGGTGAAAATTTGATTTTCCTTGTGGAGGCCCTGACTCTGAGGTGGGTGCAGAGCTGTGGAAGTGTCAATCATCATAAATTAGTAATGAATACAGGTGACTATAGTGTGATGCCACCAACTTCCACAAGGACAGCCTCCCATGCTCTTTTCTGTTTCTTATGGCCAGAGGATGCACACCTACACCGACTGGCAGAAAACGCTGGATATAAGAGTCCTTTTAGCCTCCCTAAGTTGGCTTTGGCTGGAGTGTGTGGCAAGACAAAGTTGTCATGGAACGAAAGGGAAGATACAAGCTATCCAGCATCTTGCATCAGAGACAAGAAGCCACGCAGCATCTTCAGGGTGGAGAAGAAAGGATTGTCTTATGTTTGAGCAATGCAGGAGGTCTGGGTGAGTCCCTCGCTCTTTCACACTGCCTGGGTGAACTTAGGCAAACCACAGTTTTTCTGTGCTTCAGTATGGCCATCTGAAAAATGGGGATAACTACACCCCGTTCCTCATGGCCTTTGTCTATATCATCTATTCTGAGTGTCCAAGGCCAGAAGGGATCAGTGTGACTGTATAATCTGACCTCCTGCATACACAGGCCAGAGAGCTTCCCTCAAAATAATTCCTGGAACAGAATTTCTATTTAGAAAAACATCCGACCTTGATTTTAAAATTGCCAGTGATGATGAATCCACCACGATCCTTGGTAAATTGTTCCAATGGTTAATTATTCTCAGTGTTAACATTTTACATCTTATTTCCAACCACTGAAGCCTGTTATACCTTTGTTTGCTAGACTGAAGAGCCCATTATCATGTATTTGTTCCCAATGTAGGCTCTAACAGACTGTAGCCGAGTCACCTCAACCTTCTTTTATATGAGCTAAACAGACTAAGCTCCTTGAGCCTATCACCATAGAGTATGTTTTCTAATTCCTTCATCATTCTCAGGACTCTTTTGTGAACCCTCTACAATTTTTCAACATCCTTCTTGAACTGTGAGCACTGGATCTGGATACTATATTCCAGTAGCAGATGCATCAGTGCCAAACACAGGGGTAAAATAATCTAATTACTTCATTCCCCCAGTATATGCATCCAAGCATTGTCTTAGACCTTTCAGCCACCCTGATTCCCAAATCTTTTTCAGAGCTTCCCAGGATAAATTCCAAAGGGATAACTTTGTTAGTCTAGTCCCACAAAACAAACAAGGAGTCCTGTGGCACTTAAAGACTAACAAATTTATTTATCGCATGAGCTTTTGTGAGAAAATCCCACTTCATCAAATGCTAGTCTTTAAAAATGCCACCAGACTCCTTGTTTGTTTCCCCAGGATAAAGTCTCCCATCCAGTAATCACGGCCAATGTTCTTGGTTCCTAGGTATTACATTTAACTGCATTAAAATACATTTTGCATATTGTTTTGTTGTCCTCAGCTTACCAACTGGTCCAGACAGTGAACTGTCCTCTTCGTTATTTACCACTCCCCCAATTTCTGAGTCATCTGCAAACTATCAGTGATGACTTTGTTTGTTTGGTTTTTTTTCCTCCTCAGGTCACTAACAAAAATGTTAAGTAACAAAGGACCAAAAGCTGATCCTGGAGGGACCACATTAGAAACACACCCACTTGGTGATGGCAACATTGGTATACTTTAAACATGCCCAGAGAATTAAGCCTTGCAAGCAAACGTGCATTTCAGACTCTACACTCTATAAGGCAATGACCCTAGTGTCCATATGTGTTTAGTACAACAGGAGGAGCCTGCTAGGCACTCTCACACTTTGAGTATTAAATTATAATGCATGGAAGGTAAGCAATATGTATATATACACATATTGTGCTGTGTGAAAATTCATGACGCCATGAACATCCTCAAATGGGGATTTGTAAGAAGGAAAGGGGAAAAGCAATAATTCTGAATGTATTTCCCTCTGCCTTTTAAAACACTATTTTATACCAAAAATCCTTCTTTAATTCTTATACAGTTATAAACATCAGTTAGTTCAGAAGACTAGAGACCACATTTACTTGATTTAAAAAAAAAAGAAAAAAAAAAAAAGGGAAATCTAGAATTCCAAATTCTTTGTCGGTTAAATAGGGAAGAAGGTGGAGAGAGGAGAACCAATATTCTCTTTTCAAACAATGTTAGCAGTAGCTTTGATCTGTACAGAAAAGCTTCAAAAGGCTCACAGCTGTCATTCCACATGGATTTTCTCCTGCATTATTCCATTCATTAGCTAGAGTTATCCTTTTTGTAGGACCTTTAGGCTTAATTCTGAAAGTGTCTGACTCAAAACCATGCAGCATTCCAGTATGAAACTTTTTTGGGAGCGGGGTGGGGTCCAATAAATTCTGTGTACATGTCACGTTTAGTTGTGTGTATGTGCAGAGGAACGCTACATTAAATAGACAATACCCCTTATTTTAGAACCCTGTGTTTTCTATATCTTGTTCTCAGTTCCCACTTCTGTAATGAAAATGTGCATAGAAAAAAAAAGCCCTCTCACATCTAAGTTAAACAGAAAACTCCCAAGATACAATAGTTAGAAACAGAAAAGATACAGAAAAACCTAAATTTTTATAAAGGTGATGAAAGATTTGAGTTCTGTTTAAGCATTCACAGTCTGTTTTAGGTTAATCGCTTTGCCTGAGTTTGAATGATGATTCTACCCAAAGTTCTAAGAGTCTGTACAAGCCACAAAAAACACAGAATTCTCTATATATTATATTTATGCAAATTTTAGGGTATCTTGAGGTAGCCTCTTATATGGGTCTGCCCAGTCTTTAAAATGCCAAATAGGAATGAATAAGGAGTTACAAGGCAGGTCTCCAGGGAAATGGAAAATTCTTTCCCAAGCTTCTGATCAATCCTTTTAATATATATGAGTCTGCTCAGAGTTCTTTATTGTAACTGCCAAATTAAATGTTTCCCTTTGTCTTAAAATGTTGTGTTATATCAAGCTTATTAAAATCTGTTTCACCAGGTCAGGAAATTAGTGAACTTCAGATAAAGCACACCAAGCATAGTGGGAACCTCATTAACTAGCCCATCCTCTTGTTCAAGGCACAGTCACCTTCCACATAAAAATGTACATATAGTAAATGGCAAGATTTTGTAGGAGAATTCTCAAAGTCAGATGAAAATAATGCAGTTCACACAGATGGTTATTATTACGAGCAATATTTCTCCTCTGGAATTTGAACAAAAATGATAAAACCCACATAGAGTTAATTTAAAATTTGGCACTTCCACTTTATGTCCTGTAAACGATCCATTTTTCAGATGTTTACGGCTCTTGGCTGACGGCTTTTAAAATGGGAATGATGCACTTCTGTCCAGTAATTACTTCATGCATCAGTGAGACAAAGTCACCTATTTGTCTGGAAATTATTGTTGTGTCTTTTCAAGTGTAACAACCCCCTGCAATTATTTTACCACACAGAAGTGGCAGACTTCTCAAAGGCAAATGGTTTGTTCTAAGAAAAAAAAATATTTAAGAAACCTAAAGCCTGTAACTATTTTTCCATCCTGTTTTTACAATGTTAATGGCTTACAGCATTTTAATGAACACCCCACCGATTTCTGTAATGTGGCCACCAACTGTCCTGTTAATACAGATGTGGAACATAAATACTGCACTTCCTCACATGCAATGCTTTACCTGGATCTCTAATTTGGACAGCTCTAATCTGGTGACCAGTGAAACAGAAGGATTTACAGGCTTGAACTCAACACAGCTAACATAGGCGAAATGGACTCCAAGCGAAATCACATTCCAAGAGAGAATAACTCCATTCAGTACTAAGCTGATCTATTTAGTGGAAGCAATTCTTATTTTAAACCTAGAGGCCAGGCTTTACCACACATTTTTAACGAGCGCAATTGATTAATGGAACTCTCATTGCAGGAAGAGGGATATCACTGTGTTCATTTTACGCAGGCTTGCCATTATGGCATTGAAGTTGTGAATTCTGGACACTTGTTAAATGAACAAGGGAGGGGTGATGGGAATAGCATTAGAGCATAAATTTCAAATGCAGCCAAGTGGTACCAAAGCTGCAAACCTCATTTCACTTGTTTCAAAATATACAGAAAATATAAGCTTCTTTGTTTAAGTATTTAGCTTTTAAAAAACATTATCCAAGCATCTATGTTATATATCTATATATAGATATAGATATATAGATATATATATCTATGTTATAGTGGAGAAGATCTCCAGGACAAGGGCCTTTTAATTTAGCAAAAGCATAAAGAGAGCCAATGACTGGAAGCTGAAGTTAAAGAAATAATTAAATTGCAAAGAAGATACTTTTGAAAAGAGGACAATTAACCATATGACCAGATTACCAAGGGAGAGTAAAATCTCTATCATTCAAAGGCCGTAAATCAAGATTGGACACCTCTTTTAAAAGAGAAGGTCTAGTTCAGCCACACATTACTGGGTTCAAAAGAGTTCACTTACATAGAATGGAAGAAGAATTCTCTTCACTGCAGGAATCACAGGGTGAAATTGTGGGTCTTTGGTATGTGGGGGGAAGACAGAGGGGGAGGGTCAGGTTAGACAATCCTCAGGCCTAGCCTTCAAACTTTTGTAGTGGCAGTGAGTGGACTGCATGTCACAGGTCAGTGTTTTTCAAACGTAGGGTCGGGACCCAGTACTGGGTTGTGGCACCCCCTGCTGCCGCTGCCAAGAGACTGTAATTCATTGCTCAAAGAAGGAATTGTTAGGTCACAGGGATAAATGATTTTTTTCAACTCGGTCCTGAGAAAAAAGTTTGAAAACCTCTGTCATAGGCCCTAGAAAAGGTATGTGGGGAAGTAACATAAGATCTGAAACCTTATTACTAGAACCGGTTGATAAATTTGAAATTTCAAAATTGCCCACAGGAAAAAAAGGGAGGCAAATTTTGAGAATACTTTTGTAAAATAGGCGTCATTTTTTTAATGGCTCAGCTTAATATAGTAGGTTATAGTTTAAATCTGTATTTTAATATTTAAATGAGTGTTGTTCAGTTCATTACAACTCATGCAACAGGAAGAGGGTTTAGGCTGATATCAGAGTCAGCATTATTTGATCTCCTTAGTCTTTCTGCAGGGTAATCCACATTTTCTGGTATACAAGAAGGGTCTGTTTACCCTTCTTTGCTCCTGTGAGTAATTATTTCCATTAAATTTTCCATTCGCTATAACTGTTGCCTGTTAGAAGCAGAAGAAATTACCTAGTAGCCCTCTCTGCTATTGCGCTCAAGTTCTGGAACGCAGAAAGTCCAGCTCATGGCCAAACAACATAGCTACAGTGTGGAATAGGTAGGTTAGTTTTTCTCCTTCACCTGAGACAGCCCCATTTTTATAGGTAGGTTAGTTTTTCTCCTCGACCTGAGAAAACCCATTTTCAGGGCAATGACCCTGTCTCTCTGATAGCAATCTCAACATCTGAGTCATGGATCAGTCAGACCTAACGCATGAAATAGATTCCTTGAGGACAGACAACCCCTGCTACATCTAACATCATGGGACGTTTTAACAGCCTGTACAAATTCAATGATGTTGAGAGGTTGTTTACTGCTTTGGGAAGTTTTTGATCAAGTGGCTTTTTAAGGCATCTGTGTACAGAACACTTGTCAAATTTCAGTCTCTATCAAGTCTTGCCATTTGCTAAAACCTTAACACATGTTTAGGTGGGAGATTCAGAAATCTACATGGAGGCTATTATGTTGACAAAGGGCCCTGCCAGAAACTTCCAGGGGCTGGAAACCTCAAAAGTGTTCGGTGTTGGCCTCTGTTGCCACAGAAATTAATCAAGTTTTACCACTGACCCTTATGTGAGTAAATGGGACCAATACTGATTGCTTCTGAAAATCCCATCCCAAATTTATTGGCCATGGCAATTTTTTTTAGACCAGAGCTGTCTGTACAAGTGAAAATGAGAGTCTTCTGAGACAAGAAGAGCAAGGAGCCTTGTGGCACTTAAAAGACTAACAGATTTATTTATCACATGAGCTTTCGCGGGAGAAAATCCCACTTCATCAGACGCTTTGAAGAGGGGGAACTTACAGAATTGGATGAGAATAAATGCAGGGGGGTATAAGACATGGGATCAGGTCATACTGCAACAACAGCAAATCAAAGCATTTGTAAGGATTCAAACTCTAGGGAACAGCACACAGAGGGAGGGTGAAGTCAAATTACCTGTTATAATGTGAAGCATTTATTCTCATACAAGTCTGTAAATTCCTCCTCTTCAAAGCATCTGATGAAGTGGGATTTTCTCCCACGAAAGCTCATGCGATAAATAAATCTGTTCGCCTTTAAGTGCCCACAAGACTCCTTGCTTTTTTTGCTTTACTAGACTAACAGGGCTGCCCCTTTGGAACTTTCTGAGACAAAACACCCCAAGAAAGCAGAGATGCATCTGCTGGGAGTCAGAGATGGCACCCTTCTGAGTGACTAACTTGATTTCTGGTTCTTTATTACCTTGTTGCTGGAATCCTACTCAGCTTCTTATCCAACACCCATCACCATGGTATCTAATAGTGCATTAAGAAGGATGACTAGCAACTGTTACATGTTCTGCTTTTCCTCTGTCTCTCTCCTCCTCCTCCACAGAGGGACTATTAGGTGCGTGTGTGTGCATGTGTATACTACATAATTGGCATTTATGAATGACAGGCTGAATGGGAATTGCTTATTACCACAATGCTACCTAGAAACATAATATTTGAAGCAGATCTTAGTACAATTAAGGAAATCACTGCTTCCAGCAGAAGGTTATTTATATTGGGGTGTATGATCTAGGTAAAAAAAAAAATTCCTGTAGCAAAAATCCCAAACTCTATCTGCCACATAAGCAGTACTTAATGGGGGTCCTTTATGGCTAGCAATTTATGAGCACTAAAATATTTTTCTACTTTATTACCTACATTTTGTGGTGTCCCCTGCTCATTGGAAGCATACATAACCTCCATGTGTGCACTTCAGCCTCTCATCCTCAAGTGAATGACATGCAAATTTTCAGATTAATTCGGGGGGGGAGGCACACTAAAGAGGGGGAAAGAGTCCAGTCCATGGCATTTGCTTTCTTTGATGGAAATTAAAACTGAAAGGTTTGACGTAGGATAATTAAGCTCACTCTGGTAGATTTAATGCATTCTTTGTAAACTATTTTATGCCATGCAGATGCTACCAGCAGTTTTTTGGTGAATGAAGGCATGCATGCTGGAAGGATTAGACCAGAATGTAAGCAGTTAGGGAAGGGCTAGATGGAAAAGTGAGAATGAGTTCTACCTTTGTTTGCATTTCTTACCACGACAAATTTAAACAATTTACTCGACAGCTGCTAATGTGACTTGTGTTTGCTCAGCCACAATACTTTGAATCACAGAATGCCAAGGACAGATTTACTTTTCTTCTTTAAATTAAGATCAATCATTAAAATATCACACTGTGACAAGCTTTGCTACTGCTTCCCACTGCTGTGCATGGGACCTCACCAAAACCCTGTCTGTTCCGCACTAGCGGGTTAAGGAGCTAAGTGTGAATGTAATTTGCTACCACCTTAAAACACCATTACACTGCCAGGGAAGTGTAGAGTAGCCTTAGTATAAGTGAAAATCTGGTCCTGGGTTTCTACATTTTTAGCACTAATGCATTTATGACTAGATCAATGGAATATGCTGGCTTTCACCTGCTGAGGTGTGCTAGGCTAGTTTACACCAGTGGAGGATCTGGCCCTCAAAACAGAACAACGTTTACTCTGCGAAACTGTGTGGTGCACTTGACTAATATATTAAGTTGCAAACCTCCCTCCATCCCCACTTTTTACAAGCACATTACCTAGCTATAAAATTGAGCTACAAATAAATGTTTATTTGTGCCACACATTCAGACTAGAAATATATTCCCTCCTCATCAATTACATGCTACTCCTTACCATAGATTTCTTGTGAGGAGAATAAAACAGAATGAGAGGTGAAGAACCGTAGGGGTTGAAGGGAATAAACCTTTCAGGTTTGTTGCATTTTCTTTTTCACTTTATCAACTGGTAAATATTTTAACTAGCTCCTCATCAACCTTCTTCTTTTCTGACACCCTCAAAGACAGCCTTAAACATACTACTATTACAAAAACTAATCCATCTTTGGCACCCCAACTCTTCTTCCCCCACAAATCCACAATGCAACAATTTATATTACCCCTAAATCATAAGGGATAATTACAGTTACAGGAATATTTTAATCTACACCCATTATTCACAGACTAAGTGAGCTACAAGCTAGAGTGAGTTTGAGTAGCTACTGTGGAAGAAGCTGAATGATGGCTTTTAGATTCAAAATCATATTTTTAAAAATACTATCAACAGCAAAAAACCTAAAAGTTATCTTAGATAAGCAGCTATTTGGGACTGGTACTGTCTTTTTGTTCTCTGGTTGTACGGCACCTAGCACAAGGGGATTATGGTCCATGGCTGGTCCTCTCATTGCATGACTACAATATAAACAATAAGTAAATATGTTCTTATCTCTGAAAAGTTATGTAAATATTTGTTACTTCCCTCACTCCATGTCTAAACACTTCACTGTGCTTAAAAAAAAGAAAAAAAAGAAAGAAAAAGAAAAATCAACTAACTCCACAAAATTATTCCGACACCAAAAGGCTGTGTAACCCTACAATAACAAACCACCATGACTACAATGGCCAAAAATATAATTGCAATAAAGAAACACATTTCAATTTCAAACCTCCAAGAAACATATTTCAATTTCAAACTTCCAAGAAGTTGTCGCAGGGCAACTCTTCTGCTCTCACCCAAGGCATTGTTTGTTAAATTACAACAGGGCTATTATTTATTTTCTTTTAATAGTTAAATGTATTTTTTTCCAAAATCAGATCTCTCATTTGTGCTAAAGAATCTGAAAAAAGTGAATGGATCTGATCCTGATGGCATTAACATCAGTACCACAAAGCTCACTGAAGCCAGTGCAGAATCAGATTTTAGAAGAATAACGCAGTTTCAAGAGTCTTCTGCCAATACTATAAATGTGTCTTTTTTATTACCTCTGCTGTAAACACATCAAATATGCACCAGATGATTTGTAGGTCTTCAAACATTGGGTCACACACTTCAGGTGATGATCATCTCATTCTTTTATTAAAAATGGTCATTGGTACTGGTTATTTGGTACGTCCAAAGCAAAATACAGAACGGCAAGCTAAGAGAGCAGCAACACAGCTTGTCCATTGTAAACAATTTATTATTGGTTTTTTCTACCTCAGTTGCTTACAGGGGGGAAAAAGTAATAAAGAAACCCAAAAGCACAGATGAACTATTGACAAAATGAGCAAATTCACAATAGCTGAAATGTTTGCAAATCATGCATACTAGAAAAAGTTCACAAAAGCAAAGCAATCCATAGCAAAACCCCAAAATAATAAAAAAGCCATACAGATTAAAAAAAGCAGAAGAATAAAAAGGAAACTAACCAATTATTACATCAAGCAACTTTAATGAAAAGAATAGCATAGCTGTGTATGTAGAGCCTTGCACGCCGACATTTTAAACAGGTGGATTAACAAACATCAAAATGCCATACAATTTTGCTGTAAGCATGCAGTTTACTTCTCACAAACTTATAAAACTGGCAGAAGCACTTTTTTTAAAAAGGAGAATTTAAATGCAACATCAGCTTTCAACCATACAGCTCTGAACTGAGTCCTGTTAGAAACAAACCCAATAAAGGACAAATGGATAAACACTGCTCAAGGGATACCTCATGCATTTGCACAGAGGTAAAAGGTTAAGAGGTGCAGTACAGCTCCTTTCCAGCTTCTCTTGTTAAATCTTTAATTCTACCATTGGTTTCCAAGTGAAGGATGGAAGTAAACTTGACTGTAGCATATGGAGCTCTGAGAGCATGGCCTACTCTGTGACAGGAAACTTTCTAAGAGCCTGGAAGTGTTTGGGTTTTGTTTTGTGGGAGAATGGGATAATTTATTTTAGTGTTTGTGGGGAGAGGGATGTCTGGGATTTAATCATCTAAAAGTTATTTTGATGCACACTTTCAAGGTGACAGCGCCAGGGTCAAACTATTCTGGTTTCCAGAGCTCTCAGTTATTATGATTTCAACTATTGAAAGATCCATCAAAACAAAAAAGTAATAAGTATGCCGTTGCTAACTTCACATACTACTTTGAATAATGAGATTCATTCCCTTGGCTTGCTCAATGATCTTAGCTTTACATTACGAGCTCTAGTCCTCCATGGTAATTATGATTTCTGCTATTAAATATGCTGTATATCAAAAGCATCAACATTTCTGTTTGTTCAGTGTTTCTAGAACCTGATTATAATTTCCATTTTCCTAATAAATTGTATCTAAAAAGTTTGTGAGAAGTCATGCCTTTATAATGTCTCCATCCCCATTCTCTTTGTGAGTTACATTCCACGTGGGCATTCAAAACTCATAAAGCAGAAGAAACAAAAATAAGGAAAAAGCAGACTCAAGCAGTGAGGATATGGAGCCTTTAAAAAAAAATAATAAAAATAAGTCCAGTCAATCAAACCAGCCAGCAAGAGCAGCATTTTTTCAGTGGACATTGATATTAAACATGGACCACCCAGGCTGTCTCTGTCTCTCTGTCTCTCTCTCATTAGCACTGTAGTAAACCCCGATTAATTTGTTATGCATCTTTAAGAACTAGTTGATAAAAATTATGTCTTGTGAAATCGGCAAATAGTCTGCAAAGTGAAATAAGAACAGAAATTAATAGATTAAACTGAAAAGATAAGTCCCAGAAATTTAAAAAAAAATAAAAAACGAAACAGGATAGGGAATGATTGTAATAATAATAATTTAAAAATGATGATGTAATAAGCTATTAAAGCCTAGAGGGGGGAAAAAAAACTACGAGAGAAGATAGAACAGTTGCCAAAGTGATTTACATTCCTCCTGCCTTTCACGCTAAGGGCTGTCATCTACTTTGATATAAGTATAATGCAAGAAATATACAGAGGGGGCATCATTCAAACATACAAATAGAGTGCAAAGAGGCTTCTCTCCATATTACTCAAACAAAAATGCAAACAGGTGGATCATGACATTTGAAACATTGTTTCGCTTTGACAACAGTAAATATCACATTACAACACAATTTAGACTGGCATTAAAAAACAAAAGGAAAAGTAAAACGGGTGGTTTAACCTGAAAAAGCAACTGAAATAAAGGCTGCTGCTATGAAAATAGATGCAACGCTAACACAGTTCTTTGAAATGCTAACAGTTAATAGTACAGGTTTGTAATACTTTATTATAATATGAGGAAGACAATGGTTTCCTTGAGATTAGCAGACTTATTACAGCACAGACATGTGAAATGCGCTCTGTGAAGGTTCTGTGACATATCTGTACTGAAACAAGAAGCAATGTCAGGACTGCTGTATAACAAACCATTTAGAGTAGCATTCTGACATAAGAGATAACGGAGGGGGAGAGTATGCACTCATAGCAAGGCATTAGCTACAAACAATGCATTATTTCATTCAGTCCGGCCATGAGCTCTGCTCATAAAATGACCAAGAGATTGAAATAGGGCAGGGTCTTCTTTTTACTAAAATCCTATAGATAACATGGTTTTCATTTGGATATGATGGAGATAGGTAGCAGCATAAATCTCTAAAATATTGCAAATTACAGTGGTTTAGGACACACCTTCAAAGAAAAGAAAAAAAAAATAGAGTATTTTATATAAATGGCCTAAACAGTTTCTCCTTAATCATAGTAATGCAATGTTTTGGGGTGTGTAGGTCATTTTTATTTTTTGTAAAGGGTATACATGCCCAGATTTTGCTCTACAAAGTTTGCATGCTCACCTGTTTCCATGCTCAGAACCCCACCTCCATGCACGCAAAGGGGCACGTCTGCATGTGCAAAAACATGCATGAGAAAATATTATGAATGCAGTTTAGGCACCTTTGAAAACTTGGCCTATGCTGTTGAATACTCTACTGTTTTTAAATAAGTATACTGATTTATCATGTGTTATTAAAAGTTGCCTTTTCTCTGCCGGTCTAACGGTTCAAAACCTTCATTGCTTCCAAAGCAGGGAGAAGGGTCATTTTCAAAAATAAACCCTGAATAACACAGCTTTCAATCTCAGGTTTGTAGAGAAGATGTGAAAGGAGATCACAGAGAACAGCAAAACCAGAAAAGGTTCATTAAGACAAATCTATAAACAGCATTGATTAAATCAACATTTATATAAAAGATGTGACCAACATATGTTAGCATGTAATATTCTCTGAACTTGGCATAAAAAACCCTCTCTAAATTCCAGTGGCACTGATAACGCCTTGAGCTTTGCACTCCTCCCTAAAGAATTCCCTCACCAGAACATCTTTTTCCCTTCCCTTATCAGGGAACTGCAGTCTTCTATATGCAACAGCGGTGTGCACTCTGTGTGGTGGGGACAGTAGGTTGCAGAACTGGTAACGAGTATTTAGCATCACTTGAGGGCATGATACAGCACTTATTGAAAACTTACGTCTCCCAATCATTCCAGTGAGTGTCCTACCTGCAAGACTCAAGTGACTAGCCTAAAGCTGTAGCATTTAAAGTGAGTCTCCAGCAAACAAGGTTGTGAATCAGTTCTCCTTTTCTGAACTCCACAGAAAGGAAAAGACAACAAAGTGGAAGCCTCCTTCCCTACAGTATACCCTTGTACAGGAGCTGGGCACAGTCTCAGTTTTTGCCCTCAGATACTAGCACAGAATCAGGAACAAAGGCTAGAGCCAGTTCCAAAGATGAGGAACATTCTGTTCTGTTCAGTGGTACTGAAAATACCATGCCTACCTCTGAGAGCTGCCACTGGGCACTCACTACATTAAGACACCACCTCCTAGCATATGCTATGCCATCAGGGCACAATCAAGCCCGTAAATTCTGTGCCTCAGTTTACCAGCTTGTGAAGTCTGACATTCCACTCCTGGATATTGGACTGGGACAACATTCCAGGGAGTACAGTGAAGATGAACATTTGTAAAATGCTTTGAGATATGCACACGTACTACACGACTAGTGTTCTTAGAGCTTCATTGAAAAATAGTGGTTTTTTAAAAACAATAACTTCTTCTAAGAAATATGTTACTGTTTAAGCATGTGGGGAAGATATACATTATGACACTGTTTCTTAGGAAGTTCAAGTCCAAGCAATACCTAGAGGACTTCTAACCAATTCTGCTGTCAGGGTTTGATTTTCAAAGCGGGCCCTCACTGGGACACCATTTGTGCCTTAATTAATTGTGCACCCTTTTTTTGAAATGACAACTTATTCGTGCTACTTGCCCCCCCCCCCATTAGGTTGGGCTGTACCTACCAAAAAAAAAACAAAAACCCACCCCAGAACAAAAACAGGAGGCCCACTTTGAAAAAGCAGACCCCTAAATAAAAACACACATGACAACTGACTCAAGTGATTTCTCTACAATTAGTGGCTAATCATTTAGTTTATTAAAACTATTTTTCATTATTGTCTTTTCTTCACACAGCTCCAATTCAAGGAGTCATGAAAACCAAGCTCTAAGGCAATATGCAAATACACTTTTAAAAAAATTTAATCACCTTGTATTCAAATATTATTAGCTCAAAACAGGTGTTGAAATGGACTTGTATGCATTTTTAGCCATATTTGGATGGCTTTAATATTATGAAGAGTACTTGTGAAAACTGCACATACATCATACCGCTGAGGTGTCAAACCTATTTTCTGAAGAGGGCTGACAACATTTTTAATTACAGCCTGTTAGCCAGGGTTATTTCTCTCTATATGGAGCCCTCCCAATGGTGTCAGTGGGAGGTTTGTACGAAGAACAGTTATGGAATATGGCTCTTATAATGAGCAATTACACAATTAGTGTAAGTTCCGCTTGTGTCCACTGCATCACTCAATTGGGTTAAAAATGATGGAGAGCACTTTTTGGAAACCTTCTACCTTCTCACTTTGGTTTATTTGGCCGTGTCTGCAGTGGCGTCACTGATGCTGGGCACAGGGTGGCACATGCCCCAAGTGCTCTGCGTTGGTAGCAGCCCAAGCTGGGGCTGCTTTACCCGGCCCCATCCCTGGCCAGGGATCTGGAGCTGGGCCGCCCGTGGTGGGGAGTGCCTTACCCAACCCTGTCCCCAGCCAGGGATCCTGGGCTGGACTGCCAGCTGGTGGTGGCAGGAGCCCAATCCAGGGCCCCAGAACCAGATCGCGCTTAGGCACTGAATTGGGGCCCAGGTCTTTTTATGGGACAGTGTCGCTCCTGTGTGTCCATGTGCTTTGACTAAATCTGCATGCATTACAGCAGAAACTGCTTGTCCAAAATTCACACGGCATTGAACACCAACTTGGTCTGTAGAGATGGACCTCAGTTTGATATCATTGTAGCTCAGAGTTAACACTCCACTGCAAAGGAAGCAGTTGCCATCGTGTTGAACTATTTCAAACTAAGACAGCAACAAATTGGGTCATATTTCATTTACAAGAAAAGAGGCAGAAATAAAATATTTGTTTTCTAAGCCTGGAGATATATATTCATCATGGGGGCTGTACAGATACATCAGACAGGCTGGGTGATTAGCAACCCTGTTATGTGATGTATTTTTATGTACTGTATATGCAATACAAGAAGGGTAGAATATGTCTTTAAGGAAAACTTATAAAACAAGGTGCTGGAGAATTCTAGGGATGTTTCTGAGATGGCTTTTCCCCCTTCACATTGCATTCTTAAAAATCCCACACACGATAACAGCTTTTCCTCTGGTGAGGGGTAGTGAACACCATTAGCCAAAAGAGGCTGCTATACAGGAATACCAGCGTCAGTAACCATCTCTCTCTTCTGGGCCCCAAATTAACAATAGCCAAAGCAGGGGATGAACTTTCTGCCTTTGAAGCTCTTCCAGCCCCAGCTGGCTTGGGATGTGAGGAACCTACACTGGTACTGAACTCAGATCCCTTCTGTGTTTCTACCAGAACAGCAAATGTATAAAGAATCTGTCAAAGCTCAATTTTTAGATTTAACATCTTAGACAAAAGGTTTTTTGGTTAGTTTTCTTAAATGGATATCCTTGAAAGCAACTATACGCTTAGGGAGACCAGAGTATATGTAAAATGTCACAATAATCAACAAGAAAAACAACTTCTCCTTTATGGAAAACTCCTACAGAAACCACTACGGCTAAAAAGGAACTAGAGTTCCATGGAAATTACTCCATCCTGCAGAATTTAACAAACAATTATTATGTTTTCTATATAACGCTTCAACCTCTCTGTAGAATTTAAAAGAGGGTTGTATTCCTGCCACAGAATTGATAGGCAGGTTCAAAGATTAAACTAAAAAGTTAGAATTCTCTACCATGCTCTATAGATTTTCTCCATATGGGTCTTGTTTTCTTCTTTGATTCCAAGCTATGTACCTGTAGAGTTTTTATTAATGAGACAGTTTAACTTGGTTTCTTAATACTGCATGCAGTTCTGGTTGCCCCATCTCAAAGATATATTAGAATTGGAAAAAGTACAAAGAAGGATGACAAAGATTACTAGGGGCATGGAACATACAAGGAAAGATTAAAAAAAGACTGGGAGTGTTCAGCTTAGGAAAGAGACGACTAAGGGGCAATATGATAGGTCTATATGATTATGAATGGCATAGGGAAATGAAGAAAGTGTTATTTACCCTTTCACATGACACAAGAGCCAGGGGATCATTCCATGAAATAAATTGGCAGCAGGTTTAATACAAACGTAAGGAAGTACTACTATACGCAAATGCACAGTCAATCTGTGGAACTCTTTGCCAGGAGATGTTGCAAAGGCCAGAAGTATATCCCGATTTAAAAAATTAGATAAATTCACGGGGGATAGGTCCATGAATGAGTATTACTCAAGATGGCGGGGAATGTCTTATGCCTCTGGCTGCCAGAAACTGGGAGTGAACAACACGGAGATGAATCATTTGATAAATTGCCCTGTTCTGTTCATTCCCTTTGAGGCACCTGGCACACCACTGTTGGAAGACAGGATACTGGGCTAGGTGGACCATTGGTCTGACCCAGTATTGGTCTGATCCAGCCTTAACCTGAACGAGTTGTGCTTCCAACATTCCCTTTCTAAGCAATTGAAAAGCACAGTGCAAGGGGCTGGAATGACTCACATGACCCAAGTAGCATGGCACATTAATGACTTTAATGTATAAGAAAACAGAGGTTTCCTTGTCATGGTGTTCTGGCAGGCATTAGCTATTAATAAGCAGTAAACATAGCAGTCATGACTCTGTTTTCTTAAATCTCCCTTAGAATTCCTAAGGTGAAATAAAAAAGTCATCTGTCACTTCCAATTTAAGTGGTAAGCTGTGCTGGCATAAAGCAACGTATAGGGAGAATACTCTCAGTGACTGCTTTTTCAAAGAGTCCCAGCCAAAATTCACAGTGTGTTACATTAAAAGCCAGCCTATCACTTCAGAACCTTTGGAGAGCTAAAAATTATGAGTGGCAGTATGAAACTTCCAGTGAATGGAAATCACTAAATGCAGCAAATCTTTGACAGGCACACAAAAGGGAAAGGGGAGGAACCAAACAAACGTGAAGAAGGAATTAGATTGAGCACCATTAGACACTTGACTCCATGAAGGTCACCAGAGACATCTACGGTATATAAAATACACTCATGTTGGACTTTTTACTAAAGAACTGCAACCTAACAAATATAAGCATGCTGTTAAATACTTACATAGAAAAAGGGGGGGAAATTCCTAGCAATGGGATGGTAATAGCTCTTAAATTATCTTTGCTTAACTTCTTTTTAAATTAAAAAATTTGTTTTCAAATAACCAGTACCAATTAACACATTATATTAACAACAATCCCTATTGACAAGATCCTTATATATATACACACACATATATATATATAGGTTGAATTTTATATTTTTTATATATCTATATCTATCAAAAGGGTCAGAATTTGTCATCACACGAGATGCTTCCCTACAGATTTCCCTGCCTTGATTTGCAGGTATGGACTTAAAATTAAAAAAAAAATAATAATAATAAAAAAAAAAGTATATCTCCAAATGAAATGTACATACCTGGAAACTGATAGCTGTAACTTGGGGCAAATCCAGGATAACCTCTGCCATATGTCGCAACAAAATTTGGGTAACCTTGAATGCAGAAACATGAATAAAAGAAAATGGCAGATTAAAAAGGTTTTACTCTTTGCTCTGACATCTAATGCAACATTTCACAGAGAAAGGACAAAATAGAAATTTTACTTTTACACAGATTATGAAAAAACACAATTTACTCTTCTCACACACAGCTGTAGGAAGGTTTCGTTAACATCTTGAAGAAAAATGAAACATTTAAAGACATATACTACTCATCCTGGTGGTTTTCCCCTTTTGCTATGTGTGTGAGACCCATCACTCATTTAATTAACATGCACTTAGGTATCTGAAGTCCAAGGACTGTGCATAGTTTTTAGCTAGAAGAGTAAATGCCAAATGCTAAGGCTAAACACATAACACAGGTTTGCTCTGACATTTGGAGAGCTTACAATGAATGTACTTTGCTTCAGAGTTATTGACAGTGGGAGATTAAGGTACTAGTAATTCTTCATCCCAGGAGTGTGAAGGACAACAGTTAACACATCAAAGAGTTAGAGGCAGCAATATCAAGGAACTAGAGAGTCAGAGAGGTTTTAATTTTTCAGGAAGGTAAAATTCAACAGATAATTTTTTCCTGAAGCGATTTATAAAGTACATTCAGAAACTGCTATGATTTGACAAAGTATTTGTTAGTTTCTCATTAGGCAACACCATTCAAGGACACTCTGTTGTAAATTAAAATAAGTAAATATACTGAACAACAAGTTGTGTCCAATGTAACATAAGGGCTCAACAGCCACATCTCACAGCAGAAGAAAGACCCTGCTAGACATGCACAGAAAAAAAAAAATCTGTAGAGAATCTACAGATGCAAATCACTCTGTACATTGCAAATGGTGGAAGGAAACTATTGTAAAGAGGGCAAACCCATTTTAAGTGACATTACTGAAAGCAGAACTGAGATTTGGGTAACAGCACTGAAAATTAGGGGAAGCTGGTTTGGCCACATTCTCATTCACAAGTAGTCCAGTGTGAACATCTATCCTGTGGAACACATTGTGGGCCATGGCTGAGAGAAACAACTCAATTTCCTACCATAGACAGGGTTGTCAGGCACAGAGAATTTTTTTGTCCAATGGACAATCATTTATAAGAATCTCACTGTATACTAGAAGGACTTCCCATGATAAATATGCTTATCACTGCTCAAGAGAAAAAGCTGTTTCTGGCTCTTTAAGAGTCAAGAGGAGCAGATGAGAACTCCTTGCATTGGCTAGGGGAAATGACCCTGGAATGCTGAATAGAGATAGAGTAAGTACTAGAAAAGGAACAGGAAAGACCAAATTACATACATCCCTGTAACTTCAGTGGCAGCTGTCAGTATATGGTAAACTAAGGCAGAATTTAAAACCCCTTGGGCTTAAAGATCATAGATTAAGGGCAGATCCAAGTTCTGAGTCCTGGCTCTTTTATCTGTAACATTTATGCTCTCAAATGTACTTCATCACAGAACCATCAGCCCTCTTCCCAAAGTTATAAGAATCAGAGCCCAGAAATAGATTTCCTCCTGTTTGGACAGTGAGGACCCTACTTTGTTAATTTTGTATCTACCTCAAAACCCCATCCCCATCCATCTTCCCAATGTAGTGTTTTGAGCACAGACTGGCTCTAAGGGCTTGCGTACATACTACCATGTGCTGGTGCAACTTATGTTGCTCAGGGGTGTGAATAAGCTCCCCTGAACAACTTTAAGTGGCACCAACTTAAACGCCAGTGTAAACAGCAATATGCTGGTGGGCAAGTGTCTCCCACTGACATAGGTGTGGCAGATTGGTGTGGCACATCTTCAACAGCTGCAATGTTGGAGTTGTGCCATGGTGGCGCTTCTAGCACCAACTAACCCTAAGCAATGGTGTTTTGCTCTGAAGGCAGCAGCATCCTGAACGGTCTAACTCCTGGAAGCGAAAAGTCTGGCATAAAAGGGCGCATTTTCTGCCAGCAGGGTTGTGTGTTTTCTCCCTCCATTATTTTGCTCACACTGAGGCTGATAAGTTACCGGCCTTTTCACAGGCTCTATTTACCAAGACTAATTGTTATGGTGAACACCACATGTTGCCCTTTCAAATTATGGTGCGCTGTTTATCATTTTACCCCCATGCAAATTAAGACTGCACCCTGTTGCCCATCAATCTCATCATGAAATGCTTGATGCAATTCTCTTTGAAGTCAATGGGAATCTTTGCTTTGATAGTCAAAGCAACTATATTTGTCTCAAGCACATTGTTTTGTGTGGTTTTCTTTGCTTGTTTACAATTGGAAGTTTCCTTGCAAATTCTCATACCTCTTATGTTTATTCTTTAAAAGTAAGTTTTCTAATCCACTGTACAATTATTTTGCTGACATAGCAAGTCCTTCCATTTCACATTGAATTTATATGTACAGAGTTTACTATTATTCGTACTTTAAAACCAGATGATTAAATACTTGAATGAATTTTGATAACTGGATTAAAGGTGGGGGGTGTAGACAACTCACATGGCCTTCCCTGCTCCTCTTTCCTCACCAGGCACACACAGACCCCAGCTTTGGTGTCACCAGTGCTCCTTTTATTGCACTGGACAACCCACCACCAGCTGTACACAGTTTTCACAGGCCAAACAGCCCAGTAGTTCTACCAGACCAGATCAGAGAAACTCAGCCCCAGTAGTAACAGTTTACCCTTGGCTGGCTGTTCCTTCCAGCTCCATTTCCTCCCTGGGTGCCTTATGAAACATGGTTAGTAAACTCACCAGCTGCTCCTTGTCAACTCCCTGGCCAGCCAGCTCACCTAGCTGGCTTCCCTCACCCTTTGATTAAGGTTCTGTGGCTGGGGATAGCCCAGCACCCTGCCACAGGGTGCAGGGATCAAAGCTGGCAAATGAACACAAAACAGCACGCTGTGGCTTTCATACCAACACTAGTTATCTCCTGAATGTTTACTTCACAGCTCAGTGGCAGGATTCCCTGAGAAATCTGTCATTAAATAAGATCTTTCAGTGGTAATCTTCACAAATCATTTTTAAAACAATCATAGTAATAGATGGATTGTTTGCAAACTATGCAACCCCTTAACATCACCATGAATCTCAGTTCCGCAGTCAGTTCAGCCAGAGCTCGTTCTCTTTTTAAAAGAGAAAGTTATATTTGGACTCTAAAAGATGAGGGGATTCGTCAATGTACACACTGACTTGGAATTGTGGGGGGAATGGGCTTGCCACACAGAACTAGAGTCTGCGCTGTAATCATGAAAGGCTAGATTGTCATACACAGTCTTCACTGAATAAGAGCTGACATACCTGAACTTTCCAGAAAAGCAGACTGAGAAATTACTCAACAATGGAAAGAGCAGCAGCAATCCCACTAAACTGGCTCTTCTCTTCCCTGCAGGAGCCCATGGAGTGGGGCAAGCAAGAGCTCCCCACTTTATTCTCCCTTTCAGGATTACTCGGCAAGTGATGTTCTTGCCCTAACAGAACAGCCTTGAAAAGATAGACCTGAAGCCAACCAAGGAGACAAATGCAATGACACTTGTTACCATCTCCCCTGCCTCATTTCTAACAACAGACAAACTGCAAAGCTGACTGGATAGAGGTTCTAATCTGTATCTCCCATCACAGAACATTCTCTAGGTCAGACAGATGAAATCATAAATTTATAATACAGCATTACTTCAATTTTCCTCTTCATTTACTGCCGTGATGCGCAGCTCTGCTCTAACGAGTCAAAGCCCAATCTGCACAGGGGAAATTGGCTGGCTGCATATCAATAGCACATTAACACCATGCCCATGTGGATGCTTCATCAAGCCAAATTATGGTCAGGCCAACCTATCCCACCATTTCCATTAGCCACCATTCTCATCCTGCATTGGGCACTGAGCAATTTATTTGCTTCAGTACTTCTAGTGAATGATCAATCTCGCAGTGATTACTTCTTGTCGCTAAAATAAAAATCAAGCTTTTGCCTGGATTACCTCCCTCGAAGAGGGACCATCCTGTCCATGACAGTGCAAACTTAAATAAACAATCAAATGTGCTTTCACAACACAACTTTTACTCAGGGCCGTCTTCCTAACCAAAGACAGCAAATCCTATGTATTCCATGCCTTAGGTCAGTTGGAAAGTGTCTCTAGCCTGCTAAATTACAGACCCAATTAGAGTGCTGCCCAGATGGAAGTTTTGCTAATACTTATGTTAATTTAGGGCCAGATCCAAATCTTCAGATAGTAGAAGATGCTCAGTGGAAGATGTCACCTGGGGACCTTGACCTTAAACTTTAGCTTTTTTAATTTATTTTTTATTTTTTTAATCTTTATCTCTGCCACAATGCTGTCACACATGCAGTTGAGTGAATAAAAGATTTTTTTCATGTTGTTTTGTTTGCAGTTCCAGAATTATTCAGGGGGAGAATGTTTTAGGTTGACCTGAAAATAAAACGTTTGGAAAATTTTAGCACAACAGTAACTAACATATTTTTAGCTGAACAAAATGTTTTGTTTAACTTTTAAGAGCTTTTTCCTTAACGTTTTTGCATTTTTATAAATAAAATGGAATTGCAAAACCAAGTCATTTCAAAAGGAAATATTTACATTTTTTTCAGAATTATTTTTCTTCACACACTCTCTCTCTCTCTCTCTCTCTCTCTCTCACACACACACACACACACACACATATACACGGAAATAATATATTAATATTTTACTTAGAATTACATTTTTCTGATGTTAAAGCACTTTACAAATATGAAACTGTTAAAGCTCTCTAAAGAAGCTATTACAGCCATTTCATGGATGGGAAAATTGAGGCATAGAATAAGCAAGTGATTTATCCAAGATGACACAGCAGGTTATAAATATTAGCATTTGTACTTCATTGTGCCTAGAGGTCCCAACTAAGGACCCCAGGGTGCTAGATGCTGCACAAATGCATAGAGGGAGGGAGTCCTGAATGTCATATTTGCCATTTTATAGATGGGAAACTGAGACACAGAATAGGAGATTAAGACTTCAGTGACTCCCGAATATTCTACTCAGGCAACTCGCAACTGCATTTTGTTTTTGTTTGCAACCCTCTTTACATATATACTATAGACCAAGCCATGCTGGTGCGGAAGGGGGTGGGAGGGAGGTGTGGTGGCATGGTCTGGGTCTGCAGAGCATTATTTGAAGAGGGAGGCATTAACTGCGAGGCCCCCAGCCCTACTGCTGCACCTGTCCATCTGACCCATCTCTTCTTCCCCCTCAAGCCTCCCCATTAGCCTGACTGAAGTAAACAGGAAGAGGTGCTGGGGAGGGGGGAATCTCACCTTTCTGCAAGCCCCTACACACACCCTTCCACGAGCCTTCCTTAGCCCTTGAGGGAGCCCTCTGACTGTCCCCTTCCCCTGCAGCCTTGCCTCCCTATCCCACTTCCCACTTCTTGCCCCTCCCAGCTTGTGAACCTGTCCATCCCGCTATCCAGTCTCTGGCACCAAAAGGAACAGGAGCCTCAGTTTTGGCACATTGAGGGTTCAGCACACACCACAGGCCCGGGTATCATGCTGGCAGCGCTCCACACCATGTGACCCCATACACCGTAGTCAGAAGACTTCTGTAAACCGCTTGATGCTGCTGCACGGATGAGCAAATTAGAGCTGCTGGGTGCAATACCCCTTTTTTTATTCCCACTGGGGTGTGGTGAATCATCTAGAATTTTCCAGCAGACCCATTGGTGAATCAAGACTCCTTGTTTAGGAAACACTGATTTTTAAGTGACTTCCCCAAGATTGCACAGGGAGTCAGTGTAAAAGACAGGACATTCAATTAGGGCTTCTGATACTTCAGCTCCAGCCACAAAAGCACATTTACGCAGTGTGAAGAGAGCCCTTCCTAGGGGTTAGGAACCATGTCAGAAACCAGGAAGAATTAGGGGTACTCTAGAGTACTGTAAGGACAGTATTTGCTACCTGCAATCCAGTTAACAACCTGCCCTTTGTCTCTTCCTACTGTTTTGTCCCTCCCTGAGATGTAGCATGATTTGTGGTTGTCCTTTGTGACCCAACCCATGTGCCTTTGTGGGCTAAGGAGTCCATGCTTCCTGCAGTGGAACTTCTGGGCATGCTCTCCATAGTGGTGGATACAGGTCTGTATCCTTCTGCCAATCATGAGGCTGCAATGCATCCTTTTAAGTGCTCCTCCAAATAAGGTTGGGCTTCCTGGGTCCAGAGCTCTTCCTATATCCCTGTCTCCCTAGGGTGGCATTTCACCACCCCATCCCAAAAGAAATAGTGTCACAAAAAGAAATGCCATTAAGGATGCACAGGACTTTGTTTAGTCTTAGAGGAAGGACTATGTTTTGAAGTTTCTCACCCAAACAAGCAAACAAACAAAACTGTCTGCACAATCAACCTATCAGTAGGGCTGCACCTGGGAGTTTTCATTTTTCACCTGGATGATGGCAGTGTAAGATAAACAAAACTCACCATTGAGATGTGAACAGTCTGAGCACGTCAGGGCTCGCAGATCCTTGCTTTTAAAATCAATTCAAATGTGCAAATCGATAAAAGCAAATTATAGTTTCCCCAACACAAGTAAGCAGTGCTCAGTAGCTTATCTGCATTATTATTTGAAGGATACAACGTATGTAGGGAAGAGTTAATCCAGCACCTTCTGATTATAAAGACTGCTGTCAAATTGGTGGTTTAAAGTTTTTTCTTTGGTCAGTAAACACAACCTTTACAGAAGGCATCCAGTTCCAGGTATTCTGGCACCACAACAAATTACACATCCCTCTAAGATTTAAGATGCTGGAGGGGACAGCTTCATTCTAAAAGCATATGTTTACATTGCAGTTATTTCACACCAGCGCTGTGCTGAAGGCAGTCTCTGGCCTAGATGCCCTGCACTGGTATAATAAGTGGCTTGCACTATAGTGAATCTATACCATCAGGTTGCACTGTCCAGCTTCACCGGTGCAAGAATCCCTCCGGTGAAAAAGGCCTCAGTGTCACATTTACAACACCTAGTATTATAAGGTCAAATCCCAGCAGAGTTAACAGCCATTCATCCTTCCAAGGTAGATAAACCGTGTGCCCTGGCATCTATGGACAGACAACAAGGATCATACAATGCTTTCTACAATAGATTGCTTGCCTGCCTCTTCCCAAAATGCTCCGCACCCAATTGTGCAACAGCTGCAGTTCTACTCGAGAGGTAGCTGGATGCAACAGTTAATGTTTGCATCGTATGATTTGTGACGAAAGGCACTATCTGTAGGTATTTAAACAATATCTCCCTTTGCATTCCTCTCCCAAATATCTTCACATCTTCTTTCACGCCTTTGCTTAGCCTAGGAAGAACTTCCACACTTTCTTCTCTGTGGAAACAACCTCTTTTTAAAGCATATTTCCTCTCCCAAGCTCTTCAGCCATGACAAATACAGGACTTCACCACCACCTTCTGCCTCTACTCTGCATGACTATGCTAAACTGTAAAGGGCCCAGCACCTCTGATACTTATACATAGCAACATTATTATGGGGAGATGATTTCTGACTAAGAGGGATCTTTCACTGTCTCTCTCCAATTCCCTTAAATGATTGGACTCTAGTGTATAAGGAGCAGTGTAATCTCAGAAGTGAATTAGATCAATGGTTTCTGCCCTTTTCCATGAAGTACCATGTTACAAAATAAAAAGATTTGGGGCACTAATATAGAAGGGGGTGAGGGTGGCTGGAATGCTCAGACTGAGAACCCATAGTCAAGGTGCAATGCGGAACAAAGATCATTCCCAGTGGTGAACTGGTGGAGATTAGGTGTTAAGCAGCAGCAATGGAGGAGAAACAGATCTGCTACGGAGCAGACACCTTCTCCCTTCCTCCTTCTCAGCCCAAACAGTTGATCTTCCTCCCAGTGGGAGCATTAATTGAATGCTGACTATGGCTGGTTAAGATGAAGTTGAATGCTACAAAGGGTATTCTATTTGGGGAGGTAAGAAAAGTTCCTAAGTGTTCTCTAAGACCCTCAGGAAGCCAATGCCAAATAAAGAGTTTCCCTTTCCTTATTCTGCTTCACAGGCAGCTTCTCCTCTATTAAAAGAATGACTGTCCTCGAAGGGCACAAGCTTCTTTTATGCATGAGCTCAGCCTACCGAGACTGAACATGTGCAGTAATGCAGAGCCCCAGTCTGGCTTGTGCAATGACATAAAAAGTCTCCTGGAGACTTTCTGAAATTTGGTGTTCAACTCAGCTGTTATTTCAGCAACCCAAGGATATATACTTTGTGGGCTGATTGCAAGTTAAAGGGGTCCAGCTTTATTATTAAGCAACAGCACTCGCTGCCTGGCAGTTTGTTGAAAGAGATGAGTCCTGCAAAACTCGCTGAGTTGCTCATGGTAGAAAGCTCCGCGGCCACTCCTAGTGCTGCTTGCTTTAGCATTACCAGTGAATGGCTTGTCAGTAAAGTGTCCCATTTAGACCTTTCTAGATATGGGTGAGGGCATGGGACATGGAAACAGGGCATTAGCTAGACAAGATGTGGCTTCCTAAGTGCTTGGCTGGACTACTGTAAGCTTTAGAGTTGTTGGAAGTCAGCTCTCCCTGTGCAAGTCATCTCTGATTTTAGTCAGATGAGGACCCTTTGTTCACAACTCCTTCCTGTAAAGTAGGGGCTTGGGAGCAGGCGTAGGAGTTGGTCTTGAAACCATTCCAACTTATTCTTTAGGCAGAGCTGCTAAATAATGTTCCTAATCTCCTGGAAAAGTGTGTGTCTTACTCTGGAAGACAAGTTTGAGACAGCCCTGATGCAGCTGCGGCACAGGGCTCAATCCACCTACGCTCTTTAAGAAGTACTCTCTGATTTTGTCCCAATCAACTGATAATCATGGAATATGGCTACCTACATATTTCTCGGTTCCAGTAGCCACTAGAGCTCCTTGGGGAGGCAATGATTAACGAAGATGACCAACTTCCTTAATAGCTCTGAGGAAATCACTACACGCTCTCTCCTTTGAGTGGCCTGATGTATTCTTTCTTTTGATTTTATTTTCTCTCCACAAGCAGCATCTGGAGAAGGTGACCTTGGACAAGGACTTCTGGAGATCCATATAAAAACTCTTGAAAGCAGTTCCAATTCACTCAGACTCCATGAAACTAAATGTCTAAAACTAGTAATGGAGTCATTCTGACAAAGGCCTCCTGGGATCTTAAAATATTCAGCTACTTCAAAACTCCTTCTGGCAATATGTTACTTGGTATTCCTCATTGTTTGATGGGTTAATTACACCCTGCTTCCTCTCAGGGAATGAGGCCTCACTGCTGTCATTGCCAGGGGTTGGAAATTAAAAATTCCACACTGAGCCTGTTGCTTACATGCCCAGTTTCCAACCTTGAAGTGTACTTTATAGGCAATCCTTGGAAAGGGGAAGTTAAAATGGTCATTCAGATGAGCTTAAATTTATGTTTTGTAGCTTGGTTATTTAACAGCTAATTAATTCATATGGTGCCACATTAACAATCAGGAACGTGGAAGAAGGAAAAAAAACAGCTAGAGCAGATAATTAAGTACCTGGCCTTCAACATGAATCAATCATTCGTTCAGAGCAAGTCCTCATGATTTGAAATCTAATAAGAGCATGTTGAGAATAGTTCTGTGAAAACCAGTGGAACAGAACCAGTTTGGATGATCTAATGAAGTCATATGTTATACATGCATAAAAGGCCCCTGTATGCTAAGAAAGGAATTTGCCAAAATACATTCATATTGCTTGCTTTCTGCAGAAATAAGTGTATTAGTCCAGGGTTTCTTTTATCACCTGTATCACCTGTACCCGATCTGTCCTCAACATACCATGTTGCTGATAGAGCTTTGCTACTGTCGCAGGTTGATCTCACACCAATGGTTTCTGCCTTGTGCCATTGGCTTCCACTTCTGACTGAGAATCTTGACCATTGGATCTGCCCATCTCATTTTTGGTCGACTAATGGGACATTTGTAGTTGACAAGAATCCAGTAAGTCAGCCACAATGTCCACCTGTTGTCCTGGAGTCGAATGACATGATGGGCCCATCGCATTTTGGCTTCACGAATGGCTTGCACCATGTCCTTCGCTCCCATTCATTGATGAATTTCTTGGTTGGATCATGCAAAGATAGCTTGCATATCCTTCGTTCCATTGCTCTTTGAGCTGCAAATGTCAGTGAGGGCAGCACCGTGGAGTTAAATAAGGTAGCTTTCAGTGGCTTGGACAATTCATCGTCCAAGAAGACACAGTCTTCAGACGATGGAATACAGACCAACCGGCTTGCCTCCTTTCCGAGATCTCCTCATCGACAGCACCAGAAGAATTCAGAATGTGACCCAAATATGTATGTTTAGCAACCTGTTCTACTTCTTTACAATTTAGGATTATATGCCATCTGCACAGAGTTTATTTAGTTTTAGATATGTTCATCTCCGGGCCAACCTTCATCAATTCTTTTTGCAACGGATGCACTTTTTCTTGCAGTTCTTGTATCTCTGTTGCAAAGAGAACACAGTCATCAGCAAACAGCAAATGTGTCAGGTACTCTCCATCTACTTTGATTCCTGTCTGCCAGTTCAGGTTTTTGAACACGTTTTTGAGTGTGACAGCAAACAATTTCAGCGAAATGTTGTCACCCTGACGCACTCCTCTGCACAATTTTATTTTACAAGGGTCCTCAAAGAGCTTGATTGTCAATGTGCACTCACTGTTCATTTCTTTCAACAGCAAAATATAGGTTTGGTCAACTCCAGAATCATTAAGCGAATTCAGTACTGCGTTAAACTCGACCGACTCAAATGCCTTTTTGTAGTCAATGATGGCAATGCACAGTGGAATACAGTATTCGTTGCATTTCTCCATAAGCTGTCTAATACTGTGAATATGATCAGTTGTGGAGAAACCTGAGCGGAATCCAACCTGTTCTTGATTCATTTGTAGGTCAATGTCCTTCTGAATTCGACCAAGAATAATTCGAGTGAACACCTTGCATCTGTATGAGAGAAGCATTACCGGACGTTAGTTGCTTAAGTCCTCAGGGTCACCCTTTTCATCAGCAGAATGGTTAACGAATTCTTCCAGGATCTAGGGGTCCACTGAAGCTCAACATATCTTGAAAATTGTTCCACTAATGCTTTGTAAAGCAAAATTCCTCCTGGAGCCAGCTGTTCATTCTTAATATCATCAGTTCCAGGGCACCTGCGTTTCTTAGATTGCTCAACTGCAGCTCGTTCCTCAGAAACAGTGATTTTAGGAATTACAGTAGTTCTGTCGCGGAGATGCTCGAGGTCAACCACTATTTGGGAAGTGAACAGTTTATCACAGAAGTCCTCGCAAATTTTATTCATTGCACATCGACAAGTAGTCCATTTGCTGTTTACATCTTTGAATGCAACAGGAATACCCTGCTTCAAAGAGACACCATTTTCAATGCGTTTCAGACTGACCTTCTTTTTGGCAGCCTCCTTCAACCTCAACCTGTGATATTCCTCGTAATCTCTCGTTATCATACCATGAATTTCAAAACGGATTTGTTTATAACGTTCATCAGTTTTGCCATCGCTCTCCAGCGGTGCCCGTTTCACCATCAGACCATTTCTTTCATCCTTAGTTTTAATGTTTAAAGCAACCTTATTCAAAGAGATAGCCGTAGTGAAAATTAGTCATAACATGCTTCAGGGTTAAATTCTCCTTTCAGACCACTGTGCTGGGCTCTGTCTCTGAAAATTCTTCTTGTTGGCTGTGCACTGCTCTGTCACTGATGTCAAAGGCAGATTTACGGTCAGGATTTGCAATAGTGAGCTGGAAAGAGAAGTTTGCTCTTGGTCTTTTTGCCTAGGCTATAATTCCACCACATCTTTTCACAATACAGGTGATCAAGCCCTGTCTCTGAGAATTAGTTAATAAGGATGAATTCAACCAGCTCCCATGAACAAAAAAAAACTAGACACCACTACAGATATAAATGCTAAAGAACATGAAAGTGGATGGCTGAAAAGACTACACATTTAATAGAACAGGATGAATAATTTAATCCTAAATTTTAATTCACAAAATTGAGAATCACATTGAGAGAGAGAAGTTGGGGGCAGTGCGGGAGAACAAAACGTGATCAACTGACGGGACTGAATTAATACATCCAAGAACAGCTCAGCTTCTAGCAACCTGAAGTGAAATAGTACCAATTCAGGGTAAGCACACATACCGCCAGAAAGCCCTTTTGCAGTCTTGACTTCATGCACCTAAATAAATGGCCTGATTTTCACAGGAACTGGCCATGTCCCTCTTCCAGTGACTAACATGAGCTGTGTGCGCGCCACAGCTGGAAAAAGCCAGGCCACCTCACACTCTCACTGCAGTGACGTTCATGTGGGAAGAACAGTGGAGTTCTGCATGGGCTTTGGGAAGCCAAGGATTCAGCCATTCAAAACTCACAGAAGGACTCAGGGCCTCATTTAGCGGCCTAACTTTAGGCACCTCCCAAAGTTTGGAAGATTTTAGCCCTTATATTGAGTGGGTTGAGAAGAGGTGGGAGCATCATTTACAAAACACTGAATTAAAAAAAAGGGAATCAAACTGGTTTTCTTTTCTTTCCTTTCACTGTGCTGATTGGTTTTCCAGATCATAAGCCTCTGTTGTGGTGACATGAAATACCTCAACTGTGCACCACCACAGCAAAACACGCTCATGAAATGCCATCATTTCAGCCTGCTGGCAAGCACAGATTGAATAGCAGGTGAGAAACTCCCCAGTGCTTTTCACCTAACCCCTTCCACTGAAGGAAATACCTGCTCTCAGGGATATCTTTCCCCCTCTTTTAGCTGTTTTTTTTTTGCAGCATCTAGGCACAATAGGGTTTCTGACATCAGATCCCAGCTTTTAAGCTCAACCTCAATACAAATAAAAGCATTATTTATTATTCTGAAAGACAACAGTTCAATGGTTCACAATGCTTCACAAGTCAGGGCAGGCCTGCTGATGGACAGAGGTGTAGGAAGGGAGACAACTGTCCAGAAGCCCAGTGATTTAAAAGGGCCAGGTAGATGGAGGGGTAGATATGTAAGCTCCTCTCCTGTACTACACCACCTCTTCCCCTGATGCCCCCAACACCCCTTCGCTGAGCCTAGTTTATTTATTGTGTGGCATGCAGGTTCCTGGCTGGCTGAGGCAGCTTTCTGAGTTCATCAGTATCTTCCTAGCGAGTCCAAGACATGCTCTGGAACATGCCTGGCACATAATAAGAACTTCTGGTGAAGTCCCACTCAGATCTCAACCATCCTTTCCAGAGAAGAGCCATGAAATGTTCTTCTCTGAGCCTGGAACTGTCCTCAGTGGGACTGAGTCAGGGCCTCTCCCAAAAAAATCACATGAAATTGGCTTAAAGATCATGAAATTAACAAAATATAAATGCATGGTTCTTTTTATTTGTCTTTGGGGACACGCTTCCTAAAAACTTGTTTCTATATACGACGATTGGAGATTTTCCAGTAACATGATTCCAGCAGTGAGGGGAAAGAAGGCCATCCTACCAGTCTCATGTCAGATGACAGAACAGTGAGAGTTGGTGTTTCAAAGAAACACCAGGACTGTGCACTGGCTAGTGGAACAGGAAGAAGCAACTAAACAGAACATGGAGGGGATAATAGTGGAGACCAAACTTATCTCCTGCAGGCTTCCAGGAACTTTAACACATCCCTTTCTCCTGAGGTTTCAGGGTCTATAGACAATAGAGGGAGTGTGGCTTAGTGGACAGAACACGGATGGCACTGGAACTCAGCAGATCTGGTCTCTGCACCTAGCTTTGCTGCTTGCATGTTGAACAAGTTACCATCCCTCTCTGTGCCTCACTTTTCCCATATGTATAATGGGGATAACTATGCCCCTTGGACCACCTTTGTAAAATGCTCTAGGATCTATTGATGAAAGGACACTGGACGGGTACTCAGGAGACCTAGAACCGATTCCTGGCTGTACCAGTGGCCTGCTTAGTGAGCTAGGCAAAACCAATACATTCTCCAACAGGAGCCTCGGCTTTGCTGATTCCCTTTTCTACCTCCATCATTAAGTATTGCTGGCTGACCCATTCACTAAGGCAAGGAGAAGGAAAAAGAAAATCACAGTCTTGGAACGTGGGACTTTTGCCTGTTTTACAACAGGAAAACCTCAGTTCTGCCAAGGAGACACCTTCCCATACCCTTACTCTATGAACACAGCAAGTATCATCCAAGGAAAAGTTTAATAATACAAAGGTGGAGGCTGAGGAGACTGAGCAACAAAGTATGTATTTCCTCCATCCTGACTCGTAACTCTGAAGAAAGCATATAAAGAGGTTGTCAGATTGCATAGAACGAAGAAACTATCTAGGCAGAAACAAATGAGAACCAATTATAACTAAAAGACCTCCTGCACAAATAGAATTTTGCCATTAAATATCATTTATCCCATTTAATTAGTATTTTCTGGACACAATACTTGAAACTAAAATACCGTTCTGTCTCCTTGAAACTTGTAATTATTATTGAGACCTCTGCTATTATGCATCTTCTCTGCTTTCTCCATCTTGCATGCCATTTAAAGCTGCAAGATTTTCAATTATCTATGCTGAACTGTCAAAGACACCTTTAAGAGAAGGGGAATAATGTGTGACTCAATTCCTCTAAAAAGGAAGAGAGATCATTTTTAGTCAGAATGAACGTGCTGCATCTTTCATCATTCTATTTTTGTGAATAAGAGTAAAACAGGCTATTTAAAACATCCATTTAAATGCAAATTTTGATATCCCAGGAAGAAAAAAATAGTTAATCATTTACCACAGACAGGATTATTTCCCCACTCCCACAGTTTAAATTTGAGAGTTTCACACTATGTGCAAACTCAGTAACTTATGTGCCTCTGCACCTTTAAATGTTCACAGTGGGGAAGACAACACAGGCAGATGTTTGCTCTTTCAGTAGTTCCATGGCTATTGCACACTTACCCAACATTCCCATCCCTAGCATAAAAGCGTCCATGGTATACGGCAATCCTCGTGCCCTTCCTCTTGTCCCTGGTGGAAACATCACTTCTTTAGGTTGTGCTTTCTTACACTCTACCTATTGAGCAGAAACATGTACAAATGAGATGCAAATGAATTCCATGTAAATGTCAAATGCAGAACTGAGCTAGATAAAGGGGAAAAATTATTTTTAGCTTTGTTTTTCCCCCCAAAGGCAAAGTTTAAGAATAGGGTTTTAAAATATGTGCGTGTTTCTTTAAACACACAGCAAAACTCTGTTAAAATGATCAAATGCAGGTTTAGTAAGTTGTCCTGTTTTTGAAACAAAAACCTATGCTCTGTTTACTCGCCAATGATTCTTTGCAGGCATGAAATGGATGAAGGAAAGTCACTGGCCCAGTTCTATACGAGTGAAAACAGAAGATGACTATTGGTGATCATTAGAGAAAGCTCCATTTTCAATGAAAATAAAGAATCAGTACTTCTACCCAGCAGAGGAATTTCTTTAAATCCTACCAGTAAACAAGCCACATTCTTTCCCTTCTAGTTACTCCCTTCACCTTTTGAAGTTTCCTAATACCATTTAAATCATATTACAAGACTCTAACTAATAACTTTTTAGAATCTTCCAATCACAAGGATAACCAAGAAAGTACAGTGGTGCTTTGATAGTGCAAGCTTAAGATCAGAATCCTGTCTCATGCACCAGAACAAAGCCAGTGAATAAGGCCTGGGATTAGGATCAGAAGACCTAAGTTTTAGGTCTCAGCTCTGCCACTAACCTGATCCTTAGGCGAGTCCTTTTACCTCTCCATGAATTCTCTGAATCTCTCCCTACCCTGTGTCTGAATTGGTTTAGGTAGAATACAAGCTCTTCAGGGCAGGGGGGATTGTTTCTTACTAATATTTGGACAGTGGGGCCCTGGTCTTGGTTGGGGCCTCTTAGCACAACCGTACTGCAAATAATAAAAGCATCATCTATTCTGACCGTGGACGCACTGACCTCTAACCCACAGCAATGAAGAACAGAAGTGGGACTGCTTAGCATATGCAAATTGGACTGGCAGGTTTACTTTTAAGCAAGGGAACATCTCCTCTGCAAGTCCCACTACTTGAATGAGCAGGCACAGGTGGGCGTGCTTCCTATATGAGAACAGGTAATTACACCAGACAAAACCAGGGATGTAGAATAATACGGCTAAATGCCTCTGTTCCTAATAGCCCTATCAGTGACTGTGTATTCATTGTCTTATGAAAACCAACCGCCTGTTCCTAAGCAACCTGATCAGCGAAAATTTCAGGTTTACATAATTTTCATTTAGGTAACATAGAGGTTAACTGACTGTAATGGGAGTATTTTAAACAAAACCACCTACTCTTCCCCTTTCCACTGCAAACCTCATGACAGATCTTATTTACTTAGCTTGCTTAGAACACTCCACAAAGCAGTAATGCTCAGATTCCGCCAACAACATTGTCAAAACACTCGCATCTTGCCAACAGATCTGCCAGAATCCACTGAACTTTGGAATGAAATGCCTCTAGAGTTCTTAGGTTACTGTTTGCCAGTGAGTGCCTGAATTAGGACAACTCAGTGGGTATACTGAGAGAGCAGCAGGAAGAGGAACTGTGCCTCAGTTTCTCCATCTGTAAAATGAGAACAGTACATGTCTACAACACAGATAGATTGGGATACGAATTCAGATGTGCAGAACACTTTGAGGTCCTCAGAAGGATGCTGCTATATAAAGGAAAAGTATGGTTATTGGGAGAGCTGTTTGCTGGACATGTGAATTGAGGGTGAATGATGAGACTAGCTGCAAAATGACTGGAAAATAGGTTAAGCAGACAGTGGTACTTCCAATGGAGACACCCACTCTCTGATTGTCCTGTGAGCTCAGGCAAAAGCCATGGCAGTATCAGTAACATGTTCTTTCCTCTTCTCGTCAGCTGTGGCGAAGGCAGCAGTGAGTCATCAGCGAAAGAACACATCCACTGGCAGAGGAAGTAGTAAGACTTTCACACCATTTTAAATAATGGACCTATTCTCACAGCTTCAGCCTCCCTGCTATTTAAAGCAGCACAGAGAAATCAACTTGTGTTGATTTTCCCAACATTTTTATTGGTTCATAATGTCCTGTGCTGTGTGATGGACCGCTTCTTGGACAGTTACCAAACTGGTTTTCAACACAGACTTAAAACAGGCAGACAAAGAGAAGGAAAAAAAGAAACAAACATTTTCCCATATTCACTACCAAATCTCAGCATCAGCCTCTGAAGGAGTATGGTACATGTATCTAGAGAAGAGGATAGTAAAGGCCCTGGTCTAGGAGTCAAACAATCTGAATTTCAATTCACAGCTCTTCTATAGGTTTTCTGTGTAATCTTGGACAAGTCACTTAATCCCTCTGTGCTTCATGCTTCCCTGATTCCCATGTGTTTGTGAAATTCTCAGGTGCTATAGAGATACAAGTATCTAGATAAACATAAGAGGAACAGAACTAAAAAAATAAAAATGGTGAAACAGATCAAATGGAAGAACAACAGGATCCACCACATCCTCAAGCTTGACTAAGGGTTTCTCTCCCCACAAATTCAAACCCACACTTGAAGACACTAACCCGTTGGCTGTGGTAACTAGAAATGAAGCATCAAGTCCCCCACTTTCTTAGCATTATTTGGAGTAGTCCTTAACGTGGATTACTTCACCTCACAGCAATTCAGGCAAACATCAGCTTCCATTTCAGTTCATAAGGGTTTACTCTCCATAAGCTTCTCATTGAACTTTACATTCCAAACCCCCAAACTCAAAAAGTGAAGCACAGTGGAAACCTAGCAGTTATTATTTACTTGTATTACAGCAGCACCCTCAGAGGCTGGAACCCTGTTGCGTTAGGTAGTATATAAACACGATGGAGATAGTCCCCATTTAGGGGAGTTTATAGGCTCAGTGTTAAAGAATACAGACAACTGACAGGGGGAAACACAATGAAACAGTGAGCTATCTCATCACGGAAACAGAGGTCATAGCAAATCAGCCACCTAGCCACTGTTGAGATTTATTTATTTATTTATTTTTATTTTTTTTAGTAATCTTCGTGGCCCCGAAAAGTTTTAAGGAGAACCACAGAGTTGGGAATGGGAAACTGACCCCTAAATTCACACGAAATGCTATAATATTTGATATAAATTTTCAATGACCTTTCCAGTGAGTTTTGAATCTGAACTCAACAGAAGGGTGGCCAGAAAACTCATGTGGATGACCATTGGGGAGGGAGGGAAGGTAGGGGTGTGTGGTTATGTGTGTGTAAAAACACAGATACCATTGCTTCCCTGTATCATAGAATCATAGGGTTGGAAGGGACCTCATAGGTCATCTAGTCCAAACCCCTGCCAGAGGCAGGACCACTCCCACTTAAACCATCCCAGTCAGGGTTTTGTCCAGCCGGGCCTTAAACACCTCCAAAGATGGAGACTCCACCACCTCCCTCGGCAGCTCATTCCAAGGCTTCACCACTCTCCTAGTAAAAAAGTTTTTTCTAATATCCAGCCTAGACCTTCCTAACCGCAACTTGAGACCATTGGTCCGTGTTCTGTCCTCCGTTACTACTGAGAACAGTCGAGCTCCATCTTCCTTAGAGCATCCCTTCAAGTAGTTGAAGGTTGCTATCAAATCCCCCCTCAATCTTCTCTTCTGCAGACTAAATAAGCCTAATGCTTTCAGTCTTTCCTCATAGGGCTTGTGCTCCAGCCCTTTAATCATTTTGGTTGCCCTCCTCTGAACTCTCTCTAGCATGTCCCTGTCCTTTTTGTAGTGGGGAGCCCAAAACTGAACACAGTATTCTAGATGTGGCCTCACCAGTGCACATCATCCTATAGTAACAAGGGTTTTTACTCAGGCTGCAAGACCACAACAAACTCCTTTTTTATTTTTTTTAAATGATCTCACTAGGCACCAGATGAAAATGTTCAGCAACAACCTCAGCAACTTCCCATTGCTTGATTTTAATCAGAGGGCTATTTATCAAGAGTATGTCCAATTCAATTTCCTCAAGCAAATTCAAGTGGAGTGATCAGCAGAGGTGTATCACTTCATTTCTCAGCCATATTTTTCAGCTTCACCACTGCTCAAAATGTCACAGAATCATTGGTTACACCTCAGAGCTGTTTCATTGTAAATATTCAGAATGATTTAAAAAAACCCAACAATCTAGCCTAGCTAAATGGACTATTAACAGGAAAATGAAGTTTGGATTAACACTGTTAGAAACAACAACCCAATAATTAGCTTCTGCAACCACAAAACAGACTACCGCTGGCTTCAGAAAGATGAGCTTAATTTATGATTTTCACAGCCCACAAAGACATAAGGAGAACGTCAGCAAGCTGCAAAGAAGTTTTAACTAGGAATAAAGGGGGAAAAAAATCACAGGGGAAAGGAAATGCCTTTCTTAAAATCTTGCAGATGAATATACTCAGAATCAAGACTAAATATACTCTGAATGGAGTAACCATTCCTCCACGAACTGGGAGAAGATCCTTCAGTGTGAGGATTTAAAACTCATGGAAGACACTGGATTGGCCACTCCACAAACCACCACAAGCAGTAGCAACGTAAGCTCTCTGCATTGCTCTGTCAATCTGCCTCCAGTTTGACCTGTAAGAAGTACATTTAACAATAGTTGAACATTTTGCATCTGTAGGTCTCAAACTACTTTACAAAAAGCGGCTAACGCCTTGTTAACCCTATTTTGCTGCTGGAGAACCCGAGTCAGAGAGGGGAAGTGACTTGCTCTAGTGGATGTGGGCTGGACCAACAAGAATCCATAACTCAGATCACTTGATCTACTGTCTTGCCTGAGAAGGTAGTTCATCCTTTAAGCTGATGAAAATCCTTGGCCTCAGTTGTAGGTTAATGGTCACTACATGTCTCTGCTGACACTTGCAGCAGAAGGAACAGAACCCATCAGATGCAGAGCTGCTTTTCTTCGTTGTTGCAAGGGAGCCCTTTCTACTGGCAACTTAATGGAAATTACCAAATTCATCCTACAAAAGTCCTTGAGCAGACATCAGATGCTAATGCTACTGACCTGGGCCAGAAGCAGTGGCCACTGTACACTAAATCTGAGAAATGCAGAGCAGTTGATTCATGTTGGGATAAAATAAAATCCACTGGTCCGTGTCGAATTTGAAGACAACCATGTAGTATCAATGAGATTACATGATACTCTCTGGAACATTTTTACTGAACTGGGAAGTGCCAGTTGATTTCACAGAGTGGAAATATATACAGACATTTCAAAGTTAGAACTTAGGTCTATCAAGCACCCCCCACTGTTTGGTTAATGAGCAACCAACCCACAAATCTGGATATTGAACAAATTCTTCATTTCAACTTTGCTGTTCACCTTAATATTCTTCAGATTTTGGCACCTTCCCTGCCCGTGGGATATTCTTCAGGTTCAGTTAACTCACAAAAAAAGCTTTAACTCTAAGGCAAAAATGGCAGAGAAGTTAAAAGTTCACTGTTTTAGTTTAGTCTGGTCTTATGTATTAATACTACAATAGTGTATTTTTGGGTCAAGACTGAGCTGCCAAACTCATGGGAGCCACAGATTCTCAAGATGGGGATTGAAAAGCTGAGCATAACAAAATGAGCTCTCAGCTCTCAACACCAAGATGTTTCAGAACAACATGATTACAACTTACCAAGGAAACCAGAGCTATTTTGGGGGAGAGGGAGCATACATGTGTTCACAATGCACAAAAAATCTGCTTACCACCCAAAGACAAGGCAACCTTGTCTTGCTAGCAAAGATAATTGACAGCAAGTTGGATTAGTTTACCCCAGAGACTCCACATCATTCATACTAAAAGCTGTATTCACCCAGTAATGTGCCAAAGCTCTTGCTATGTGAGGAAATTGGGGGGGGGGGGCGGGAACGGGACTGTTTTTCAAAAAAATGCATTCAAAGTTTGGCACTCCAGGGGTGGCGGTGTGGGACAACTGGTCACTTAATACATGCTCAAACTGTGACAGACTTTTGGGAGGTGAGTGACTACAGAACAGAATGCAACAATATCTCTCATATTTCCTTGGGATACTTCACTCCTATCTGTCCAATAAAGTACTTGACAAGCTTTAGCAATGGAGCCATCTCTCTTTGCTATGTGTCCCTTGGCAAGCCCTCTCTCCTCTCCTCCCCCTTATTCAGCAGGTGCTGAGAACCCAATGATGAGATTTTAATCATGGCACACATCCCACAGTCTGTGGCAGTTAAATGTGAAACGTTGACACAGTCTTTTGGTGTCTTTGCTTTGGAGGAATGCATCCAAATTATAGGCATTCTGCAGTGTCCTTCACTTGACGGATGTCAGAGATTCTCAGACCGACATCGCCTTATGATCTCCAAGGGAGCTGCTGCCTGGCACTGCACATCTTCAAGAGAACAGACAAACCGAATAATCCCACAGCACTCATTTCTAAAACAACCTCCGTCACTCCAGCCTTGCCTCCTCCACTCCCTCTCCTGCAGGCCTTCAAACAGTCTGAATGAGATTATGTTCTGTGGGCAGGGGCTGTCATTACTGCCAGACTCTTTCCTCTGCAGTTCACAACCATAGCAGAGTATAATCTCCTAGAAAGATTCAATGTATTCGGTTTCTAGCTCAGTGGCCCAGTGAAAGCAATTTTGGACAGTGAGATCATGATAAGAAGCCAAGTTTTGCTACAGCGTGATGTGATCTGTGGAACCAAGTGTACACATTATCTGCAGCAGTAATATTGTAGTGCCTAGAACCTCATTCAGGGCCGAGGCCCCATCATGCCAGGCAGTCGTTTTCTCCAAGAGCTTACATCAAAAGCCACTGTGCCCTAATGGATAGATCTAGGACTGGATTTGGGGGGTCCTGAATTTAATTCCTGTCTCTGCCAGTAACTTGATACATCACCTTGTCACAGACTTTGTGACTCAGTTTTCCATTTGTAAAATGGGGGTAATAACACCTATGCTGCTGAGTGTTGCTGCACGTAAGGATTTGTGATCTTCTCTCTGTCCTTTTCTAGTGTTTTTTGTATGTTGTTACTGAGGCACTAAAACAGGGAAGAGAGAGTTCAAAAACAAAATATATTTACAGAGATACAGAAGCAGGGCTTCTTTTGTCTGATCCTATATCACTTAGCTTGGCTATAACTTTCCATTGGCTATTTCATTTCAAACTCCCTTTACATGGCTGTTAGGCAAGCCAAGGTTACAGCCCAACTTCAACCTTATGGACACATTAAATCACTGACTGTTTCTCAAATAATGTGTGTGTACTGACAGGAAGGCCATTTGGTAAGTCTTCTTCAAGACAAACCCTATAAAGAGCAAATTTTCCACACTGTGCCCAGAACACCTGCTTCTCTGCACTGGAATCTTCATCTGTACATCAGCTGGGACATACTGCAATCTACAATAAATCTTGGTATCTTTCACAGTTATCATTATTAAAATCCATTCAGATCTACTGCATTTATGGAGAAGAAACAGTGCAAAGAGTGGAAGCAAACATCAGCAGGAGCGATACTGTTGTAGTAGATGCTGCATTGGACAGTTCTAGATGCAATTCCTGACTCAACCACCACCTGCACTTGACCTCAGACATCTCTTTCACCCTGTCTCCAGTCCTGGCCCACCCTTTCACTCTCTTGCCTATCCTTACTATAAACTCTTAAAGGCAGTTACTGCCACTTACTCTACATGCATACAACAGAGCCCCAACTTCAACTAAGGCCTGAGTTTTACTCTGCTACAATAATAAACTCACCACAGCTTTTAAAAAGGAAGACTGAGTGACTCAGAGGACTGCAAATGAGACTCAAAGCTTTTAACCACTAGGCTAACAGTTCTAACCTCTAGCTCATTTGCAGCAGGGCTGGCTTGAGCCACAAGCCAATAAGGTCATGGCTTGGGGTAGCCCAGCTTAGGGGTGCTGCAGCGCCTCACCAGGGGCAGGGTGGGCCTGCCCATGGGGGAGACCCTGCTCCCTTGCCCCCCCTCTGGGCTGGCCCTCCCCACCTCCAGGGTGGAACAGCCAGCCCAGAAGAGTGGTAGGAGAGCAGAGCCCAGCCTCAGGGCTGGCCTGCTCTGCCCCCCAGGCTGACTGCTCCCACCCTGGCAGCAGGGCAAGCTGACTCAGAGTGAAGGCTGGGTTCTGCCCCCCAGGGGCGTGCAAAAGAGATAGCCGGCTCAAGGGCCAGAGCCCCTTGAGCTGGCCTTGGTTTACAGTGTTGTAGTTGCTATGTTGGTCCAACAATATGAGAGAGAAGGTACATGGGGGAGTATCTTTTATTGGACCAGCTTGTGTCGATTAAGGGACAAGCTTTAGACAGAGCTCTTCTTTAGGTCTGGGAAGGAAACCAGTGTCCGCTAAACAGAAATTAGGACAGATTGTTAAACATAAGGGATAACACATGTTGTAGGAGTCCACTTGTACTGGAGTGGGCAATAAGAGTTAGATGGTTATGCAGAAGGAGTCTGAAGTGAGCCATTAAGGGTAAAGCAGTCAGCTGTGTATTACAAATTGTTGTAATGAGCCATAAAACCAGTCCATCATTTTTGGTGTCCAGTAGTGTTATGAATTTAAGTTCCCAGACTCATCTTTGAAGTTTCTGTGCACGTTTCCTTTGAGAACAAGTATTGATCAGATGTGGAGAGATCGCTTTGTGAAAAGTGTTTGCCCCTGGGTGATAACAGTGTTTTGTTCTTTTATCATTAAGAACAGCCATGCTGGATGAGACCGATGGTCCAGCTAGCCCAGTATCCTATCTTCTGACTGTGGTCTATGTTAGGTACTTCAAAAGGAATGAATAGACACATTTTTCTGTGATAGTTTATTCAAGATTGTCTGACTTCACCCATATAATTGCTGTTGGGGCATTTAATGAATTGGATACAGTATATACCCCATACTGTGATAGGCATGTGAGGTACACAAGGATCTTTAGAGATGTGTTGTGGGGCTTTTGATCATCAGACCAGTAAAAATATGTCTATAGATTTTACATTTGTTGTTCTGGCAGGCTCTGTGGGGAATCTTCTTCTGATGATGAGCATGGTAAAGTGAGGGAGGTGGGGGTTGTCAGAAGGCCAGGAGAGGTGGGTTGGGAAAAGTATTTCCAGGATGCATTCCCCTTCAAATACGGATTGTAATTGTACGACGCCTGTATGGGTTACCTTGTGGGGTAATGGAAGACAACTAAAAATGTTTGGTCAGTGCTTCAGTACTGAAGCATGTTCTCCTTGCTCTGTGTGGGAGACCCTATCAATGATATGATGTACTTCTCTGGTAGAGTGTCCTTATTTGGTGAAGATAGGTTTAAGTGTGTTTGAGTGCATATCCTGGACTACTATTTAGGAACAAATTCTGTTGTATAGGAGTGCCTGGCTGTAGATAACAGATTTTTTTGGTTTGTCTAGGTTTGTTGCTGGAACTCTGACAGTAAGTGTGGTGATCCATGTGCTTTCTGTATATAGTCATTGGTAGAGTTCCACTGTTGAAACTAATTATGGCATCCAGAAATCAGTGAAGGACTGTAAACTTTCTGTCCAGAGGATGAAAAAATCATCATATATATCTCAGGTATATCATTGGTTTCATGGTGCATTTGTCCAAATATTCTTCCTCAGGGTGGCCCATGAAAAGGCTGGTATATTGGGAAGTCATCCAAGTACCGAGGCTGTTCCCATTGTTTTGACAAAATATTTGTTGTTAGAAATGTTGGCACATAGAGAGGTGACATCCATCATGGCAAGGATGGCATCCTGGAGAAAGTCAGAAATGTCTTGGAGAAAGCTGGCCCTCTGTGTGGTGAGCAGTTTGAGGACGGTTTCTATAGCACAGATATTCCTTTAGTGAGAGTGCCGTGGTCTAATATGATGGGTCTGCCTAGCTTTCCTTGTTTGGTTTATCTTGGGAAGAACACAGAAGGTTCCTGGGGTCAGTTTGTAGGGGATGGTGTGGTGGTAATTTTTTCTTTGAATTGTTTGGTGAGGATTTCATAGTATCATTAAATTTCTGTGTGAATTGTGGTGTGGGGTTTTCTTTTAATTCTTTATTGTAGGTGATGCCAGAGGGTTGCCTGTTGACCTTGTTGATGTTGTCATTGTGATTAAGGACTACGACAGGGGCCCCTTAGTCTGCTAGTTTAATTATCTCTCTGGTAGTTGGGTATCAGCAGCTGCATAGCTAACTTCTAGACTGTCAGTTTTACTCTCGTCCAGTTCAGAACAGAAAATTAGTACAATCATGGGATTGCTGGTTGGTGGCTCCTACTTAGTAATGAATGAGAAGCCACATCTCAGTAATTTGATCCAAAACCCACTGAACTCAAACGTTCAGAGTCCTTCCACTGACTTCAAATCAAGTCTCTTGTCTAGTTTAAATAAGACAGTCATCATGTGTAGCAATCTAGCTGACTGCCTCAGCAGAGAGGCCAAAAATCATATGGCGCACAGAGGATGAACCAATTGATAATCCCTTGAGGTATGTCTCTCCAAGGTCAGCATTTAAGCACAGGTAGCAATTGGGGGCACTTGAGCCTCTAGAGCTACTAAGCAATAGCAAGTTTTCCAAAGGGCCAAATTCTCTTATGCTTTATGGGAATATAAAGGACAAACAGAAGTTTGGAAGAAATTCAATAGCTAATGCCTGTATTCATCTAGCCTATTATTTTTGTTAGCGAGCTGTCCCCTCTTCCCAACCCAGTCCTCCTGTCCTAACTTTTAGATTATAAACTACTTGGGTCAGGGACTCTTTATTCTCTGACTGCACAATGTTGGGCATAATAGGGCCCATATGTGGTCAAATAAACACTCCACAATATCAGTGAGAAATACTTATATATACACTGTATGTTACATCACCATGCAAAATATTTTTAAAGAGAGAGAATCATCCTGCCTCACAAAGACAAAAGGCTTAGTTTCTATTTGCAAAATTGCCTACTTCTGTAAGAAAAGAATATTCCGGGGTTGGTTTAAAGGTTTTCTTTTAGAAAAATGTTTGGAGATAACCTTACTCCCACGTAAATTCTGTGTTTCATTTATTAAATACCTCACTGGCATTTTCTTTTCACTTTCATATTGCTCATTTACTATTGTGTTTGACATTCTAAGCTTTATAAATGGCAACAGAAGCAGAATGGATGAGCTAAAATTAGCTTACAAGTGAGAAGGGAAGCTAGAAATAGGCTCACAAACACCAGTAGCCATGTTATCTTCATCTTCCCACTATGTGGAATGACAACTTGTTGAAGAAGGGAAAGAGAAAGGGGGAGAGAGAGAGAAAGAGAGCGATCTTAGCATTATGAGCTTCAGCTGGTAAAGCTGAAGGTGCAATTGTAATGGCTGCGCTGCTTGCTGACAGGCCAAGGGATGTCCAGGATTAAAAGCAATGAGATGCCACAGCTTGAGTTTAACAGCCAAAGCACTGTAGACATGGGCTGCAACAGCCTGTGTCCTCTGAAAACTAGCACTCAGGAAGACTTGTACCACACTCACCAACGAGTTGCACAGTGGTCAGGCCAGGATGTATTTCTGGCTGCTAAAGTTAAGCATTCTCCCAGGTCAATGATCCACAGCAATCCATGAGTCATCTTTAGGCATTTGTGCAAACTTCATTCCCCTTTTCCCACCCCCACACCGTTCCTTCTCTCTTCTGTGGATTTGGTAATTCATCCACAGACACATCAGCAATTCGATGAGTCAGTCCTGTATCTACATCATGCATCATCTGTTCTCTCGTGGGCAGCTTTTAAAATTAATGCAGTGAAGAAAGGAGCGACAAAAAAGCCACTCAGCGCATCATAGCTTTTGTCTCATAGACAGGATAGGTATAACACATTTGTGAAGATTCTTGTTAATTATTGAGGACACCAAATGGTAACTGTCCACATTTATCTCCTTCTCAGTGTGAAGCTCCTGTGGCATCTTCACCACACCCACCTTCTTCCCCACCACAACAGGTGCTGCTCCTGGGACTCCACCTGCAAGAGACCCTTCTGCAGTTCTCCCAGCCCCTTCTCATCCAGGGAATTTGGGAGAATAACTGGTAAAATTTCACAGCAGAATTAGAAGCTATTTGAAGTGTTACTGGTGAACTAGAGGATTGGAGCTCCTGCCCCCCCCATGTCCCCCCCAAAGCATTATGGGGCAAGGTCCAGGGGACAGTCCATACTCCCCACTGTGCCTCTCTCCCTGGACAGTTCTGGTCTTGCCCAAAAGTGAAGAATGTGTGTACAGGCCTTGACAAATAAGTTTCTGGTCACCATGACGCCCAGTTTTAGCAGCCTGTTGTTTAGCTCCACTGCAGAAATGTAACGGAGGAGCACCCTCTGGTGATCAAAAGTAAAATTGCTGGCACCTAGTTGTAAGCCAGTTTTGCCCACCCCTGGTCTAGTGTATATAGGGCATCTCAGCCTCATAGGGTTACAGGCCCAGTAAACATGACTACTATACTAGAGGAGTATCTAGTCCAGCAACACCAGAAAAAGGTCAGAATATGTCTTGAGAAGTTGGGTGGGGAGCAAATGGTTAGCCAGCCTCAGAATTATGCTGAAGTGGAGAAGAGCACAGGTCTGCATAGTTCCTGCCAGCTGCCACAATCCAACCCTCCACCTGGTAGCCTGCTGACAAGTGTTTAACCTGGGACCCATGAAGACCAGTCCCAGTTTGAGGCTCCACCTCTACAGTCTTACTGGCAGATTTCCAGCACAGCTGATTTGCCTGATGGCCGTACTTCAGGCAGTAGCAGGAACAGGAAGCTGCCCAAAAAAGTGAGCTCCACCCTGTCCCTGCTCCCTAGCATCCCACTCATGGTTCTGATCTCTAGTTTGTCTCCTGCTTCTGACCTTCTGGTATCCTGTCCCAGCTAACTCTTGACTTCTACCATCATGTATAAATACACAACAGACACGTAGCAAGAGGAAGTGCATTTGTTTGAAATTCTATAGCAGACATGATATTCCAGTATGAATGTATTAAATTAAGTGTCTCAGGCTACTGCTCACTCGTTTTGTCCTGCCAGTGTGACACCACTGAAGTTAACTTGGACTTAACCACACAATTCTTTTTCATCTCAAATCTGCATTACATTAAGTAACTCACTGAGGGCCAGCACTGAAATCCATGGAACAATGCTGATTTAGACCAGCTAAAAATCTGGTTCTGAATCTAAGAAAAAACATAGCATGAAATAACTGAAGTCATCTTCCAGATAGTTTCTGCATCGTTCCAAATTTCACATTTGGTTGATAATTATAACACAGAACAATAAAACACCTAGATGAAGATGACCTAAGGACAAATAAGCGCACTTTCTCGTGAAGGAAAATTGTGCGCTTCTAGTCCATTAGGATTCTCTGAGCAGACCACCAAAACAACAAATAAAAGAAAACTGGCTGATGTTTATTCAAACTTTTCAAAAGCATTTGACTAAGACCTTAATAAGAGGGTATTAAAGAAACTAGGTAATCTCAGGATGAGAGGCACTGTTCTGTCAGGATTAGAAAATTCCTGTGGGTGTAGTCCCACAAGGAGTAAATCACCATACTCTCAATACAGCAAACTATATTCTTCACTTTTAGAGCAGCAGGTGCTTGCTGTGAATCTTTGTCACTTTCCTTTCACAGGCAAGAGAGGGAATGTGGTCTAGTCTAGTGCAGCAGTTCTCAACCACTGTGTTGTGGACAGCTGGGGGGGGAGGGGGGGCTGGATTTGGTCATGCAGAGTTGCGGGGGGGATTTGAGAAACACTGGTCTAGTGGATCGACTACTGAGTAGGTACTTAAGACAGATGGGTTCTAATCTCAGGTTCACCACCGTCCAGAGGTTGACTTTCAGAAAATCACTTTGCCTGTTTGTGCTTTAGTTTCCCCATCTATTTAAAAATGCTGGGAGGGGGGGAGTTCCTGATCCCCTCTGTAAAGTGCTTTGAGACCTATTCTTGAACAGTTACTATATCTCTATGTTTGTACAGCCCCTAGTCCAACGTGGTCTCCAATCCTTATTAAGTGGCCATTGTGATAAGGTGTGAAGGTGTTCTGACATGGAATGGATTACAGAGTTCCTGTCTATCACACACATGATCTGATGTCACATGGGAAGACTGATCTGTCCTAGTATTCAGTTTGGAATTTTGGAAATAAAACAAGTCCTGTCGAAAGGGATGTGAAAAACCTTGATTTTTGCTTCCTCAGCTGGCAAGTCTTGCACCTGTTTAAATGAATACTTTTAGAATTAGTTTTAACTGTTCTTTTAAAAAGAAAAAACAATCAGATGGCTTATTACAGTGAACAGCATTTAGTTAATACACAAAGGAATGAATGTTTGAGGGGCGAGGGTTAATTCAGACCATATTTGTTTCCCTCTGCATCTCTGTCATTGATGACTACCAGGAAACACTACAATGTAATTGGCCAAAGGAGAAAACTCTGCATAAGCCAGTCTAAGAAAGGCAGCCTAAACTAGGCACAAAGTGCTTTAAATTAACAAACCAAAGTAAAAGCCATTATTTCTTTGTGCAGCCTGCACCTTTAAAGCTTGGGCTTGACATCTCAACATACAGCATGCTAAAGAGCTGTTATTGTCATTTCTGATACACATTGCAGTGGGGAACAATATGAAGAATATTATTTCAGTGCCGTGGGAAAAATTAGCAAGTCAAATATTGAATCAGGCCTCTAGCATATGCTAGGGAGATTGCTTTGATCTTATCCACACTAAAAGCTCTATTATTGAATTTAAAGTCGGTGAACACATATCAGACCACTATACAATGCATATCTGAATAAATGTTTGAGAAGCATGGGATGTTTTGACAAAGGGAAAAGAATATTTTAACTGAAAATATCAAAGTTATTGCATCGATTGAAATACAAATGCTTTTTTTTTCCGTCTGACTAGGTGGCTTTGCTGACAGAGCAACCCTCTACTGGGCTTTAGAAGAACTGCAGGAATTGTTTTGCTCTTGCATTGAGACAGGTGTTATCTGGTGGCACTTCCAAAGGGACATGGTAGAAGGTTGGCAGCAGAGCACCATGACTTTTTTGGTGGGCAGCTACATTATAAAGCAGCACTGGAGCACATCTATACAGGCAAACTGATCAGAATCAGCTTATTCAGTTGTAGCTACTCTGGTCAATTTCCCAGTGTTAAGAAGTCTTTGGAGTGGCCATAAATGGGGTTCTCCTCCTCTTCTCAATACCAAAATATTGCATGGGTGAGGCTGGGATATGTCACATTACCAGGAGAAGAGACAGGAACTGGGATTATTGAAAGACAACAGCATTTGTCAAGTGGCCTGACTCAGACCATCTTTAGCCGTGTGGTTGCCTAGCCAAATTCTTGCTCTGTTATTCCTGTGCAACCCAACTAATAAAGACATTTTGACTAAGTGCAAAAACATCTGGTGTTGGCTATGGCCAAGACAGGACACTGCACAAGACAGATCAGTGATCTAACCCAGTTTGATGATAATTAGATTCCTTAGGGCAGGTCTGTATAACTCGCCATGTTCACTGGCAGTCAAATGGAGATGTACAGGTTACCTAAAATAACTTGTGTATCTCACTTCAACCACGCTACATTTGGCAACGTCCACTGTGCTGAGTCGAAGGAAGGGGCCTCCCTTCAGCTCAGTACTACTCAAGTTGCCGGGTGGTCTTAATAGACTGGCTTTCTGATTGACTGAGTGTGTCTTCACAGCAGGTTCAACCTAGTGCTCACCCCCCTATAAGCAAAAAAACAGAGCCAGGATATCTAAAGACACAATTAATTTTATGGAGAACATTCCCTGAAAGGACCATGTGGACACAACATGTTTTTGTGATAATGGTGAGATTGTTCTACTGCTGACATGCATATTGGAAAAACTTACCATTTTATTATTGATTTCATGGAAATGAATCTCACAGACTTTTTCTACAACATCTTCATTTTCAAAAGTTACGAAGCCAAATCCTATTTATTAAAAGAGAAAAAGGAGAAAAGTAAAAGGAAAATATTAATTGTGGTAAAATAACAGAGACTTCATTTAAATAAGTCATTTTATGAGTGGTCTGGATTTTTATCAACCTTCTCACATACAGGCACAATGGGGTCCTGTGCAAGACTAGGGGCTCTTAAAAGTTACAGAAATATAAACAATAATAATGCATACTCTTACACACACAAGACATGCAATTTTTACTGTGCCCTTATGGAAAACTCCTATATATTGCAGGAATTAAACAAAATGTCACAGAAATTGAATAGAGGTCTGCCCTTCTGATAGATTTTTGGATCCACCCTATAGAATTTAGACAGTTATATCGCTGCTACTAGATGTCTCAAAAGCCTAGAGAATAGATAATCATCTGTTAGATTTTACAGATATTTGGAGCAACCCATACAAACTTTAGTCATTTTCATGGAACTCAACTGAATTCAGGTTCTCTTAAATTCTAAGAGACCTCTCCATTATGGTTGATTCATAAAGCAACAAAGGAAGGGAGAGGAAATGATTCCTCATTTACCCAATGCCACTAGCATTGAGAATAAAAAAGTTAATAATTTCACAAACAAGTATCAGCACATTCTGTTTACATCTGCCTCTGAGCAAACAAGAAATTTACTTGTCTGTTATTTATAAGGGTCAGAAAATCCTGGATTCGCTCTTATATGGAAGCAGGCAGTATAGTAAGGGCTTCATGGATCAAAGCAAGTCCAGGCTCGTCTTTTCAGCACACTAACACAGTGAACCCTACGGGTCAGCCAAGATTCCGAGGTGGTTATTTGTCCCTTTCTTCCTGAATTACTTCCTCAAATACCTCATCGGGACATCCTGATGCCTTTAAGAAACTATTAAAGTTTAAGACCTCTGATCTGATCACTCATCTTTTCTCTACTGCCACTTCAAAGGGCCTATGGATTTGGGCCAGTTTAAGGTTGTTTGATGCATGCTGTCTGCCCGCCAGCTATACACTGTATTTACTCTGTTGGGTCCCTGGTATCTTACATACTTCACACTAAAGAATTTTGGCAGCCAGCTACAGCTCTGCATATTGATTTTTCACTCATCTTTTTTTAAAAAAAAAAAATACAAAAACAAAAACAATTGCATCACGTTCTTCTGTCAAGCACTAAATACCAAAATCTATTAAGACAATGTGCAGACTCCCAAGGAGAATACTGTAATAAACCCAATCTCCAAATCAGTACCAAAGAAAACTCTTTTGAGCTTCGATAGCATCAGACTATATCTTCATCACACAATAACATATAAACCAAACTGAACATTACCCTCAAAATGGTATTGCAACTGATGTTTTAAATCAGACTGAAATGATGGTGAAGGGATGTGAGATAAACTCACTGTCGTCTGGTTTATTTTACATAAATAGTTTTGCATGAGTAAACCAGTTGCATGTAAGGAAGTCAACATCTCATTCACAGACACAGACATTGATTGAGAAACTCAGCTGGCATAAATTGATGCTGCTTTGTTGACTTCAAAGCGCAATAACAGAATAACGCCAGCAGAGAACACAGCCCATTGCAGACGCAGAGATTCTTGTTAGGAGGGAAAACAATCCACATCTTGCCAATTCTCATTTGTTTATTCATGCTCCAAACTTGGCCCTCCCCAGCTTGCCCTTCAGAAAAGTTCCGCAACTGCTAAGATGCTATAGTGAAGTCTTCCACTTCTATACCTTCATTGCTCTAAAACACAGTACATTTGCTAGAAAACTTCATACGAGCAAACAATTAAAGCTAAACTGTGCTTATCGGTCATGTGACCCAACTACACTTTGTGATGCAATGCCTTCAAAGCTGTGACTGTGCCTTTGTTTATTCCTAAATTCACAGAAAGCCCTTATCCTCAATGGGTTTGCTCAGCAATTAGCATGCACCTACTGGGTGGTTAGTTTAAGAACAGAGTAATTTTAATACTGCTGAATGCTTTCCCCCAACACCTCTCCTTAAGTAAATTATAACTGGAAAAGGTTTCAAAACACTGTAGGAGTCACAGCATCTGGCCATTATTTTACATTAACATCCAAAGAGTTTCCTTTCCATCTTTGTTCAAAAAGCTGTTTTACTTAGCTCTTCAAGCATGTAGCCTCTCGAATCATTTTATTCAAACTAGTCTCTTTATTCGTCTTCTATATTACTGTGCTTAATTCTTCCTTACGCAGGACTGCAGCTGAAACTAAAATGTTTGTGGTTAACTGACTAAACATGGCACCCTAGGAATCTAGGGACCCACACTGTGTTAAATAATTATTGGTGTTATAAGAGTAGTGCACCACAGGGAACCAGTTTTGCCCAGCTCAATGAAATGTCCAGTTCAGTTCTGCAAGTCATTAATTGTTTGAGCTCCAGAAACATCTTTATCATTAGTAACTCATTAGTGAATATTGCAGCAGAGGATTTCGCTTTCGATTTTTTTCAGGTCTCACTGCAAGTAACAATAAGAAAGGGGGAATTTTCAAGGGTTCAGAGTTAATATACATAATTCCCCCAGAAAACCAACCAAAATCATTACACATGTAAACCAGGCAACTAGTTGCCCCTTTCCACCCCCCTCATAAGGCTGAAACACAGGTTTATAAAGAAATGATTTGTCTGATTAAAGGAGATAAGTAAGTAGCATTCTCAATTTACAGGTTTTATAACAGGAGTAACAGAGCAATCCAATAGTGCCAACACTCATTTGTTGAACTCAGTTTTGAAAGAACTACACCATTTCAAACATGCCTGTCTTTTTGGCTTGATGATAGAAAATCTCGATAATGTCTAAAAACATTCATTCCTTTCTCTTGTGGAAAAAAGCAAAGACGTAATCAAACGATTATCAGCAAATGCTATTCCTCAACTAGGTAATAATTTTACTTAGTGGTTTTGTTATTGTCTGCAATGAATTAGTTAAAGGGGTGATTAACAAAGCAAAACAATTAAGTATGCAGGATGACTGTGTGTCCTACCTAGTGGTTAGAGCACAGGACAAGGACATGGGAGGATTCTGAATAATAAAACAGATATGGGATATCAGCTTGTTATGGTTGACATTCACCATCATGCAGATCGGTTCGCACAACCTGAGTCTGACTTTCAGGGAGCACGTAGGCCTCATACCAGCCCCTTGCACAGAGTGAATTCACCCTTGTGACATCAGCTTGCTCACCTGTGTGCTTCAAATCAAATTACTGTGGTAGCAGCACAGGTTAATGAATCCCAAAACTTACTCTTTAATTAAAACATATTATCAAGAGGTTGCAACAAAGCTGAAGTTCCCAGTGTAAATAAGTTACTCGAGTCCCCGTAATATAGGCTTCAACCTGAAATTTCAACCTAGTTAACATTCAAAAACTAACAAAAGAAAATAACTTGTACTATTGAATTATGCAGATTTCAAATTATGGTATGCACGCTATAGGACTGAAGTGGCAAACTGTGCTGAACAATCCCCTCTTTCTCTGTTAGAAGAACCCAGTGCTGACTGTACAGCTGCTATTAGTTTCTATTTGTAGCAAACCCTTGAGGAACATGAAAAGTTTGGTTCTTTTTTTTCCCCTGCCATGAGGAACTACCTTAGTTTATTGCATTCCTATAGGGAACGTACCATACTGGAGTGCCAAGACAGAGCAAAACAAGGATGATGGGATGAACTGAAGCGCTTGGTTTGTAATAACCTGATGACCCTGTACTACATATTCACACCCTAACTGGGTACTCAGCCTCCAGAGAGGGTCAAATAAGCTCAAGCATGGATCTGTAGAATGACCCTTAAAATCAAGGGGTTCTCTGCTCTGCAAGTGGACAGCACTTTTCAACACGGAAGATTTATTCCTCCCTCCACCTCATTCATAAACCAAGCATCTGCCATGGCCACAAATTCCTCTGCTGCTAATCTCTAACCTAGAGGTGCTGATATCAATGTTCCCTCTAAGCTGTGCGGCTCCCGCTGCTGTCTGGCACAGGGAACGCTGCCGGCTGCACACGGCCGGCAGCTGCAATCCCTGCTCAGGGCTAGCTGATAAGCAGTTCCAAGCTGGGAGTTTTTAAAACTCCTGCTTGGAGTAAGCTGTCACTGAGCATGCGCAGAGCCTCTGCGCATGCTCAATGAGTGCCACTCCGGCTGGAGGAGTGGCCGGGGGCCAGGCTGCACCACTCCAGTGGCTGGATAAGGTGTGGGGTGGGGCAATTGGGGACAGGGCACTTAAAACTCAGAGAACATCCACCAAGAGTTTATATCATACTTCATATGCAGCAACCCCAAACAAATAATTTGCTTTGGAATCAAACCTTCATAAAATAATCTGTGGTATGTTTAAAATAAAACTTAAAAAAATTGCTTCCAACTTTTAATAACTGCATAAGAAAAATATTACCGTGTGCATGCCCCATTAGTCAGTATAATGATTACACCCATTTAAATTACCCAAACTCTTCTAAAGCTTTCTGGCTTAAAACAGTTGATTATTTCTTATGAGAGGTACCAAAAGTCAACAACAACAAAAAATGTTCCACAGAAAGTGTACGAAAGAGATTAACACAAAACAAAGACGACCGTTTAAAATGGTGACATAAATAGGATTCCGGTTGTCAAGGAGCACACATTTTAAAATGAAATTATACTGCATCCTCCTGAATGAAGCTATTATTGGAAGCTAACAAGCTCTGTTTAAGAGATAAGCATTTAACAGAGTCAAACAGTTGGGTTTTTTTCCCTTGATTCAACTGAATAAAACTGAATATTCATTTGAATAATCCTTTCTGTAAAAGAAAAGACAAAGAATAGGGGAAATATATAAAGGAAACAAATGCCCCCAGATGAGGGCTTCTGCACTAAGTGAGATCAGTGATGGAAGCAGAGACATGGATTCATGACCTTCAGGTAAAAAAAAAAAGAAAAGAAAAGAAAAGAAAAAAGAATAAACCGAATCCTTTCTTTAGCATCTGCTCAAAAAAATCATTTAATCCCATTCACATGTTGGTCAATTGCTGTTGACAGACACTGAAATTGGGCCCAGAACTTCTTCAGGGGATTAACTAAGGTAGTCAACATTATCACAGACAAGAGCAAATACCTTTAGATTCATTCTGCATATTGGTTTGGAAAGCCGAGGGAGGCATTTAAACAAATGGATATTTATGTCACTTTCATGGAGTTCCAGCTAATTAGTCAATCTGGTCAGAAAAACTGAGGATGGAGGGGAAGGGAATAAGTTCCCATGGAAATTTTTTCAATTTTAGAGGAGAATCAAACCCCCAAATATTTGCATCCTGAAATGTTACTTCATTCCTCATGGGATTAATAGTTTGGAGGTCTTTGTGCTCCCATTCTTCTCAAAAGACTGAATTCCCTGGTTTACATCAGCCATGATGCACCAATCTCTTCTCATGGTGTGGGGAGACCGTACATCATGGTGGACACACAGCTGCACTATATCACAGGAGATAAAATCTGGTTGGGGAGCCCATCCCATAGAGTAGAACAGGAGCATGAAGCACCCAAACCACAACTCCCATGAGGCACAGCGACACTATTTCTGCAAAAAACTTTTGGGTTGGGGCCAGATTTTTTTTTCAATATATTTGTGTGTTTGCTTCTTTTCAATAAAAAAAATAAAAATTTGTCACAAAAAGTGGATGTTTTTTGCGAAAAACATGATGTGGTTGACAACCCAATTTTCTCTAGCCAGTACCATTATGCCTCCCGGCTACTTTCTGCACAACTCTGCCTTTCTCGCAGCTGGCTAAGAGTGGGGCTGTAAAATATGAAACGGTTAACTGCTACATATTAGTTTTACTGTTAAGACTGATATCTATTGGTTAACTAGTGGGGCAGGGTTAACCGCTCGGTCTCCATGGCTACAGCAGCCATGCTGTTGCCCAGGGAGGCCAAGGCCCTGGTGCGGGTGCTGTGGAACACAGATGTGTTATCCAGGGGATGAATGGGCAGGGTGCGGGGAGGGGGGGTGCAAAATTATGTCCGTTTAAAGGTTAACCAATACAATTTCACTAGTCTGAAGGTTACCTTTTCTAACCGATATACGCAACTCAATCATAATGCTTAAACTTTAGTCAGTTTTCCCTCATTTCAGTGTCAGAGAACACTCTCATCCTTCTCTAATCTCAAGCAAACATGCCACCAGAGTGTCGAGCACCAAGTGGCAGTCCTGTCGGCAGTTGAAGCAGAGAGGCCTAAGGACCGAGGTCACAGAGACTGAAGTTGCTTCTCACCCAAAAAATCTACCCCTTTACCTCCCAGCTAAGCACACTGGTACAAGCATTGTCGAGGAAACTTAGCTGTGCCATAGCTGTTCTGTGGAGAAGCACTGAATCTCTGCAGTGGGCTTGTTCTGATCTCTTGCTGGCAGCGTTCCTCTAGGCGACATCCAATGATTACACGGACTCCTTCTCAGAGCAGTGGGCACTGTCAAGAGTTCTTAGCAGTCTTCCAGTCAGGATCCCTTATTTTAACCCTGGGACCTGCACTCCCAGTCCTATTTTTTTTTTAATTCTTTGCTCTCTCCCTTGTTAAGTTCCGGGTCCTATGGCCCCACCCGCACTGGAAGCTTTATGTCTTTTATTGCTTTAGTGAGCTCTGCCAACAACTCAGAATGAAATGGCCTGGAAAACAATTGTAACCCATGTGCCTAAATAGGTGCAATCTCTTTTAGGGACCCTTATGGCTGGGTTACGTTGCTGGGCAGATTTTGCAGCCCAGAAACCAGAAACTTCTAGTAAGAGGGTGAGGGAGCACACTGAGCATGCTCCACAAGTTTTATTGTTTTGCTGGAGTTACCTACCCAGGGAGAAGCCTGAGAAGAGAAGCCTGGAGAGGAGCAAACAGAGAGCTGCAGAGGACATTGGCTAAGGGACTCAGTGAAAGGAGCTGAGCAGGAGTGGACTGCAGGATGTTTTCTCCCAGCTTTCGACTGCTTTGCAGGGGAGTTGTCTCCAGTGGAACTGAGAGTTGGATGGCCAGTGACCTGATTGCATGGTGCTGGCTGCACAGGAGGAAGAAAGGACTGCATGGC
>ML681971.1:21782385-21968895 GCA_007922195.1 Podocnemis expansa | reverse complement strand
CCTTTTAACAACTGGATCCTGGCTCTCCAGTTGCTTTCATCAGGGGTGTTCTCTGTGAGGCACTGGAGAGGGGCAACTGAATGAATTTGAGCCCACCCTAGCAGGTTACACAATCAACCTTTTAAGTTTGGAGGATTTTCTTCTCATGAAAAAATTAGAGAAAAGATGGCCTAGACAGGGGCATCGCTGGTGCCTGGCACACGGGGCCCATGCCCCAAATCCTGGCGCCAGTGCCCCAGGTCCTGGCAGGGTCCCTGCCCTTTCCGGTCTCCGGCCGGATCTGGCTGGAGATCCAGGGCTGGCCACCCATGGCAGCTTCTGGCCCCTTCCTAGGCCAGGCAGCTCCACGGCCACGGCTGCCGCTCCCTGCCCTGTCCCCGGCCGGGGGCATGGCCTGTGGTCAGGGGGCAGGGCCTGGGCCGGTGTCCCGGGTCCTTTCCTGGGGCAGCGATACTCCTGGGCCTAGAGGAGTTTTTATTTTATGACTTAAGCCACCACCTATCTCCCCCACTATGAATAATTGTGGGTAATAAATTTCTCAGAGGTTTAGCACACAAATTATTGTCATTTGGCTTCAGGTGACTTTCTTGATGACAGTGCTCTTTTCATACAGAAAACAAGTAAGCATTTCAAACTGCAAACTGCAGAAGAGTGCTTTTCACTGAGAAACTGGTTCAAAGGCAAAATTCACACCAGAGAGCAAATTTCGATGAAAGTGATCCATTAACACAATGCAAAACCTCCTCAAAATTTCAAGCAGCTAAACTTTCATTGCAAACATTTCTGACCTCTCTGCCAAGCTCAAGCCTGGATGTCTGAGAGGTTTGAAAATGCCGTCCAATGAGCATCCCTTGCCCTGAAAAGCCACCACTGATTCAGAAACCTATTTATCCAAGTACATTTGACAGAACTTCTTCCACCCACCTTTCTATGCAGCTAAACAGAGTTACTCTGTAGTGACACTCTCCCACAGTAGCCCGCAAATAAGAGAAACACTATTCAAAGTAAACGACTGAAATCATGCAAGATTAAAACAATGTAAAATCAACAGAAGTATAAATAAGGGCCAAGTGTCAACTATTCAGAAAATCATGCTCCTGTGCACTGTGTTTTGGTTTTTCACACTTGAGTCAGCTATATTTCACAACTCTGTCATCACTGGAGAGATTGTGTATCAGCTTTGGTGACATCAAGCCAAAAAGACACCACTGCTATGAAACAGAGCTATTTTCCCGTGCTAGTTAGCAGAAAGTTTTGGTATGGCCAAGGGTATCTCTCTGTGAATATGTATATTCAGCAAGGGTTACATATGTACATGCAGAGAGAGAGAGAGAGAGCGAGAGAGCGCATGTCCTTTATCCACAGAATTATGTGAATGCTGCATAGTCTGTGAAAAGTACTTTCCCACCTTACAGTGACATATAAGTCTTGATCTTAAAAACCCATGCAGCCAGGAGAGCAGGGTGGTTATGTGCTAGTGCAACAGGAGCAATAAAGGTTAAGCACTCATCTACTGCTGAGGCTAAATCCTCTAAGCTAAATAAAATCTTCAACCAGAAATGAAGAAGAAAGATAGATAAAAGAAGAATGGTCTTGTGGTGAAGGCACTGGACTCGAGCAAGGTTAGTTGGATTCAATTCCCATCACTACCACACACTCACTATAGCCTTGGGCAAGCCACTTTACCTCTGTGCCTCAAATCCACACCTGTAACAATCCTAGTCTTCCACCTTTTCTCTGTCTTGTCTATTTAAACTGTAAGCTCTTTGGGGCAGGGACTGTTTCTCACTAAGGCTATGTTCTCACACAGGGGGTTATTTTGACACAAGTTGTTTCAAAACAACTTGTATCGAAATAAGTTAATTCGAATTAAGAAAATGTTAATTCGAATTAAGGAAAAAAGCCCAAAGCGAAATAGCATGATCGGACAACAGTTATTTCAAAACGAGTCACCGTCGTTTCAAAATAACATGTTCTGACAGGACTGTTTCGAAACAGTCGTTTCAAAACAACGTTGTTTCGCCACCAAATGGGGTTTAAGTTGTTTTGAAACAACGCCGTTGTTTTGAAACAACGGTATGTTGTGTGAACATGGTGTTTCTTATTGCAAAACAACCTCTGTTGTTTCAAAATAAGACTGCTGTGTGAACACACCCTAAATGTTTGCACAGTACCTAGAAGGAATAGGGCTTCTAAGGGTATGTCCACACAGCATCGCCGTGGCTGGCCTGGGTCAGCTGACTGGAGCTTGGTCTGAGGTGCTAAAAATTGCGGCACAGATGTTGGTAACAGACTGGAGCCCAAGGTCTGGTACCCTAAATCAGGTGACCCAGGCTACCCCTAGGTTTTTTATTTCCATGTAGACATATGCTAAGGATAAGGGATACTGTCATACGAATAATACATACTATTATCATCAAACCTCTTCCACAACCACACAATCTAAAGACAGCAGTGCTTGGAGAGGAGAAAGCGTGTGTCAGAGGAGATGTGGATTTTAGCACCATCTTCGGCATGCAAATACGTGTAATAAAAGCTCATATCTCACTTCGGCTGCTACGTGTGGGTAACTTGGCAGCCACAGGGCAGCGCCTCTGTTTATGCAGCATCAGGCTTCTCTGCATTTGTCTCATACATGCAATGCTCTGTACCTGCATACCTCTCGTCTAGACACTTGTCACCATGGGGTCTGTGCACTGCACAGAATCAGGCCTACAGCAGACCCCCACCTTTCGTCACCAATAAGCCTCTCAGTGCCACCTGTCGACACATCAATATGCTGATGGATGTAAACAACCACCCCATGGTATCCATTTGTGAACTACTGCCACATAATGACAAAATATTAAGACAGCACTACACTTGCCTCTCTTATTACTTCTTGGTGCCTGATCTTCCAATCTGTATTTGCTTTCTGCCTCTCCTTTCTCCTCTACTTAAGTCACTTAAGCTTAAATGCACAAAGCCCCTAGTTCCACCAGAGCATTATTTATGCACCTGCTTTCTTGTTTACACCGATAGTTTTGGCAGCTGGTCGCTGTAAACTGAAATAAAACGCCTTTCAAAAAAAATGAAGAAATGTGACCAGACAAGCCAGGCATAATAATATTAAAGCCCATGTCAATTAATTTTTCCTCTTCTTGATAAACGAGCCCCATTCCATCCATTAATAATGAGGGAAGAAACAAGAAAAGTTGACACTAGTCTAATTTATTTTCTCAACTTGCCTGGTCATATTTCTCCCTGTTGCAAAGCTTTCTGGCGCTGCTGGGAATTGCAAGTGGCTCTCACATAGTCAATGCATAGATTGGTGTGAATCAATATGGTTCTACTTTATTCACACATCCCTCATAATCAGAAGGGGAAAAGTTACTTAGTAAGCTATCTAGCACCTGAGGCTGTCAAACCTCCTTATAGTAGTAGTAGTAGTAGTAGTAGTAGTAGTAGTAGTAGTAGTAATAATAATAATAATAATAATAATAATAAGCCCTGCATCAGAAGGGTGGTAGAGTATAGAAATCAGATGATGTAAATGCTGTTACCAAATCTTTTATTTAAAGACAAAGAAAAATAGCAAGTGATAAATAAGTTTTGAACTTTTTACTGGAGGAAGGGTTATTTACCTAGTGGTTAGAGCAAGAGCCTAGTAGCCACAACTTCTGACTTTGGAAGGAAGAGGTATCCAACAGTTAGAGCAAGAATATGAGCTGTAGCCCAAGCTCTGCCACTGACATTTAACTCTGGACAAGTCATTTAACCTGTCTGTCTCAGATTTTAAAACCTGCACATGGAGATTCCAGAAGAACAAATAACTGCAAGGCTCAGTGCTTGAACTAATACCACTGTGCACATGTGGAGGACACATTGTGCTGGATTAACCTAGAGGTCTTCTTAAACTGAACACTGTTGATTCAGAGGCCATTAACTAGCCCAACACTCTCTAGCTGTTTCTAAATCTTTTCTTACTTCTCTCTAACTCAGTTTCTGCTCCTGTCAATTTGGTATAAATGATGTCTACTTTCCTAAGGTGCAGTTTGTGTAATTCATTTATGTATGTAAAGAGATCTGAGTTCCTTGGATGAAAGCTGCCACCAGTTTAAATTTCAACAGAGAGCTTTTTCTTCAACAACAGATGAAAATATATGAAATTCCTCCCCCAAAAGAGTAGCTGTGGGTACAGAATACAGACCTTACGCTAAGTCTTCACTCAGAATGTAAGTCTGCCGTCTGCACTGGCTCCAGGCCAGTCACAGAGCTGTGTGTAACAGCTGAGGGAGTGTTTATAAGAGCTTTTCAAGCTTCCAAATTAGTGCCGGTGCCTAGGAATGTTAGAGACCCATGTTCTAGTCCCACCAGCAACCTCACCCACAGGATTTATGTACATTTTCCTTGGCATGCATTTCTGTTTTGTCAATAAAGAGTGTGACACACTCGCCTCCATCACACAGAAAACATCACACAGCTGTCAGCATGTCACATATTCTACTATCCCCTCCCTACCCCACTGACAGGGGCTGTATAAAAGCAGCTGTAGATTGCGAGTAAACTAGGAGAGAAAGCAACGTGGACAATAAAGAGGAATTGGGGGCAGGAGTGTTACAACAATTGCTTTAAAAAAAGGTGTGCTACTATTCATTATTTGTAACAAGATAGTGCCTAGGGGCTCCAACCAACAGCCACAGTGACATGATGACAGAGCAAGGAAATCCCATCTATTAGGCCAGGCCCAAGTAAAGTATCATCATGTGCACATGCGTGTGCATATGCACACACATGCATGTACACATATAAGAGTGCCTATTCCCCCATCCATCCTGATTTTTCACACTCGCTATCTGGTTACCCTATAACAGAGGTGTCCAACATGCGGCCCATGGGCTGCATGAGGCCCCTAAAGCTATTTCCTGCGGCCTGCAATGACACAATTGCTATCAATATTTGCAATACTGTGGTATGAAAAGGTTTCAGTCATGCAGCCCTCAGGCTAACATACTAGTCCTCATGTGGCCCTCTACTAGTCCTCATGTGGCCCTCGTGGTGATTTGAGTTAGAGACCCCTGCCCTGTAAAGAATATGCACGTTCATATATATGCAAATATGTGAAAGTAAGAGGCATTTTACACACACACACACACACACACACACACACACACACGCGCGCGCGCGACTGGATTACTGATGCTTGTATCTGAAGGCACAATATCTTGCACTGAGAATAAAGTCCCATCCTAACCAACTGTTAACCAGTGGGGGGGGAGGGGGAATGCTTGTGATCTAGGCTAGAAAATACCAACCTCATTTAGTTCTAAAGTGCACTCTACAGCAGCATTTCTCTGAATGACATTTGTCAAGAACAACATTAGTCTGCAAATCCATTTTGTGCTTGTGTGTGTGTCTTGGGTTAGTCAGGAAAACAGTCAGGTTCTCAGGACCTATGCTGATATTACTGCTGTTCAGAAGTACCGATATATTCTCCAGGACATGTGAGTAAATTCTCAAAATTAAATTGGCAGACAGCTGCTTCAGCTCAAGATCTCCACAAAAGGTGCTGGCATTTCAATACTAACACAGCAGGAAAGCAAAGAGCGGAGGTCAACCACACAGCTGGATAAAGGGCACCAGGAAGGTCTCCCTCAGCTTTTGTTCTGGAGAAATAGAAGGCTCAGTTCCCCTTCCATTCTCCCACTGTTGCATGGCATTTGGAAGTGACCCTCACTCAAAGGTTTTTAAAAAGGCATCTAAGAATGTGAAATTGCCATGGGATCAGTTTAACAAGGAATAACTCTATTTACATAGGCTTCTGTTCTGTGCCCAGCTTTTCCCAGAGTTTTATCCCTCCCTCACATTCTAGCCAAAATTTTCAAATCTGGATGTTTAAAGTTAAGCTCCTAAAATCTATGTTAAGGGACCCAACTAAAAACACTCTGATCCTCAGTGGTGCTGCGCTCCTGTTGACTTCAGGAGGGGTTGTGGTCACTCAGTGCCTCTGAAAATTAAGCCAGTGGGATTTAGGAACTAAAATATGTGGACACAACACCACAGGTAGGACTTTGCAGTGGGGATGCCGACACCCAGGCATGGTGAACCTGGGTCCCAGTCACCCAGAGTGACTTTGCAGCAAAGACGTATGAGAGTGGCCACACACTCTCAAAGAGACACTCAAGCAGCACAGAGCAATTGTACTGACAAGCCCTGAGTAGGCTTCTTACCCTGAATGTCAGCAGAACTCAAGCTTCAAACCACACCCCTGATGGCTCAGCTCTCCTGATTTAAGGCACGGGTGGGACTTGACTTAGGGGAAATATTGGAGTTATGCCTCCAGCCAACACTGCAGTGAAGACAAGCCCTACCATAGGTATGTGATGTGTTCACAGAGAACTTGAGAGTTACCCAAAGACCTTATATGGCCCAACTACCACAGTAACAGAGGCCTTTTAATTCATTTACCCTCACCACATCTGTGGGCCAGGGCAGGCTAGTATCCCCATTATCCAGAGGGGGAACTGAGGCACACAGAGAGACTGAGCAAGGGTCACACAGGCTGCCTCTTCTACAGCAGGGAATTGACCACGTCTCCTAAGTAACAGACCAGCTCCTTAATCACAGCACCACCCTCTCTCACACAAGTCATTGTCAGTGCTAAGGACAGACTGGGAGTCTGAAGACACACTCCCTTCCTTAGGGCTTTGGGAACTAGCTACATCCTTGCCATGGGTTAAAGTATAATCCGGGGGGTTCCGGAATGCTCCAGCTCCGGTGGGCCCCCCTGGACCCCAGCTCCTGCCCCCCTGTGCCAGCGCCCCACCCCCTGCCCTCAATACCCCCCCCCCCAGCGCAAGCCATCCACCCCAACACTCACCAACAGTGCGGCAGAGGAGATGGGGGTGGTAGGCCCTAGGTCCCGGCGATGCTGCATCTGGGGCTGATGCTGCAGGCCCAAGTTGGGAGTGGAGAGTGGAAGCGGAGGGGTTTGGGGTGGTGCTTGAACCCCCAGTAACATCCCTAGCACCCACCCCCTTTTCTGCCTGTCGGAATGTGGTGGAGCGCCACTCTGGGGCCTTCTATTTTTAGGGGCACAGTGTTCGGGCCCCTAAAAATAGAACACTGACCCGGAACACTGCATTCTGGAGCCTGCTGTTTTCCAGTGGTGGGCCCCAGAACGCAGCATCCAGCTCCACATTCTATTTTTAGGGGCCCCAGAATGCTGAGCCCCTAAAAATAATGGGCTCTGGAACAGCATTCCGGTATACACCCCCTTTCTTTAACCCCTGATCCTTGCAGAGGAGGGCTGGATTTTGTTGTGCATTTGCTTCAGTTCAGTGGATTCAGATAAGAGTACAACAGAACATCAGTGGAGAGGCAAAAGTAAACAAATATGACTTTTAGATAAAGGGTAGGCTCCCTTTCATAATTGCTCCTCATAATAAAATGACACAGAGTTCAACATTAGGTTGCCTGCTTATATCAAGCAATAGTTTTAACTAACATGTATTTGCAGTGCTTGGTGTGAAAGGGGAAACCTCGGTGCATATTACAAGCCATGTTAATGTAAGGAGCACCAGAACTTTTACTGATGAATTTTTCATAGCAACAAATCTTCATTAAAATTTTATTCTATTAGCACTCCAAAATCAAATCAAAGCACTGAGCACAGAATGCTTAAAACACGCACTACACAGTCACTTCCGAAATACCAGTTTTATTATATTGTTAATTAACAGAATTCACATGCATTAGCAGTGGCCTGAGAAAAATTACATGTAGATGCATGTGAGCTGCATTTGTGCCAGGGCCCCTTGCTTTTTTACTGTCTATAAGCGAGGCTTGAAAGCTTCTTTCCCTTCAAAGCCCCCCACCATTTTTTTTCCTCCTTGGTTTTCTGCATTAGAAACATGTCTTACTTTTAGGTTTCTGTTAGGGAACTGGGAAAGTAATACAATTGGATCACCACAGGAAAGTGATTGTGAGCTGGGGGGAGGGTGTTATTTCCATTATATAAATCTCAAATATGTGTTTGCTTTTTTGTTAATACTTATTTAACTCAAACCTCGGATAACACTTGGGTGAAAAACTCTTTGTTCAATATTACTCATCCGCTCTGCACCTGCTGAGTAAGATGCTCTAGTTCTGGCTCTTCATGAAGTCTTAATGAAAAACAGGGGAGCCTGATATACATTGGCTTTCTTTAACCATCAAGAAAGAAAATAAAATAAATAAAACACCAAACTGCTTTTAAATTCAAATAATGTAAATTTAAATTTATCTATCTATATCCATGAGTGAATTTTCCATTTCATGTGAAAGCTCCTTGTTCAGGTTCATCAGCGAGCAATCTAGGCCACCTCTGTAACCTATCTACCTGTATAAAACCAAGATCATCCTATAAAGAAGGGGCTGGAAATGCAAACTTTAAGAAAGGGAATATCGTCCAGTTGCTTAATGGAAATGCTCAGGGCTGGTTAAGGAACAATCACACCGGGTGCTGGAAATAATAGCCATAATTACATATATAGCATCTTTAGCGGAAGACTGCTTTGCAAAGGAAGGAAGGATGTTATCCAAATTTTACAGGGGAAATCAAGGCACACAGATTAGGTGGGACATACCCAAGATCACTGAGAGAGTCAATAACAATACAAATAGAATCTATGTTTCCTGGCCTTTGGCCTCATTTTCCAATTACCACCAAATCCCATTTGTCAACAGTGGGATCTACAACAGATTTTCCTACTATGAGATTGATGAAGTCTTGTTTTCATGCCACAAAGCTCCTTAGTGCCTGGAGCATCATGTTCTATGTCACAATTTCAGCTTCTACAGCACTTTTCACAAGTGGATCCCAGTAGATTTTAATTTTGTCTCATACCCTCTTCTGACATTTCTAGTCAGGGAAGTGAGGCACAAGGCAAGTAACCTGCCCAAGATCATGCAATGACTCAGTGGCAGAGATGGGAGCAGAACACAACAATCCTGAGTCACAGCCCCCCTTTTTAAATCACAAAACAATACTGTTTCTTCCAGCCTCTGTGAGATCCCAGATATTGTTCTCAACTGGTAACCATCAGTCAAGTTCAATTACTTTGAAGATGTATATTCACCAAGTAGTGGGTGAGAACAAAAGGAATCTTTCCTTAAAATGGCAGCAGGTAGCCACAGAAAGCCCACTATCCCCAGCAAATGCTAGAAAGAAAAGCCATTGCTCCACAGCTATTAGTTACCCAGGTTAGGTTCATGAATTAGGACAAAGCTCTTTTCTAATTCATCTGTTTTGACCACTCCATGCTGTGCTGGAAAGTCCTGCCATTTCTGTATCTTTGCCCACAGGCCTCAAAGAATCTCATCTTGTCAATTCATCTACAGTTTATTACCAAATTTCTAAAATATTACATTTTTTATTATATCTAAATGTGCTTTATTGCATTTGACAATACAGATAATCACAGACCATATGCTCTAATGTTTTGAAACCAATCCATGTTGACAGCAGTTTTTATTCATGATGCATAATTCTATTCAGGGCTAACAAAAAGCCAGTGAAGCCCAAGCCTGGTGTTAAGATTTTTTTTTTCCTCTTAACAATAGATTAACAACATTGCAAGGAGATAATGCTTAGCCTTCACAGTAGAAAGGGGAAATGTGCCTGGGCTCCAGAGATGGGCTTATCAAGGAGGCACCCACCAAAATGTTTAGAATGGTGACATTTTTTGGTATGATAAATTGCTTTTGAATCTGATATTAAAAGAGATAAAAGAAAGCACAAGCCTGGGAACTGTAAGACTTAACTCAGTTCTCTCTTCTGATAGAGACTGCCGGTGCGACCCTGAACAAGTCATTCTGAGCCTGTTTCTCAGCTCGAAAACAGGGACAATGGTACTTCCCTCCCTGCCTCACATGGGTGATGCTCAACGAACAGATTAAAGCTTGTGAGAACCAAAACCCAAGATGTGACAGTATCTAAACAGAAGCACCTAATCTAAGAGAGATTATTAGAAACACACAATAGACAGAAAAATATATGGGACCAGAAACACAAAATTCTTCCTGGTTTGTGTATCTTCAGGAATAGACCTGGCTCAACCACTGGTCACTAGCAGAAAGTTTAGTTTCATTTATGATGATTCATAAACCCAAGCCAGAGTAAACTGGCATTTCTCTTTATTTAAGGTTTAGCCCTACTTGTTATCTGCCAAAATGTCACTGGAGTTTTGGCCTTCACATAGGAAATCTCTTCATCTAGTGCCAAGCTAATGTTTGTCACTCCTTCACAGCAGAGTCTGTGCACTTCCCCCACCATTTATTTTCCTGATTGTTTAAAATTGGTCCCAGGCTACCTACCTAAACATACTATCACAGAATATTAACTTCAAAGTGACTGTTGGTGAGAAGCAGTGTTGTCAGCAACACCAAAACAAACATTTTTTTCTGCTTTAGAGAGATTCACAGAAAGGCACCAGATACATCTTCTTTCCAAAGAACAAGGCAGATTTCTGTGACCAAAGAGTGAATGATTTACATATTATCCCAGGGGCTTTGGAGTGTCCCTTAGAATAAACAATACCATTTCATTCTTCTCCCAACTATCTTTTTCATTTGCTTCAGCGATACACTGGAAGTGACAGGAAACTGATTAGATCAGGTCACATTTTTGAAAGAGGCTGGGAAATATTCAGATGCGTATTTGGAAAGGAAAATCATCTGTGATTCAGAAGTGCTTGATTTTCTACATCTTGGATACCTATAGCTTAGCCAAGTTTGTGATTCAAACCCAGGAAGTCCGTTGGTCAAGAGATTACGTTAACTTTTTCAACCACCATAAATGAAAAATAATTCAATTCTTTGTGTGTCCTCAAGCTGATCCCCAGATTGCAGGAAAGGAGATATTTAAACAGCAGCAAATGAAAATGCTTCCTCCTCCCTCTGAGCAGTAGAGTTGGGAAGTATTTAAATGAAGGTGTAATATCCCTCCACTGTGTCAGCTGACGAAAACGATCTTCAGAGCTTGTATATTATAGAAAACACACCGTCTACATAAATCTTGCAGAGAGTCCACAGTAAATGTCAGCCTTGGGTCTGTGGTGTTTGGAGATGTAGCTCCGAAACTGTAGAATGTTCAGAAAGCGTGTGGCTCCTCCAGCCTGATGGTGCATAACATGGTGTCATGGCTGGCTCTTCTCCCCATTCTTACTGTTTCCTTCAGTAGGTAGTAGGATGAGCAATAGTATGGAGGTAGGCAGCCGCTAACAGCGCGTCAATACCTTGGAGGGAGAAGTGGGGACAAGCCATGCTTTTAAGGGTTTCCCTGCATCCACCCCCTACCATATGTTTTTCTCCTTCACGACTTAAAGAGAGAAGCAACAGGTAATGCTGGTGAGCAAAGTGATGCAGGTGGTCCTCCCTTGATGAAATCTCAGCTGGGTGGTTCTGTTTGTTGACAGCATTCTCACTCACACTCTCCCTCCCCCAAAACGCTGCTGTCACTAAATCTGCTCTTGGAAACGCAGTCGGGCCTGGGCTCCAAAAACTTGATCCAAGGATCAATCAGCATGAAGAAGTAGGGAACGGTGGGTTACTTACCAGTAACCCTCCTTCTTCAAGATAGGCTGCTCACATACATTCAGTGCTAGGTATCTATGTGCTTCAGCATACAACTGGTCAGAAGCTTTTTGCCCTATCCTGTCAGAGTATGGTTGGCGGCCGACACCCCCTCTGGCCACTCCCATGGCTATATATACGGCCCCGACCCTGATCCTCCCCAGTCCCTTTAAAGTCGCCAACTCCGAATAGTGGGGCCAGTGGGAAGGTCCTGAATGTATGCGAGCAGCCCATCTCAAAGAAGGATGGTTACTGGTAAGTAATCTGCCGTTGTTCTTTGAACGCTGCTCAGAAACATTCAGTATTAGGTGACTACTAGCCATGCTGTGGATGGTGGGCAGAGTTGGAGTTTTCCGCCTTCAGCATGGCTGTCCCTTTGAGGCAATCTCCAAGACCTGGAAGAGTGCCTGAAAAGCAGGCTCTTTAGCCTACATGGAGGGGATATCTTTTAACTCTCCAGAGTCCCGGAAAACACTGAGCAAGGGGACCCAAGAGAAGTTGTGTGTCACCATGTGATGGGTTAGGAAGTGTAATGCTGGCAATGCTAAGCCTAGAAAGTCCCCAACCATGGGAATTGAGAAAGAGTCTGATGGGCTGGTACGTTTCTTTGCCTGTGTAGCAATAATACCACACCACTCAACTGTTCTATGAGCACTTCCCAGAAACACTGGAGGGAAGTGAACCATGCCTTCTGCAGTCAGGCATAAATACTGTCCAGGTTACTCCCTGTACGCCCCGGGAAACTGGTAGGCTGGCTTGTAAAAATTGAGCCTTGCCAACTACTTTAGGGGAGCCTGTAAATGGTATGTATTGTGCAAACCATCAGGAAATGGGGAGATTTCCACTTGGGACATTTGTGAGGGAAGTCTGACCCCTGTATAAAAGGTGGGATCTAATCCTTGAGTCTATTTAAATATCTTCAGGATTTCAATCCCAACTGTGGTAGCACAACAGCGGATAGTGGGAAGTTGCAAAGATGGGAGGCTAGTCTGAGGCAAAAACTGAGTCGCACCTCTACAGAGAGGATTGGGCAAAGGCCTACCCTACTGGTTTGGGAGGGGGAGGGAGTAGCCCCATGACCTTTCAAGTGTCATTAAGCTGGGTGGAAAGAAACCCCTCATAAAAGAATCTAGCAGGGTGGTTCTGATAAAGGGCAGTGAGGTAACCTCAGGGACCCAGGAGTTTATGGACGCTAGTCTGGAACCCCAATACAAAGGATGCCCCTTTTAGTTCCTCCCATAAATTGGGGAATACATGATCTGCACTGCTTTCTGGCTAAGACGGGGAGGAATGCGACTTCTAGGGATAATTCCTATAGGATCTCTGTATATGAACTAGAATTGGTCCCTCCCTTAGGGTAGATGCAAGCCCAGAGTGGTGAAGGAGGATTCACAAGAAAAAACCCCAAGGATGCGGGAATGGGGAGGAGGGGAGTCTTCCACCTAAATCCCCTCCTTTTCCGTTGGGAAGGTGTATGTAGATCCCAGGACTCTGAGATCGTGCTCTAAGACAGCGAGTAAAGGTCAAAAGAGTAGGGAGGAGAAATGGTCAGCGGCTCGATGCTGGTCTTTGCCTCTATCAAGACTCCTTTGCATCATATAGAAGGGGAGGTCAGGGCTATGTTGGGAAGTGACTCCCTCTCCCCTTTGGCCCCTGGCTGAACATATGGGGCCTTGAAGTCCCAAAATGCCTTTTGCAGTTAAGACTGGAGCCAGTCTAGGGTTGAAGGGGATGAAACTGGAGAGTATAAGTTAAACCACTCATGCCCAGGCCAGAGCCCAGTGCTAGGTGGACCCAGCAGTGTCTCAGGAAGTCTTCTGGGCATGGGTGAGGCCACCTTACCCATAGGTCACTCGCTCCTATCGGAGGACGTGAGTTGGATCAGATGCCTCTTTACAGAAAAAAAAAAAAAAACCCTGAGAGAGAGTGAAAACCTCTATCCCTCTTTGCCCAATTTGCGAAAGATGATATTGCCCTGATAGGCCTTAAAAGGGGTGGAATGGAGGAGAGGAATCATCAAGGGACCGCTTCAGCAAATGAGGATGGGAGAGGGAGGGGTACGTTTGGAGAGGGAGAAAGTGACTATATTGGAGTTGTGCAGTCAGGGGCGTGTAGCCCATGAGCTCCGGGAAACCCATCTTCCCATGTTTGGACACACTTACCCAGAAAACGGTGGGGTAGCATATAGGACAGGGAAATGTCATCTCATGCAAAACCCCCAGGGCAGGAGTGGCCTTCTGTTTCTTACTGAGGGGAAGGTTCCTCTCCACCATGCCCTGTGGGAGTTTCGCAGGAAGAGAGAGAGAGAGGAGGCCTTAAATAGATGGAAGGAATTAGCAGACCCAGAAGTTTACCCTTCCAACGAAAAACAAGGGAATAACTCTTACTGGAGGGCAGAGGTAGTCAGGTGGATTTATCTAGAGGGTACACCATAAAAGGAGTAGAAATTAGGAAGAGACATCAAAGTGTCCCTACCTTGTATATACTGCAGGACAAAAGAACCTCAGAGTTCTTAAAGGGAGGCCCCGCTGAAGGGAAGGGAGGAGGCACACTCAAGTGGACGACATCAGCCTTGGTGACTGATTGGTAATGTGGTCATCCGGTCCATGTTTCTGCAACGTGAGGAAATTACGGGGTGAAAAAAAGAGTTAGGGTGTTCATCACATGAGGAAAAAACAGAAAATCCCCAAGAGAACCAAGGAGCATGGTTCATCTAGTAACATAGTGAAGGATGGCCTGATGATCTGTGAGGGTGATTTGGAGCTATCTGGGATGTTCTTGCCACTGCATACCCTCATGATAGCAGGAGGAATACCTGGAAAAGGGGCTTTAAGGATCCCACCACAGGAGTACGGGATACTAAGAAGGCCCCATTGTCTGTGTGTTGGGGCCATACAGTGCTGGTCCTAAGGACTGGGGGGGCGGGGGAGGGAGAGGCTGCAACACTCTAGTTGGGGCTATGTCCTTACCCTGACTTTCTTATAATAACCAATCCATGTTCTGGGGAAGGCTGGGGTCTAGACAAGGCAATGGTTCTTGAGGTCCTCATCATTGGAGATTATGAGACTGTGAGAATATGAGGAAGGGAGGTATGTAGGGACATGTACGAAACAAGTCAGTCCCTACTAACCCTTGAGGGTAGAGCGGGGGGCAATCTGAGAGCTGTCTGCAGGTATCCAGCTGTAAGGCAAAGCTATGCTATGAAGAAACTCCAACGCGTGGGTACATGGGAACATTTGATCAGGTTAGCTGGCTCTCTAGCTTAGGGAGGACTTGTGTGAAGAAAAAGAGATGATGTTTCCCCTCGCCTTAGTTGTGTGTGGAGGGGACCATATATGTGGACACCTTTGCTAAGTTCTGAGGGGTTTTAGCAGGATAAGAAGGCAGCAGCGGGAGGTTAGGGTGGCGTGCACCCAGGTGGTTATCATCAGTGAGCCCAGTAGTCTAAGTAGGGGAGCCCTATGGAGGCAAGAATTCCGGGTCCCCGAGGGATTGATCTTGCTCCCTACCCAGTATAGAGGGTTACAGTGTTGCCCCTGATATTCCTTATGATGGTGCGGGCTAGGAAGATGACTAGGAGGTGGAGACGGGAGCATGCCCAAAGATCAAATGTCCGATCTGGGGTCCCTTGAACCACTTAACAGGAGGTCTTTGTCTTCCACAAATAAGGACCGTTCCTCAAAAGGGAGGTCCTGGATGGCTTGTTGAGTGTCTTGGGGCAGGCCTGCCTCCTGAAGCCATGCCACATGCCCCGTAACAATAGCCAAGGCTACCCCTTGGCTTGCTGTGTCTGCGACATCCCATGCGACTAGAAGTGAGTGCTGGGATGCCAGCGAGCCTCCCTCTAGGAGGCATTCGTAATCTTCCTTATGCTCCTGGGGCAGTAGGTCTCTAAATCTTCTTATAGAGTCCCAGATGTGTAGGGTGTATCTAGCCAACAGCACCTGGTGGTTAGCTATGCAGAGTTGGAAGGCAGAGGTTGAGTACATCTTCCTGGCTAGAATCTCCAGCTGTCTAGCTCCTCTGGACTTTGGCATGGGATCCAGGGGAGGAGGGGGCTGTTGCACTTCACACTCTAGGGCAGTTTAGATTAGCAGGGGACTTGGACTGTGGTGACAGATGAGGAAGGGAAAACCCGCCAGTGGGACCCTCTACTTGTGTGCTGCTATATCTGACACCGGGGGGATGGAGGCAGGACATTGCCAGCAGGATCTGGCAATGTCATGCATGCTTGGGTGCAGTGGCACCACTATAGCGTCCAGGAGAGATGATAGACCGGGATTGAACAAGGGGTCCCGGTCCCCTCTAATCGGATCGACTTTCAAGCTTGTGTGGGCAGTAACCCAGTATAGAAGATCAACGTGCACCATGGTGTCCTCCCTATATGACCCTGGTTTGGGTTTAAGCACGTACTCCTGGGCTCTTCAGTACCACAGTGAGCCCACTGTAATGGGACTTCTCTCGGTACCGACCATTCATTGATGACCTTCTTCGGGCTTGTCTGCTCCTTCTGGAGGGAATAATCTCCTCCAGACTCAGGGAGCGAGAGCTGTCCTGGTGCACAAGTGGCTCGGTGCCAGGCTGAAGAGGCAGCACCGTCGATGTAGGGGCGCTGTGGTGCTGGGGAGAAGCAGAGCACGATCTAGGGCACTTTAGAGTACTGCCTGGGGCAGTACCTCCTGGCGCCCTTGGGGAGGCTTCACCTTGTGGCGTCAGGGAGCTCGGCGCCATACTAGGTGCCGGAGAGCAGTGCCGTTCGGCAGGAGTCCACTTTCCCAAAATAAAATCAGGCTTTCCTCTCTGCTTAGGGGGCTGTGGAGGAGTAGGTGTAGGAAAACGCAGGAGGGCCTTTGCTGCCTTGAAAGCCTCCTGGGTGGTGGGGATCTACACCGTCTCCTGCCCCCAGTGCCGGGAAGGGCCCAGGTGGGGAGAGCTAGGCCGGTGGGCACGCTTCAGCACTGATGTCAGTGCCAACTGCGCCATCTTCTGCTCCTGAGGGGGGCAGCACCAGGAGGGCTCTGGTGCCGACCTGGCATGCAGTGCCAGCACTGAAGGCAACCCCGATTCTTCGGGGATAGGCTGCTGTGCCTGCTCCAGGGCCAATGCACAGCACCTTTGCTCCCTATCTGTCAGCATCCTCGGTTTGAAGAACTGACAGACGGAGCAGTCAGTGGCCTGGTGAGACTCATCCAGGCACCTAAGCCACTCCTCGTGGGGATCATCCCACAGGACAACCTTGCCGCAAGAAGCACAGTGTTTGAAGCCTGGCATCTTTGGTGGCTGTTGGGAGTGATCTTCTGGCTCCAATCTCACACATTCCATAGAAGCGCTGTTTTCTGGTGGAACAATATCTATGAACGGGTCCTCTCATCTGAACAAGTGGCTCATATAATGAGAAATGACAGGCACTTGCATTTGGCAAGGAGCGAGCTGTTCTGACACCTTCGCTGAGAGCGGAAAAAGGAACCAGGGAGGATCAGGGTCCGGGCCGTATATACAGCTTTGGGAGTGGCTGAAGGGGGCGTCAGCTACTGACCCTGTTCTGACAAACTAGGGCAAAAAGCTTCTGACCAATCACACGCTGCAGCACGTAGACACCTAACACTGAATGTAACCGAGCAGTGCTCGAAGAACCACCAGATATTTCTGAAGAGAGACACTATATGGAGATGCCTCGCTCTTTGCAGACATCTAGAGCTGTACTCCAAGCCAAGTGCTGGCTATACTTACATATTTCTCCAATACTTTTCCAGGATTACAGAAGGCTGCCACAACTGCCAACCAAAATGACAATAAGGATTGAAAGAAGCTGTGTGCCTACTCTGCCAACAAGTGATGATTTGAAAATGGCCACATTCCTCCCCCCACTTCTTTGCCAACTTCCAGGGGGCTGCTTACATGTTACACATAAACATGTTGCAGTCAGCTGACACCTTTTGGGGGGGGGAGGGGGGGGGAGATTATTTTTGCAATGATGACCCAGGGACATTTGCAGGAAGAAACACAAGACAATCGGTTGAAAGCAACATAAAAATGGCACCTGGAGTAACTGCTTGAACTAAATGCACCTTCAGCCAGAGGAGGCTTATCTCCACTCTGCCTCTTACTGTACACCAGGCTCTCTTTGAAATCCCATTTGCCTGCAAAGCATTATAAAAAAACAATACAAGATGCAGTGTCCTGCAACAGCTTGTCTGGATCTGTTGGGACTACAGTGGCCTCCTGTGCATACTTCAGAAACCAGCAGTGGTTTTCTGAAGTGTTGGAGTCACCATGAGTAAACTGCTCATTGATAAATTTCAAAACATCATTACATTCACATTTGTATTCAGGATGCAACAGTTAACCTTAGACTCTCTATTTATCATCATACAAAGAAAAACCTTCCATTTAAAAGTGACTTTAAGTCTGAGACACAAAGCAAGCTGAGAAAAAAAGCGAAAGGCAAAACAAAGGCAACCACTCTTTGCCTGACCTGTCCCTCTAGGCCTACATGCTGTACAGCACATGGCCCAGAATATAAGTCACCTGCAATACTGGTGCATGAGAAGATGAATGACAGTGCCTTAATCTAACATCCGATTAACTCTTTTCTTCCTAGAGTTTCCAAAAGCATTTCAACAAATTGCATCTACTGTAACCAAAAAATACAGCATCAGTTGGATGGAGGGAAGAAGAAAGTAATTTTTGGCCAAGGGTACTAGGAAAAATGCCTAATCCTACCATAAAAGCATGATGAGATTATCAATGCTCTTACCAGGCCAGTAGACATTAAGTCCAAACCAGAGTTTAAGGCAGGGGTCTCAAACTCAAAACACTGCGAGGGCCACATGAGGACTAATATGTTAGCCTGAGTGCCACACCACTGAAACCTTTTCATACAATGCTATTGCAAGCATTGGTAACATTAGTGTTGGTGCGGGCTGCAGGAAATAGCTTTGGGCCATGAGTTTGAGACCCCTGGTTTAAGGTAATATCCAGTGCTGACACAGCAATACACACACAGGGTGTTAACACACTACTCAGAGATGCCCTTCAGATGAAGTCTTGTACACACTGCTTCCCTGATTTTAGGTGACTGCCTATGGTAAACATAAGGGTAAGGTCCTAAAACATCAAACCCTCCTCAAATCACCAGCTTAGCTCTGTCTCCACTCCTATTTTAATGTCTGGGTTTTCTGCCGTTCTTGTTGGTGGCATCGACAAATGCGTCAAGCCAGGAGCTGGCAGTCAGGGCTCCTGAGCCTATCCCCAACTCTACTGATGACTCACTGAATCCACTGACTGATACCACAAATTCCCCATATCACCTTTTTCCCCAGGCTATAAAATGAGGACAGTTACTTGCTTCAGAAGGGAGGTGGAAAATTCATGTGTTTAAAGCACTTTGAGCTGCTCAGGTGGAAAAGGCAATAGAAGACAAAGTATTCTGAATAATAAATACCAAAAAATGTCAGATTTAGGCTCAAAACCAAGTCCTATATAGTGTCACCAGATATCCTGATTTTATAGGGACACTTCTGAGACTCAGGACTTTGTCTTACATAGGCATCTATTCCCCCCCGCCCCGACACTGAAGTACTTTCCTTTGCCCAGTATCACATTATAAATAGCTCAGCTAATGACACTGCTTCTTCTCCAAGTATGTTTTTATTTGACTAGCTTACATAACCCCGTAAACTTATTTCTACCACCTTCTTCCAATTGTTTAAATCATTCATTGTGTCTTGCCTTTAATTAGATAGCAAGCTCCTCAGAGTAGGGTTTTTTCTTCCCATGTTTTTGTATGGAACCACCGAGACAAAGAGTCCTAAGGCTTCAATCCAGGATCAATCACAGCAAGTGAAAGAAAGAAAGAAAGAAAGAAAGAAAGAAAGAAAGAAAGAAAGAAAGAAAGAAAGAAAGAAAGTTTGTGTGTGTTGGTCTTCTATTAATTAAATCCTCACAGCCATCCTTGTGTGGTTAAGTGTCTCTACTTCACAGACAGGGAAACTGAGGCAGTGAGATTACGCTATTCACCCACAGTCACAAAACAAATCAGGGTTGGAGGTGGGATTCGAACTCAGGAGGTTCTCGGCTCTGCTCTGCTGTTCAGAGACCACACCATCTGTCTCACTGTACCGTCATATAGTATCTCTCTCAAGCTCTTCTAATATGGTTTGTTGGTTACTTTGTGATGCCACTGAAAAACAGGCTTCCTATTAAAGAGTCTGGCAGTCACATTTTGGGAGGTTTTACTCCAGAACTGGACCCTCTTATAAAGAGGATGCATGAATGAAAATCTGCATCTCAGGTAAACATGTGAGAACATCTGACTGACTTAATGAGATTTAAGAACATGCTTGAAGTTAAGTACATTGCTTAAGAGCCTTCCTGAACTGGGGCCTTGATCCCTATCCCCTCCTTCCTCTCCTCCACTGAATCGCTCCCTACTGAAAGGGTGAACTGCACATGAAGCTGACATTCAAGATGAAAAACTTGCACTTCCCCTCTGCCAAACATGCCATCCACACCTCAACAGTGACAAGCAACCAGGCGCTGTTGGCAACACTGCATGTCCACTCACTGTGAGCTAAATGATGCTGAGATGGAGTGAACACTCAGTTTCTTGTTAAACCCTCTCCATGACTGGAAATGCAATGTTGAAGTGATAGATTCTGCTGCTTGAAAGATGGAAACATTGTTCACACCAAACAGCGGTCTTTATTAGTCAAATAATGATCACTTAAGCATAGGTTAGAGTCCTGTGCCAAGGGCACCCAACACTATTACCTGACTTGTTAAAAACTGCCAAGCAAATTGTTATTTCTATAACCAATTCAAGACCTCTCCCCACAACTTAATCCATCTTTTCAGGAATAATATCTAGGTTCTTCTGGTCTCCAGCTTCTATGATTTATAGCCATGTACAGCAAGAAAGTAGATGGAAAGATGGATTATTATTAATTCTGTTGCATCAAGAGTATTCCTGGTGTTGAAAACTTAATGTATATATACCCAACACAAGCTTCCAGGTCCCAAAGAACTGTATTTTAAAACTACAAATGGGTGCAATACAAGATAGGACGACACAGAATTGGTAGTGGTCTTTATACAATGGATGCTTCAAAGAACACATAGGACTTCATAAACTACTTCCAAAAATGACCCTCAACTCGTTTGCTAATCTGATATTACACTTGCACTACAGTCCACATGGATTCTTGGAATTTTAGCTGTAGGAAGAGGAGTATAAACAGCAGGCTCTGTAGAACATTCAGCACTCAAGGTGTTTTAATGACTCTCACTAGGTGAATGTAAGCCTGAAGCTAATCCTACAACCTTGAGATCAATTAATTTTTAGTCTTGGGTTCCTGAAATCAGTCTACAGCAAGGATCTCAAACTCAAATCACCATAACTGTTGGCCTGAGGGCTGCACCAATGAAACTTTTTCATACAATGATACTGCAAATATCGATAACCATAGTGTCGTTCCAGGTCATAAGGAATAACTTTAGGTGATGCATATGGCCCCCAGGCCACGAGTTTGAGACCCCTGGTCTACAGCGAGGGGACTGACTGCTGTCTCCAGTTCAAATACCTCCATCACATTCCTGACTGGTAATACAGGACCTATACTGCAATGTACAGAACCACCTTTCAAGCTACCTTGTGAAAGAGACACTAACAGGTTTCTAAACAAGAGACAGCACAAGGTCATTCCAACGAGTTTGCAAGGATGCAATCTCCCAGGCCAACACTGAGCCTCTCACGAACTCAAGGATGAGACCCTACAACAAATATCCAGCATGTCATTTGCCAAGCAGCCCAGGCAGAGGAGTGGATTGCCAGAAAGAATAAATAAAAACAGTCAGCAGGTGTTCTTTGTTAAAAGGATGAAATATTTTTGCTTATTTTTAAACACGCAAGAGCAAACTGTAGGGAATTAAGAGCCCTAGTGATCTGGTGAAATGGGAGGAAGTATTAAAATCCCTGAGCACTAGACAAAGCAAATACCCTCTAAGATGCATCATAATTAAGACTCAACAGACAGAAATTCCTCTGATAAATTAACGGTGAAATTCTGGCCTCACAAAGTCAACAGCAACACTACCATTGAATTTCATAGGGCGAAGATTTCAACCAAGTGGACAAAAATTAGGTTACATGGGTCTGCTGGGGACTGCTCAAAGGTCTGAGGAAGAACAAGAACCTTTAGCAGAACTGAAAAAAGAAAGAAAGAAAAGCAAAACAAGGATATTCAGAGATATTGCAGTTTGTAAGGGCAAAATAAAGGTGGCAGGGTAAAAATAACAGAATAAATGAATGCTAGCTGCAGAAGTTAAAGGGACTAAGGACTTTTTAAAGTATATCTGCTGCATATCCCATTGTTTTACTGCAATACTGTCTGTACAATATCAATGCAACACACAAAATCCCAAGCTGTAATTGTTGGACACTTGCTCTGCTGATGAGTATATATCAAAAAAACCCAAGGGCTAACCAGTCTCTAATTGTGCAAAATACCCTAAATGGGAATTTCAGATAGATGCAATACAATGTTGATTAGATTTTCTCCAGAAACACCCTGCTATATTCTCCACACTCAAAAGACACCAGGATGTTAAGCTGATTACATGCCCACATGTTAACCAAACTGCCCCACCGGCAATAATCAAATAAGCCCACACAGGGTTTTAGTGGTGATGTCACTATATTTGTGACGTTATTTAATATTATCCCAGCTTGGCACATACAGCCAGATGAAGTATCTGCTGGGCTCAAGACAGCAGATGCTTCAAAAGTTGAGTTACATATGCACTGACTTGCTTTCTTATTAACTCCATTCCACTTCTCCACACCAGGATCTAATGATTCACCTAAAGAACCAGTTTTGTGTTCTACCTAAAACAGATGTGTGGGTGACTACAAAAGCACATCACCCCTTACTATAGTTATTTCTCCCAGCAAAATAAAAAGTAACCCCACTAATCTCAGCATATTATTCAGACCCCAAAATTTCACTAAATACTCAGCAAATCCAGTGCAGCATCCCACAGGATGTGGACTAATTAAATCCAGAGTAAGCAACTAGGCTTGCAGGAAGAAATGTTAATGTGTGCCTTTTCCCACCTCCCTTTAATCAGGAACTCAATGGTATTCAACGGAACTCAACTTTCGGGGGGGGGAGACTATCTGCCAGCCAAGTGGAACTTGCAAAGTTCCAGGGATAGACAACAGCAAAGCACAGTTCCAGGGATAAACAGCAGCAAAGCACTCAACTCTAGGTACATTCTAATTGCAATCAGGCAGATTTTTAGCTGAACGAATAAAGTAAATTAAAATGTACCAAAGGAATTAAACCTTTGAAATCTATTTTAACACCTATAAAAAGCCTGAAAAATAAATTCAGGGCTGAAATCCTGCGTCTCTCCCCAAAGGAGGCAGAAAAAGGACAGTTACTTACCTGTAACTTCTGTTCTAGGAGATGTGCTGCTCACATCCATTCCAGTTTGGTGTGCATGTGCCGACATGCCCAGCTGCCGGAAACTTTTCCCTTAGCTCACTCCGTAGGAGCAGCGGCAGCACCCCCTAGCATGACGCACCACCACTCCCCCTATTAGCCACTGCTGCTCTGCCTCCCTCTCAGTCCCTTCTTTACGCTAACTCCAGAAGCGTGGACAGCGGGTGGGTGTGGAGTGGATGTGAGCAGCGCATCTTGATGAACAGAAGTTACAGGTAAGTAACCAGCAGAAGTTACCAGCAGATCGAGGGATGTGATCATTCCCCTCTATTCTGCACTAGTGAGGCCACATCTGGAATACTGTGTCCAGTTTTGGGCTCCCCACTACAAAAAGGACATGGACAAATTAGAGAGAATCCAGAGGAGGGCAACCAAAATGATCAAAGGGCTGGAGCACAAGCCCTATGAAGAAAGACTGAAGGAACTAGGCTTATTTAGCCTGCAGAAGAGAAGACTGAGGGGGGATTTGATAGCAACCTTCAACTACTTGAAGGGTTGCTCCAAGGAGGAGGGAGCTCGACTGTTCTCGGTAGTAACAGAGGGCAGAACGAGAAGCAATGGTTTCAAGTTACAGCTGGGGCGGTCCAGGCTGGATATTAGGAAAAACTTCCTTACTAGGCGAGTGGTGAAGCATTGGAATAAATTGCCTAGGGAGGTGGTGGAATCTCCATCTCTGGAGGTGTTCAAGTCCCAGCTGGACAAAACACTGACTGGGATGATCTAATGGGAGTGGTCCTGCTTTTTTTGGCAGGGGGTTGGACTAGATGACCTTGTGGGGTCCCTTCCAACCCTATGATTCTATGATTCTATGATTCTATAACTGTCCTTCTTCTTTGAGCAGTTGCTCACATGCATTCCACTTTGGTGAATAACAAGCCTTACCTTGGACGGTGGGTGGAATTACAGTTTGTGAGCGCGAAGAACGGCCTCACCGAAGGCCGCGTCTCCCCTTGCCTGCTGTACCAGTGCATAGTGAGAGGTGAAGATATGGAAGGAGGACCACGTGGCCGCCCGGCAAATGTCCTGGACTGGGACCCGAGCTAGGAAGGCCGCAGATGAGGCCTGCCCCTGGTCGAACGCGCTTTCACTGACCTGGGGGTTGGGATATTTGCCACCCAGTAGCATGACTTTATGCAGGAGATGATCCAGGATGAAACTGTCTGGGATGACATCGGGTTGCCCTTCACTCGGTCTGCAACAGCTACGAAGAGCTGAGTGGATTTTCGAAGGGGTTTCGTTCTGTCGAGGTAGAAGGCAAGAGCCCTCCACACGTCCAACATGTGCCATCGCCTGTGCTCATCTGAGGTATGGGGCTTGGGAAAGAACGCCAGTAAGAAAATGTCTTAGTTCAAGTGAAAGTCTAAGACCACCTTTGGGAGGAAGGCCGGGTGAGGCTTCAGCCTAACTTTGTCTCTGAAAAACACTGTATAAGATGGCTCAAAGGAATGCGCCTTGAGCTCTGAAACTCGCCTCACCAAGGTAATAGCTACCAAAAATGCCACCTTCTGCGACAGTTCCGGAAGGGGGAGGGTGGCCAAAGGCTCAAATGGTGGCCTGGTTAGCACCCTAAGTACCAAGTTCAAGTCCCACTGAGGGGTTGGGACCCTCGACCAGAGAAAAGTCCTCTCAAGACCATACAGGAAGCAAGCAGATACCAGGTGAGAAAACACCGGGTGTCCCACCAGGGGGCATGAAAAGCCAAAATGGCCACCAGATGGACCTTCAGCGACACGTGACCAAGCCCTTTCTGATTTAGAACCCACAGGTATTCCAGGATATCTTGGATAGGGGCTGAGAGAGAGTCCATAGGGGGAATCATGACCATTTTGCCTTGTAGGTCGAGGCCTTCGTGCTGCCTATTAGAATATGCTGCACTTCTGCCGAGCAAGCGAGCTCCTCCCAGCTCAGCCACGGAGCTTCCATGCGGTCAGGTGGAGCCACCTCAGGTCTGGGTGGAGGAGACGACTGTCGTCCTGGGACAGCAGGTTGGGCCTGAGTGGGAGTTCCCAGGACGTGGTTACCGACAGCTCAGTGAGGAGATGGAGCCAGTGCTGCTGGCGCCAGGTGGGGGCAATCAGGATCACGCTGGCCCTGTCTCTCCATATCTTCAGTAAGACCCTGAGCAGGAAAGGGAACAGGGGGAAGGTATAGAAGAAGGTGCCCGATCACCTCAGAAGGAGTGTGCCTGTGAGGGAGCCCCGCTCCAGCCCTTTCCAGAAACAGAAGTGCTGGCACTTCCTGTAGGCTCGGGTTGTGAAGAGATTGACTTGGAGATAGCCCCAGATACGGAAAATTGAAGACAGCACCTTTGAGTGGAGAGATCACTCATGCTGGGAGCTGAATTGTCTGCTGAGGTGATCTGCTTTGCTGTTCCTCACTGCAGGGAGATGAGAGGCATGTATGGAAATCGAAAGCTATGGCTAGGTCCCACAGGTGCAGAGCTTCAAGACACAGCACCGAAGAATGGGCTCCCCCTTGGCGGGTCACATAATGCATGGCTGTGGTGTTGTCTGGCAAGGTGTGCACGAACTGACCCCGCAGCTCCTCCCGAAAGACTCTGGAAGTTAGCCTGACTGCACGGCACTCCTTCAAATTGATATGCAATGGAATTTCCAATTCTGACCACAGCCCCTGAGTGCTGAGGTTGCAGGACAGGTGAGCGCCGCAGCTGATATCGGAGGTGTCTGAGATCAGCATGATCGAAGGAGTCACTGAGCCAAAGGGGATCCCGGACATGGTTGCTTGGGGGTCTTTCCACCATAAGAGCTCCAGTACGACATTGCGCGGGATAGACACTACCTTGTCTATGTGATGCTTGCTGGGATGAAAGACCAACCTCAACCACATCTGGAGGGGCCTGAGGTGGAGGCAGGCAAGACGAACCACTGGGGTAGCCGCTGCCATGTGGCTTAGCAGTCTGAGACAGATCCTGGCCGTCGTCCCTGGGTTGGCGTCAAGGGCCGATATGGCAGTGGAGATGGCGGTATGCCTGGACTCTGGCAGGGAGGCTGTGGCCTTGGAAGAGTCCAGGACTGCCCCTATGAATTCTATCCGTTGCACCGGTGACAGGACGGACTTTTGTTTGCTGACCAGCAGCCCGAGCCGGTGACAGAGCTTCCTCACTGAGTGGATTGTGGAACTGAGCTGGCCTCTCGACTGGCCCCTGAGGAGCCAGTTGTCTAATGATGGGAAGATGTGTACCCCTCTCCGCCGCAGCATCACCGCTACCACCATCATGCATTTCGTGAAAACCCATGGGGCGAGAGCTAGGCTGAATGGGAGAACAGTGAACTGGAAGTGACAAGGTCCCCTCAGGAAACATAGGAACCTTCTGTGGCGCTCATTGATCAAGACGTGGAAATATGCATCTTGCAAGTCAAGAGCAGCGCACCAGTCTCTGGGATCCAAGGATAAGATGATGTGGTTGAGGGTGACCATGCAAAACTTTATATGTCTGAGGAATCTGTTTAGACCAGGAAGGTCCAGAATGGGCCTGAGGGCTCCCTTTGATTTTGGGATCAAAAAATTACGGGAATAAAACCCCTTCCCTTCCTCCCTTCTTGGGACCAGCTCTATCGCACCCAACCTGAAGAGTTTTTCTACCTCCTGGTCCAAGAGCTATTCGTGGGAGGAGTTCCTGGAGGGGGACGGGGACGGGGACGGGGAGACACATCGCACGGAACTGTACGGAATACCCCTCCTGGACAGTCCTCAGCAACCAGCATTCCGAGGTATTTGAGGCCCACTCGTGGTAAAACCGGGAAAGCCGATTGAGAAACGGGGGTCCGCGGTGGGGGTGGGGCTGGGGCGCTGGTTCATCAAAACTGCCTCCGCTGATTGCTGGTATGCTGCCGGCTAGAACGGGAGGGCCTAGTTGGGGAGTTGACCTGTGCAGGCCTCAAGGTCCTGACTCTCTCCCTGTCCCTTTGCCTGCTCCTGGGCCCTGGGATTTGCCGAGACTGGAATGGCTGGGGCCAGGACTGCTGCCTGAACTGGTGTTGAGACGCTTGAGGGTGGCAGAGACCCAGGGATCGAAGCGTTGCCCAGGAGTCCTTCAATCCGTGGAGCTTGCCATCTGTGAGCTCCGAGAATAGTGATGAGCCCTCAAACGGCAAGTCCTAGATAGACTATTGGACTAGTGGTGGGAGCCCCGACACCTATAGCCAAGCTGCCCTACATAGACTGATGGCTGAGGCAATAGTGCTGCCCGCTGAGTCGGCCGCGTCCCACATGGCCTGCAGGGTGGTTCTCACAACCAGGGACCCCTCATCCATGATGGTGATAAAGTCCAGGTGACGGTCAAGGGGAAGGAGCTCCAAGAAGTGTGCCAGGGAGTTCCACGAGTTAAAATTGTACTGCCCCAACAGGGCCTGATGGTTGGCGATTCTAAATTGCATAGTGGCTGTTGAGTATATCTTCCTGCCAAAAGCATCCAGAGACTTGGCCTCCTTACTTTTTGGCACTGAGGCTGGCAGTCCCTGGCATTCCCGCTGATTGGCCGCTTCCACCACTAGGAAGGATGATGCGGCGTGAATATACAGGTACTGAAACAGTAGCGCTGGCACATAGTATTTTTTTCTCTGCGGTTTTGCATGTTGGGGCCGCAGATGCTAGGATTTGCCAGAGAGAGCTAACAATTTTAAGGACTCCTTCGTGGACCAGGAGAGCTAGCCTCGGGGGGGGGCCGAGGCTGACAGAACGTTAAAAAGCAAGTCTGAATTGTCTTTCATTTCTTCTGCCTCAAGGCCCAGGTTAGACACAAGCCTGCGCAGAAGGTCCTGATGAGTTTTAAAATCATCAGGAGGCAAAGCAAAGTCCTGCACTACTGCCCATTGGGCGAGGGTGAGTGACGGATGTGTCACTGTAACAGGGCTGAAATGGCCTTATGCCCGTCTGGCCTTGACTGACTTGCCAATCTCTCTTCGTGGTCCCAATATGACATAGAAGAAAAAGAAGACGTGACCCCTTGGGAATGAGCCCAGAAGTCGCCAGGGAGCCTGCTGAGTTGCCCCCGCTGAGGAGCTTGCACAGGTGGGAACACGCTGCCCCGCAGGTAAGGCTGCGAGTCAGGCCGAGAGGTCCCCACTCAGGGATGGCCAGTGGAAGGAGGTTGAGGAGCCCCAGTAATGGTACCGAGGCTTCTTGCAGCTTATATGCCTCACTGTCCTTGCCCCATCTCTGCACTGCCAGTGAGATGGCATTGAGGAAGAGGGGAAGAAAACTGAGCCCTCTTCCTCCACACCGGAGATCTGAGGTGCCACTTCCTCACCATGCTTCCTTGTGGGGTGTGGTCCTGTGAGGATGAGGATTGCGGTCTGGGGCCAGGGAAACATTGCACGCCCCCTGCCTGACCCTCCTCCTGCGCTGGCCATGCACTGAGGGCTCTGCTGGGGGGGTGGTCAACTGCCCCAGCGGAGCAGGGGGGTCCTGCTGCCACTTGGGGGAGCAGAGAGGTGGCTTTCCCCTGGACGGCGGGCAGGAATGCAACTCCAAGGAGGGCAGATGCACAGGCAAGGCTGCCAGAGCCCTTGCTGCCTCATACACCTCTGGTGTAGAAGGAGCAGGCAGCAGCTCTGCTCTATTACAGCCTGGGGTCAAGGGAGTTCTGCCCCTCCAGGGCTACTCAAGTCCTGACCCACACGGGCTTCCTGAAGTGGCTCCGGGGCCACCAGGCCTGCTTGCTCTGCCTAGGACTGTGTGTCCACATGCGCCGGAGAAAGGGCTGGGCAGTGCGCAGATGTGGATCGCGCGTCAGGAGTCCCGGCCTGAACCAGGGAGGTGCTAGGAGCTTCCGGTGCCAGTTTTAACGCTGACTCCATTAACAGAAATCTCAGTCTGAAGTCACAATCCTTTTAGGTGCGCAGCTTAAAAGCTTTGCAAATCCTGCTTTTGTCCATACAGTGTGCTTCCCCCAGACATTTTAAGCACTGGTAGTGGGTGTCACTGGCTGAAAATGCTTTTCTGCAAGCAGCACAAGGTTTAAACCCTGGAGAACAGGGCATAGTCTTGTTTGACTTAACCTAACTTAACCTACAACTACTGGAACTAACTAACTAAGGGCGTATGTAAACAGTAAACAACAAACGAGAAACTAGTAGTGAACACGAGCTCAACCAATATCTCTCTCTCCACAGGGTGTTCTGGCAACCATCATAAACGGCGGAAAGAAGGAAACTGAGAGGGAGGCCAAGCAGCAGCGGCTATTAGGGGGAGCAGTGATGCATCATGTTATGGGGCGCTGCCACTGCTTCTACGGAGCAAGCTAAGGGAAAAGTTTCCAGCAGCTGGGCACGTCGATGCGTGCACACTGAAGTGGAATGCATGTTAGCAGCTGCTCGAAGACCACCACCAAATTTAGGTTACAGCATGTTCGTAAGGAGAAAATAATTAAAAGAACAAAGAAAGGGGAGTGAAGGAGGGAGTAGTAGCTTGTATATTCTGCACAATTTGCTTCTGCAACAAAGAAAATCTGAGACATAACAGGTCAGTAGTTCTCAATCAGGGATAAGTGTACTTCCCCTGAAGGTACCCACAGATCTTCATGGGGGTACATCAACTCCTCTAGATATTTACCTAGTTTTACAACAGGCAACTTAAAAAGCATCAGCAAAGCCAGTACCAACTAATCCCACAAAGACAATGACTTGTTTCTACTGTTCTATATGATATTCACTGAAATATACATACCTTATTTATATCAGAATTGATTTCTTCTATAATTATATGGTAAAAATGAGAAAAACAATTTTTCAGTAGAAGTGTGCTGTGACATTTTGTATTTTTATGTCAGACTTTGAAAGCAAATAGCTTTAAAGTGAGGTGAAACTTAGGGCTACACAAGATAAATCAGACTCCTGAAAGGGGTCTAGCAGTCTGGAAAGACAAAGAGCCACAACAATAAGCAATTTATAATGATTATATTGCACCTCTTATCAATGGATTCCTACCTGTTCTACAAATAGCCTCACACCCCGTGTATTTGCTAAGTGCAAGTTCCAATTTATAGAGGGAAGCTGGCACAGAAATCTTAAAAGTAGCTTCCTTAAAGGTCAGAGAGAGCACATGGCTAACCTATGTCCAGATGAGAATCCTAGGCTGAAATTCTGCTTCTTTTAATGTCAATGGCAAAATTCTTACCCATTTCAATTGAGCTAGGATTTCGCTCTTGGGCCACAGTCCCCTTGCTCGAGAAAATAGGCTGCACTTTTCTCCATAAGAATGGAGGAAATATCGTAGGTACAAATGCAGTTATTTTGCTAGAGAACTTTAACTCTCACATTTACCAGAGAGTCAGCTTTATATCATATCCACCAGGAAAACATCCATGCAGCAGAAACATAGCCCTAATCTATGCGTCCCACTGTTTTCAGTGGCAGTTGAAGGGAGATACACAAGTTACTCAAAATAACTAGCGTATCTCCCTTCAAGTTCCTAACGTCCGGTGGGTCCACTGTGCTGACTTCCCTTCAACTCATGTTACTTCAGCTGAGGGGCTGGAATTAATGGATTGACTCCCAGATCAATTGAGCAGATCTTGACAGATCCCTCAGTTGAATTGTGAAGTTTGATTTGATGCCATCATCCATCTTCTGAAGACCTAACGGTGGGTTACTTACTGGTAACCATCCTTCTTCAATATGGGCTGCTCGGATTCATTCAGTAATAGGTGCATCCATGCCACAGCACATGATTGGTTGGAAACTTTTTGCCCTAGCCTGTCAGGAGAGGGCTGCCCCCCCCCCATGCCACCCTGTGGCTATATACGTGGCCGCTGCCCGGCCCCTCCTCAATCCCTAAAAGTCACCAACTCCAGGTCTGGGGATGGTGGGAGGGTTATGAATGAATCCGAGCAGCCCATCTCGAAAGAGGACAGTTACCTGTAAGTAACCCACCATTATTATTCGAGCACTACTCGGATACATTCAGCAATAGGTAACTACTAGCCGTGCTCAAGGACGGTGGGTGAAGTTGGTCATGGCCACCTCCAGCACTGCTTTTCCCACATAGGGGAGCCAGTCTCAAGCCCACGAGGTCCCCCAGAGGGACCTAAGGCGTCAGCTTTGGACCTAAGGACCAGGTAAAGAGTAACCTGAGCCAGGAAATCTGGCCCCAGTGGGGAATAGGCGGCCCACTACAAAGACCCTCGTACAAGGGGGCTTTTAAGGGAAAAGGAGGCTTCAATCCCGAGACCCTTCTAATCAAGGTAAATGGATGCTAAGATACAGCTTCTTCACAGGCAAGGACCGATAAGATGCAAGTCCTGCCTCGGTGGCGAGTCTGCTGATCTGCGAAAGGCCGCAAGGCCTAACGTTCTTAGTGTAAGACTTCCAGTGGAGATGCCCATAAAGCTGTAACCAAAGAAGTGACTCAGTCTAAGGATCTGAGCCGTTGGTATTAAGGAACTGCTAAGGAAGAGAAGTCCAGTATCCTGACACTACTGTCAACTGGAGGGTAAAGGTTACAGGAAAGAGGTAGCAGACACTGGAGCTACCCCTCTGCTAGGGATAGGTACCAAATACTGTAGAACACAAGGAAGAGGGAAAAGGGACAGAAGAACCCCCCCCCCTTCTTAGTTGGACCAGAAGGGACATTGGGAGGAGAGGGCAGGGAGTATTGCCGAATGGGACGCAATGCCTTCATGGCCCCTTTAGTATGCCCTGAGGAACAAGACTACTCATCACGGGTTATAAGGATGGTGCGACCAATCATGTCTGGAATGAGCCACAATACCATTAAGGTGTCAACTGATGGCAAGGTGTCTTCAACAAAGATGTAGTAACCTTCCCGATGTTCTTGTGGAAGGGAACCATTAAGCATTTCTAGGCTTTACACCAACCAGTGGGAAGCACCTAACAACCAATGTCCGATAATCAACGATTTACCAAAGGTATTAAAACGAGAGAACTCAACCACAGGGGGGGGAATCCTTCTCTACAGCTCGTAACCTTGGTCCTAATTCTCATATTTGCAGCACTCATGCCACAGAGTGATAGCGCTGCATACCCAATGGAGGCACACCCAAATTTAAAACACATAGTATCTGGGAAACCCAGCACTACAAATGCAAAAGAGGAGTAGGGAGAGGGGGAAAGAGAGAGGAAGAGAGCTCTCGAGAACATAGTGGGCAGGAGGGGAAAGACTCCCTCAGGTTAAGTGGATCTTGGGTGTGTGGCCATGACCAGGCCTTGCTCCGATTACCCCCTTTGGCCGATTTCTCTCGGTCTGTTTCCCCCCCCCCCCACCTTTTTTTTTTTTTTGGAAAGTGATAGATGACCAAAGAGAAGGATCATCTGGTTTGCTCAGAACCAAGGTCAGCTCTCGAGGTGAGGGACGGGCTGGCAGCACGTTCCCACCGTCCTTGTGGGGTCCCATGGCTGCCTGGCACCAGAACCTGTGCATGCCAAGGGGTAACCCTGCTGGGGGAAGCCAGGAAAGTTAGAGCCCTGTTTAATAAGGTCCCTGGCTAATGTGTAGGGATTGCCAGGAAGAAAATCTGCCATATGCTCATATTGTGAGGGCAGGTGCTCCAATGGGGGAGGACATCCATTGGTAAGGAAGCTCCCGAGGAGGAGCAGGTGAAACCCCTTCAGGCCACTGTTCTAATTAAGCATTATCACCAGCCTGAGAGCCAGGATCAAGGCTCGACAACCTGACTTGGGCAGAAACTTCATCCTACCTGAGAGGAAGGAGGATGGCTGGCCCATAGGGCACCCTAACAATGGACAGTCTACTGCAGGATGCCTGCCTGGTGTGCTGGCTCTAGAAGCCACTTAAGACTGTATTTACAAGGGACATTTGTGATAGGCTCCTGGAAGGCATCGTAAACACTGACCACCAAAGTTGGACCAGGGTTCCTCCCGTGAAAGGCGAGCAAGGGACAAATGGTCCTGGAGTATCAAGCCTGACATGTCGAGAGGGGGAACGGGCCGGGATAGTGGGCCCGAGCTGACAATTAGCGGTGGTTATCAGAGGTGGTTCCGTCTACCCTAAAGTACTCATTGAATGCCTGTATGCCGCTTCCCATCCCCCCATAGTGACCAAAACCTCTCTGAGCACTGGGGGATGAAGCTCCGGTTCGTAGGATCCCCCGGTATCCAGGGCTGTCTGGTAAAACCCGCAGTCCCCCAGGAGGCTCTGGGCTAGGATATTGGGGAAGCAGAGCTCCCTTCCGCCAGAGACAACAGATCCCCTTCTTAATTTGGGAAGGGGAAAAACATAAGGTTCAGGCCAGGGCCCTAACATGAAGAGGTACCCCCAAGTGTGTTCTCCCCAAGGTGGAGATATGCTACCAGGGGTTGAGACATGGGAAAACAGGTAACAACCCTTAATGGTGTCTGGTCCTAGAGCAAGATGTCAGGTCTAAGATGTTGGCCTCTGAGGGCCCGATGCCGCTGGTGTGCCTTGGCGCCACGGCCGGGTGACAACAGGATACCTTGTCCCAAAGTCCTGGAGGGTGGACCCTTTGAGAACGGTAAAAGATGGTGCTTGGGATCTGCTGGACAACTGCTAGAACCATGGGGTCAGGGATATGTGATATTGTGGGTCACTGAGGTTCTGTGGGACTGAAGGCAGGAACGGAGGATGCCTTCATACGTGTTGGGAAGACGTAGCAGTCCAGAGCCCACACAGGGGCAAAACCGTTCTGGATCTCTGCGGTTGGCGCACACTGGATTGTGGGGTGTGGCCCTGAAAGCTAAATGAACGGATGTTTGGCCAAGACACAACAGGGACACCAGAGGAAATGTCCCTGACTCTGCAGCGGGGGATAACGCCGTTCTGCTCAAGAGTTTCACGGGGGGGGCGGGGCCCCGGGACCCTGGCCTCTGCCCTGTGCACCACAGGGGTGCAGGGAATTGCTGAGTGTAACAGCAAATGAGGGGACTCCCTCCCCAAAGCGGAAGACCCTAATCAGGATTTACAGTTGGCACCCCTAGGGGAGGAATTTTGGGTGTATGTTTTATACCCATTACCCTGATAAATAAGGGGGAGTGTGATGGGATTGGGCAGTGCGTGGTCCCTGTCTAAAGGGGAGACCAACAAGCAACAGCCAGAATGAAAGGCTGCAACCTCTGGTATGAGCAAAGCCCCTCCACGCATAGAGGGGGGCATGGCCCCTGGACAGGAAAAACTCTCTTGTCCCAGAATGGACCCAGTCCCAAGGATTAGGGTGACACAACTTGGCCATTCAGCCAAGAAGGGTGAATGAGGGTGGGATACAAAACCTATTTGGGAGGAGGATGTTCAGGGGCCCCTGAAGGGAGGAGGCCCAAGTATTTAAGCACCCCCCCCCCCGGGGTCTTGGGCACTGGTGATAATGGCCTTGGTCCCTGCTGGGAAAAGGTCCTCTCTGTTGAAGGGGAGGTCAAAGATTGCCTGTTGGGAGGCCGGAGGTACCCCCACCTCCCTAAACCACACTGCGCAGCGGAGGGTCACAGCCAAGGCTATTGTACAGGCAGCCATGTTTATTGCATCCCAAGCTGAGAGGACAAGTTCCTGGGATGCTATCCTGCCTTCTTCAAGGAAGGCATCGTAATCCTCCCTAGCCTCCTGTGGGAGCAGATGTCTAAATTTGTTCATCGACTCCCACTCATCGATCATATACCTGACCACCAGGGCTTGGTCATTTGCGACAAACAGTTGGAAGGCAGAGGAGGAGTATACTTTCCGCCCTAGGAGGTCTACCTCCCTCGACACCAGGAGGGGGTCATGCAAAATCTGGCTGGGGCCTAGGGCCGCCTCCATCATACCCTGAGATGGTACTGGATGGTAGATGAGGGAGGGGAACTGTGTCCCCAGGACCTGATATTTTAGGCCCGCCATATTGGACACTGGGGGAATAGAGCCTGGACTTCGCCGTCTTCACAATGTGAGGTCCCACATGCTAGGGTGGAGTGGGACCATGACAGGGTCGCCGGACAAGATCACCAGCCCAAATAGTGTGCCATCACTTCCATCCCTGTGCAGGCAGCAACACAGCGCAGAAGGTTAAAGTGTGCTGTGAGATCTCCTGTGTAAGAAGACAGCATGGGGTTTAAAGTTCCTGCTGGTGCCAGAGGCTCCGGTGCTGCTGGGAGCTCTGTGGCACTGCAAGGCCTCAAGACAGTCTCCTGTGGGGACCATTCCTGTGGTAGGTACCTAAACAGTGCCAATACTGAGAGCCTAGGGCAGGGCTGTTTGTGCCCCCTTGAGGCACCCTCCTTTGGACTCGAAGAAGGGGAGGCCACTCGGGACCGCGATCACTGTGTCAGAGATAGTAGAGTGATATGGTGCTGAGGGGAAGGCTCAGCGTACCAGGGCTCTGGCTTGGGACCTCCGGCAGGGAGACCGGAGACGCTGTTCAGTGCCCTATGTGGGGCCAGATCTTAGAGGCAAAGGCTAGTTTACCCCTTTTTCTGGGAGGTACCAGAGAGGGCAGCATACGCAATAAGAGAAGTGCCTTCACTGCCTTGAATGCCTCTGGAGTAGCGGGGAGTGGTGCCGGCTCCCCCACAGTCCCCTGATGATCCCCAAGAGGGAGATCGGAACTGGTGCCGGCAGCATGGTACCGGTACCGAGCCGGCCTTTCTATGGCCCCGTGGTGAGCAGTGCTAGGAAGGCTCCAGTGCTAAAGAGGCGTGCGGTGCCAGAGAAGACCCCAAAGCCTTGGGGGTGGGCTGCCACACTTGCCCGGAGGCCAATGCACGATGCCTTTGCTCCCTGTCTCTTATTGTCCTAAGTTTAAAGGACAGACAGATGGAGCAGGAGATCACCAAATGGGCTTCACCCAGGCAACAAAGGCACTTCAAGTGGGGGCTTTCCCGTGGGAAGGCCTTGCTGCAGGCAGCGCAAGGTTTAAACCCTGGCATAGTGGGCAGCGAAGGAGAGCAGTGCTACTGCTCTGCCAAGCACTTGGAAGAAGAAGCACTCTTCCACGGAATGACGTCCACAAAGAGGTGTTCCCAATCGAACTGCTGGCTCATGAACAAAAGAGACAGGCTGCTTGCACATTGGCAAGGAATGGGCTGTTCCACGAACCACAGCTGAGGCGGACAAAACGGAATGGAGGATGGACTGGGTGGCGGCCACATATATACCCACAGGGTGGCACAGGGGCGGGGGGAGGGGGGTGGCCACCAGCCCTCTCCCGACAGGCTAGGGCAAAAAGTTACACCTATTACTGAATGTATCCGAGCAGAGCTCAAAGAAGAATAATTAGCTGAGTACCTCAGGCAGCAACAGGAGGGGTGGATCTGGAGTAAAGAGAGTGGCATTTCTGGAAAGCAACTGGTTAAAGCATCTGCTCTTCATAGTAACCCAGCATGGACAATATTATGAATGACACAAGCAAGCTTCCAGCTCAGGAACTCATTACTGTCAAGGTACAACATGGCTGCCTGCCAGACCCCCAGCTTTCACACTCACTATGCCAGAACATCCACACACAATTTAATTGCATTATAATTTCAAAAGTGCTTTTCAAACTGGAAAAAGGCATTCACTGATTAACCAGCGAAGAGCAAAATTGTTTATGAAATTGAATACAAAAAGCTACAGAAATGTAATTGGGTCGTTCTAGCACCTAATTTTCAAGCCATTTTCCCACTTATTTAATCACGAGATACAAAAGGAGCTAGTGAATTGACTTCATACTAATTAGATTACTCCCCGCGATACTCTAGGCCTATATTCCAACTGGTTGATAGCAATGTTTTAAAATTAAACAAAATATGTAGCAACAGCTTGTCTGTAGTACATAGTGCAGTTATTTCTAATTGGCACTCCCACTCTCGGGTGCCATAAACTGTGGGCCAACCCTCCCTTCCCTCCAATCTACTATAGGTATTCACCCCAAAACTGGTAGTTCTTTTGCATGGGAATGGAGGATATGTGCCAAACAGCAAGGACATTTGGCTGCCACACAGCAGTAGTGCATATGAAATGGCAGAACTACCTAGATCTCTCACACTACATAAACAGACTGGGCCAGACTCTCATCTAGGATAAAGTGGCATAGCCTAGGATTTGCAGAGCAAGAGCGGAACTAAAATATTCATTTCATTCAATAAGATTCAATTCTGTTTTGTAAAATTTAGTCCATAAGAGCTGTATTTCTAAATGCCCAGTATAGGGAGGATCAAAACAAGCCAGAAGACTAGGTCATGGAGGAGAGACTAGAGTGGATAAAGTACAGGTCAGGGAGGAAGAGAGATAGTCCAGCAAAAGAGAGTCCCATCAATTGCATCATATGAAGGCAGTGAAGTACATACTGACAAATTCCTTAAGTGTCTGTATACAAATACAGGAAGCAGCATTACAATTAAAAGAAAGCCTAGAGTCAAATAAAGTCCCCCTCTCCCCCATCCTCAAAATGAATCAAACAATGCTAACAGAATCTCGATGGACAGAAATTTCTCACTGGAGTAAGACTATAGCAGTAGGAGTGTTCTACTGATCACCCAACAAGAATGGTCATGTTTATTGTGAAATGGTCTGGGAGCCTGGAGGGGTACAAAACCAGAAAATCCTATAGTAATGGGAAATTTTAACAATCCCCATATTGACTTGGCACTTGTCACCTCAGGGAGTCACACAGAGATACCATTTCTAGACACTTTTAATGACTGTTTCTTGGAGGCAGCTAGTCCTGGAACCCATAAGGGAGAGGCAGTTCTTGATTTAGTCCTAAGTGAAGCACAGGATTTGGTCCAAAAGGTGAATACAGCTAAACCACTTGGTAATAGTAACTATAATGTCATTAAACTTATCCTTTTGGGGGGAAGGGAGGTGCAAAAGAAAACCACCATAGTAATATTTAACTTGAAAAAGGAGATCTATATAAAACTGGGGAAGCTCGAGAAATGGGAATGAAAAGGAACAGTCAGAAGAGCAAAATATCTGCTATCTGCATGGAAATTTAAAAAGAAAATTATAATAAAGGCTCATCCATATATGATCTGGAAATAGAGTAAACAGTGTGTTGGCAAAGTTTGCTGTTGATACAAAATTACTCAAAATATTTAAGTCCTAATCTGATTGTGAAAAATTATGAAGAAAGCTCACAAAACTAAATCACTGGGTAAGAAAATGGCACATGAAATTCAATTTTGATAAATGCAAAGTGCTGGACATTGGAAAACATCATCCCAACTATACATACAAAATGGTGTGGCCCAAATTAGCTGTTACCATACAAGAAAGTTCTTGGAGTCATTGTGGATTATTCTCTGAAAATATCTGCTCAGTGTACAGCAGCAGTCAAAAAAAGCTAACAATGATAAGAACCATTAGGAAACCGAGTGATAATAATACAGAAAATACCATAATGATACTACTCTATATAAATCCATGGTACACCCATACCCTGAATACTGTACGCAGTTCTGGTTGCCCCATATTTAAAAAAAAAAAAAATCTATTAGAAGTGGAAAAAGTACAGAGAAGGACAACAAAAATGATTAGCAGCATGGAACAGGTGAGGAGAGATTAAAAAGACAGGGACTGTTCAGCTTTGAAAAGATTCAACTAATGAGGGCTATGACTGTGATAAAAGTCTACAAAACCACTGAACAATGTGGAAAAAACGAACAAACTATTATTTATGCCTTTACATAACAAAAACCAGGGGCTACCCAATGAGATTAACAGGTAGCAGGTTTAAAACAAATGTAAGGAAGTACTTCTTCACATAACACGCAGTCTAACTGTGGAACTCATTGCCAGGGGATGTTGTAAAGGCCAAAGGTATATCCTAATTTAAAAAAGAATTAGGTCATTCATGAATGATAGTCATTGATGGACCACTTAGCCATGCTGGTCAAGGATGCAATCCCATGCTTTTGCCAGCCCTAGACCTCTGACTGCAAGCATCTGCAGTTGGAAAATAAGATGGATCACTCAGCAAAACTGCCCTGTTCTGTACATTCTCTCAGAAGATAAGATGCTGGGATAGGTGGACCATTGATCTGATCCATAAAGGCCATTCTTATATTCAGATGGTTAAATAAAGAAGCATGATCAAAGATAAGAAGTGCGGTTTCAGTTGATTGCTGTAGAGAAGGCAGCTCCCTCCACCAGCTGTAAAGTAATTGAACCAGGCACTAACTTATTATTAGAACAGAGGTAACAGGTAGGAGGAGAGACAGAATCAGTGCAATAATTTAGAAATGAGGGCCTACGTTTTCAAAAGCAATTAGCAATTTTTGGTGCCTACATTTTGGAGGGCTCCAACTGAGACTCTTTAAAGAGAGCATGATATCCAGTTGCTGTTGAGCACCCACCCTCTGAAATCCCAAACTTCTCTCTGGTGCCTGGAGTCATCTTAAGCCCAGGGTCATTCACCGCTTTTGAAAATTCTGGCTAAGAGATCAGAGATGGCCAGAAAATTTCACAAAATTTGATGAAAACAAAAGGAATAATTTTTCTTCCCTCTAGTGGGGGAAGGTTGCATGTGAAAATTGTCACCCCTTTCTCTGACAAGCTCTGTTATAGGATGAAAAACACAGATACACTCATATTGCCTACCATGTCTATTTAATTTGGGGCAGGGAGGGCAAGGGTGAAGAGGAAGCAGGAAAGAACATGCCTGATTATCAGCTTCATGGACCAGTGGGATGAGGAGACCAACGTATACTTTGTTGAAGAAATGGGTTTTGAGGAAGGATTTAGAGAGGAGATGAAGGAGGTGGTAGAAAAGGAGAGCTCCCATAATGAAGTACAAATCCCTTGCAAGTGTTTCTAAACTATAAATTGCTATAAACTGTCTTCACTGTCTACTTTCCAGGAGTGCTATGCACCCATGAATCCCAGCAGAGCTGACAGAAGCTGCAGGTGTGCAGCACCTTTGAAAAAATCAGGCTATTAAAAGTACAAAAATGTCTCTCCACACTGTTTGCTCCATACAGTTAACACAAGCCCCATGCTTGTGAAATGCACTCCCTCACAGTTTAAGATAGCAAAGGTTTCTTTATATGTGGCCATAGACCTTCCTGTATCTGGTACTATCTGTTCATGGCTTTTTAACTAATTTGAAATTTTATTAGGTGCAACATAACTGATTAATCAAGCACAAAATGTACATTACCAAAAACTTGTACAACTTCCACAGGCCATTTAATCAGCACATCTGAGGCTGTGTCAAAATTACTTTGGATTAAATCTCAACTACATATTATTGGTTGTATTTTTTCCTTATTTAAGAAGTTCTTGCTCTTACAAAAGGGATCTAAAAGCATTCAGTTAGAGAAATAGGTTAGTAACAAATATGAAAACTCACTTTCCCAGAGCCATATTTTCTGTAGTGGCTAAAGAGGCCCTCAAAAGTCCGCTATTTCACAGAAAACTAGTGCAGATGAGACCGATTTGGTTTTTGGTACCTCAAGTCTTGCCTTTTGGGGGTGCGGTAGAGGAAGGATAATTGCTTTGCAAACTCATTTGTACAAAACGGAACTGGAGAGATAGAACTGTGTATCAGTGATACATGAATCTTCATACACCTGCAGGAGGAATATGGGCCAGGAGTAGGGTTACCAGATACCAAAGCACGGAAGGGGGGACAGGTAGGTCTGAAAAGGAGGACATTGGAGGATGTGGAGAAAATGTAATCTAACTGTTATTACCATATTATGTCATGGAAAATGGGTAATGATTAATAAATGCAGCATTAAAACTGCACAATATCATGTGTTTTTAAATTATTTTAAAATAAAGAAAATTACCAAAATGTTTTCTTTTACCAAAAACTGGATTTTTTCATTAAATGCTAGGTTTTCATGACCCTTTCATTAATGTTCATGAGACTAAAGTTAAAAAACTAAATTTTCAAATATAAACTTGAAAAGTACCTTAAAAAGTTTTTAAAAAAATGAAAAAAACCCTCCAGTTAACTCACTTCTCAGTTTTCATTTTCTATAGCAGCCCATTTTTACAGTTAAAAAAAGGTCCTAAATTGTTTCTGTCCAGTTCAAACCTGGCCCTTTAGTGGTTTCATTTAATTGGTCCTTGTTAGTAATTTTATTTATGGTAGACTTTATTTTCCTTCATTTTATTAGCATCCCTATTTCTTTTCCCCCTCAATTTAGCCATTTTGTAGGGAGCAAGGGCTAAAAATAAAAGTGCCTTTTGCAGGTCTTGAACCAAAGACACCTTCCCTACAGAGGCATTGCTGGGGGGGGCAATGGACCCGGGGCACGGGCCCAGCCCCCGCCCCTGGCCCGGGATAGGGACAGGGGGAGGCCACGCTGCCGTGAGCGGCTAGGCCGCAGCATGTTGCGGCCAGAAGCGGACGCTGGAGGCCGGGGCCATGCCTGCAGCAGTGGGCGGCCATGCCTCTGATCCCTGGCTGGGGATGGGGCCACCATGGCTGCTGGCGGCCAGGCCCCAGATCCCCAGCAGTGGAGGGGACCGCCACCGCCACAGGCGGCCGGCCGGGCCCCAGATCTCTGGTCGGGGATCGGGGGCCTGGCTGCCTACCATCGCAGGCATGGGTGCGGGTGTGGGCCTGGCCTCCAGCGGCCATTTCTGGCCGCGCCATACCACGGCCTAGCCATTCGCAGCAGCATGGCCTCCCCTGGCCCTATCCCTGGCCAGGGGCTGGGCCTACCGGGCGGCCAGCCAGGCCCCAGATACACAGCCAGGGATGGGGCCGCTATGGCCGTGGCCGCCTGGGGATCGGGCCTCGGATCCCCAGCCCGATTGGTCTGGAGATCCGGGGCACTGGCATTGAGACCCGGGGCACGTGCCCCAGCGTGCCCAATGCCAGAGACGCCACTGCTTCCCTACCAACTGAGCTATCCAGGCAGCTTTGCAAAACTAGCCTCCAGAATCAGGGGATACCTGAGCTCCTAGTGAAAAGGCCTGGTTTATGCTGAGCTGTGATTGTGCTTTGATCTCCAGCTGCTGGGGGAACATCCCCCAGTCCGGAACTCGGCTGTTAGAGGGTTTTTAACACCCTATTCCTGAGCAGTAAAAAGCCAGACAAAAGCACCTATTTTTAAAATGCCTGGAGGATGGAGGACATGTCTAAGTCAGTGGTTCCCAACATTTTCTCTTCTGAGGCACACCTTGTTACCTTTAATTAATTTGAAGCACACCATGATATAGTTTCCAAATGAACTCATTAATATTCATGAGCCAGTGAGCCCATCCAGACCTCTTCAAGTAGTTTTTCAAAAAATTTTGTGGCACACCTGCTCAGGCCTGATGGCTGGTTGGGAAACACTGGTCTAAGTCACTGTCACACATCCCCCAAAGAAGTCAGGTTGCATTCTAAGTGAGCCTCTTCAACTGTACTTGAGATGAACCTTTTCCAATTTTATTTTGCTGTTACAATCTGACCTGATCCCATGACTTACACTTCTCTGCATTTATTTTCCTCCCATTCAGTAACTTCCCTCATCTTCAAAGCATCTGATGCAGTGGGATTTTCTCCCAGAAAATCTCATAAGATAAACAGATTTGTTAGTCTTTAAAAGCCACAGGACTCCTTGCTTATTTAGCTTTTCGAATGCAATTGCAAATTCAATGAACAAAACATGAAAATCCAGCTGCAGTGGGGGATCACACAATGAGCAGTGTAGGAAACTGATCGCTTTATTTTTTAAAAAAGGTTTTTCTGAAGGTAACAGTATGGGTTTACTCTGACCACATATATGCTTAAAACACACCCAATTAGCATGTATAACAACCAGCACGGTGATGACTGGAAGATAATCGAGATGGCTTATACTTAGTAAATCTGTAGCTCTACTTTTAGTAGAGAACAGAAAAATAAAATTAACAATAGAGGCTTTGGACTAACAAAGAACCTTCCATTTCTCATACCTACAATCCTTAATGCATGTATCCCCTCAATATTGCTATGAGTCAGGGAGATGTTATCCCTATTTTACAGGTGAGAAGCTGAGGCACAAAGCAGCTAAGTGGCTAGTCCAAGGTCACACAGGACATTTGTGGGAGGGCAGAGAACTGAATCTAGGTTTCCTTAGTCCCAGGCTAATGAGTGAAGTACTGGACCATCCTTCTTCTCTAGTTGAAAGCCGAGGTTTTCTAAATTATGACCTTAAGGAATTCAGCTTCTAAACCACGTGTGAGGCAAGCTAACATTTTCATTCTATAAATGGAGGCACAGAGAGGTTTCGTGACTTGTCCAAGGCCACAAAGTGAGACTCTGGGAGAGTCAGGTCTGGGTTCTTCTACCGGCTCTCAGTCTGAGCTGCTAGACCAATCTAGCACTGAATGATTTAAAGCCTGTAACTGCTAGTGCCCTTATCTCTACCAGTCAGGGTGATGCAATTTATCAGTTGACACCTGCAGGAAAAAGTTCTGCTGACCCCAGAGAGCCACCCAAAATGTTGCACATTGCTTATCCTGAAGTTAGGCATTTGGAGCCTGAATTCCTCAAGGGGACATAACAACATTGCTTATCCATCACTGGTTTGAATCCAAGTGATAAAGGGTTGCTACTACCAGAAATGAACCGGTGGAATTAGTTTCCCTCCTAGTGCAAAGGAGTCCAGATGGTCAAATACTCCTTTCTAACTGGCATCCTCAACAAAGAAACTAAGGATGGTCTTGGTAGAGACTGTGGTGTCTTCCCCCACTTCCTCCCAGAGATAGTCCCTCCTGGTCAGGCTTGCAGTAGGGAAACGATGGATACTTACCTGGGACAGATAAACAGAGGTTTCAGGGGTATCAATACATCATTTGTCATGAGCACATTAAAAACAAACCCACAACAAACAAGTGCAGTTTGCAGCTTGACTAACTGATTTCCGAGAAAAGGAAGGCGGCAAGGAACATGCCCACAGTATTTTCCCATCAAGGGTTATTTGAATCAGATGTCAGCCATCGTGGAGCCAGGATAGTTTGATCTCAACATCCTGGTCCATGGTGCCAGTCATCTTGTAAAACCAACTACTGGCAGGGATCTCAGCAGTGGTTACTAAATAACGTACACCCCAGAAGGAGAAACTGAAAGAAAGCACTGAGAGCTTACAGGTACAGCCCTGCAAATTTGCAGATATCCACAGACCACGTTTGCGGGTCGATACAAATTCTATATCCACACAGGGATCTACTTATGGCAAAAGCAAGGAAAGTGCACTACTTGATTTCTGAAGGCTCTCTTCAACCCATTTCTACTAAGCAGATGTCCTGAAAGGGAAGTCAGTTGCTTTGTGAAGATATTAACCTTTCTTAATGGATAAACAAAAAAGAACACCCCCCTTTGGATCCAAAAGCAAAACTAGGCACCAGAGAAACTTTTCATTGCTTCTGCCTCTTTGAAATTTAATTATTAACATCTGAGAGTTCAAATGATCAGCAGCTGCAAGACACGCCACAAGAGAAATGATCTGTCTACAGAATCGACTTCGCAAGGGAAATTTTTCAAAACAGCTGAGACACTGCTTTCAAGGTGACCTCTGTGTACTGGTTATCGCAAACAGGATCGAGATAGGCACCAGACTGGAGGAAAGATAGATTCACACATTCTGCTGTGAATGGTAAAAGGTAACCGATCAAAGGGGAAAGCAAAACTGTTTGCTAAGAAACAACGCCTTTTTGCACAGCATTTCATAGACAGACGTCTGCACTTAGACAAATCATGGCAATTTTTGGAAGCTATGAAACCCTTCCTAGAGAAGATCCAAAGGGGTAGCCGTGTTAGTCTAATTCAGTAAAACAAACAAACAAACAAACAAACAAACAAGGAGTATTGTGGCAGTTACAGACAAACAAGTTTATTTTTTGCATGAGCTGTTGTGGGAGAAAAGCCTGCTTCTTCAAAGGATCTGACAAAGTGGGATTCTTTCCCATGAAACCTCATGCAAAAAATAAATTCGTTAGTCTGTAAGTGCCACAGGACTTGTTTGTTTTCCTAGAGAAGAACATTGGAAAGGGGTCAAACTGAAGAACTTTTTGCTATGAAAATGCAGGCACTTTCCTTCTTCAACCCACCCACATCTACCACTAAAGGAAGACCAAAAGGCAAGTGACCATGTTTTCAGAAGCCAAGAGCACAACCATCCCAGAGGAGTAGAACCTTGCTAATTTGGCTTACTGGCTGGAAGAGCCATTGAATGTACTGGATTTGAACTATGTCCTGACCTTGCAAAGACTCAAGCATATCTGTAACTTTTTAAACACAAGAACAGTCGTATTAACTTCACTGAAATTACACATGTATGTAAAATCATGTACTTGCTTAAGGCTTTGTTCAACCACAGCCTCAGCAAGTAAACAACAAGCCTCCCCCCAACCCACCTTATCACCAAAGGACCTGTGTTACAGACTTTGTTCATTTATTTTCACACCTGCAATTTAAGTTTCAGCACTTTAACAGTGTTCCCTCTAAGGGCCTAAGGCAGCTGAGCAACTTATGTTGCTCGCTGCATGGTGGCAGGGGGAGTCCCCCCATGGTCCTGATCCTGCCCCCCTTTCTCCCAGTCACCGCCCCAGTCAGCCCAATCCCACCCCTCATACCCTCCCCAGCTGGCCCGACCCCATCTTCCCTCCAACCCTCCGCCCCCTTTCACGGCCAGCTGCCCCTGCCCTGTCCCCAATCACACACCTCCCCCCCGCTCCCTTATCCGGCCGCTGGAGCAGCGTGGCCTGGCTCCCAGCTGTTCCTCCAGCTGGAGAAAGCTTTCACTGAGCATGCGCAGAGCCTCTGCGCATGCTCAGTGAGAGCTTACTCTGAGCGGGAGTTTTAAAAACTCCCAGCTTGGAGCTGCATTCAGCTGGCCAGAAGACTCTGTCTTCTGGATGGGCAGGGATTGCAGCTGCCGGCCATGAGCAGCCTGCAGTGTTCCCAGTGCTGGGCAGCGGCGGGGGCTGCGCAACTGTGCAACTTATAGGGAACATCGCTTGTGCACCCCTTGTAAGTTCTTCTGAACCACTTGGAGTGCATAAATGTGGACACATGCCTAACAATGCTGTTGCCCAGACACAGATGTAATCATACACAACAATGCTATATGCAATGGTTAAAGTATAATTTGATGGGCCCCAGAACCCTCCTAATCTCTGGGCCCTCCACCAACTCCCAGCCCCTTCCCTTTCTCCACCCCTTACCTGGCCAGAGCTGCTCCCTGACCGTGCTCCTGCACATATATCTAAGCATGCTTAGGGCAGGAGATATGAAAACCCCCCCAGCCTGGCTGCAGCTCATGGACAAGGGCAGGATGGAACATGTGTTCCACTTAATTTTTCCATTTTTCGGGGCCCTGGAACTCAGGCCCCTCAAATTTTTGGGCCCGAGAACTGTGTTTCAGGGCATTCTGGCATACTTTAACCCCTGTGTTATAGTTCACAGGACATCATTCCTGTTCTGTGGATCCCCAACTTCTCAGAGCCTAGACAGGGAAGGGTAGTGCTGACTGCCCTCCACACGGCACACAGGGAAGATGTAAATAGTTGAACAACAAAGAAATTACAAAAATTCAAGAGGCTCTAATAAATACTAACTAGGAGCAAGGGAAATAACTGAAAACATAAGAAACTTACCCTCAGGTTAAAATAATTTCTTTGGTTGTGTAATATGTTCTTCAGACTACTGTTCATACAATGTAGAATAATCTCAAGAATTATTTTACTCCTTGGCCAATACTTTATTGCTATTGCTTCCAGACCCAGTCAGCATTTGTTTAAATAAATACATAACATATACAGCTATACATAGAGAAAGAAGGGGAACCAGGTATGTGACCCCCCTCTGCATACTGCACAGGAATTGACCACATATCCCTAAAGATGCACCTGTAAAGAGCACCATATGTATGAGGCTACTTCTGGAAAACCAGATACAGCCACCCAGTAAAAGGCAGCATTCTGCAATCTAACAGAGAGGAATTGTTTAGTGAAGCATGGAAGAGCAGACAATGGCTTTACCATGGACTCGTGGATGGGGGTTGGGGGGTGGAGATCACGATTTGGCTCTGACAATGAAGAAAGATTTTTTTTTTTTTTTTTTTTTTTTTTTAATTTCACAGTTCAGGCTCACAAGCATCCCTAGAACTGATGAAACACTGGGGTCATTTGTTTTGTTTTATTTTCTTTACAATTAATAAATAATTTCTGGTTCTCTTGTCCTATTAAAGATTGCAACTGGAAAAGCAGAGAAAATAACCCTTTTTAAAACATACACACAGACATATTATATATAGATAGACAGACATATAGACACAGGGGGGGAAGAGAGAGAGACTTGAAAGCTGGTTTTTATTTACTTCAGCACGTAAATACTTACCAAAGCAAGCAGGTTCAAGTTTAGTATACAATGCAAGCAAATGATGAATTACATTAAGATAATCACTTTCTTACATATATATTTAGAACCAAAATATTGTGGGGTAGGTGGTGGGGAGAACATTAACATGATTTAAAATACATGTCAGTCTTCACTTTGACATCTTGAGAACAACTGCCTTTAGAGTCATCTGCTGTAGGCTTGTCTCAAAAGCACCATTAACGTAAAGAAAAAAGTAGGTTTCCTCAACAGCTGTCACTGAGCACAAGGAGTGAAGAAAGGGGTTACCTCCCTTTTCATAAGCATTGTTCTTTGAGATGGGCCACTCTCATCCATTCCAAGTAGGTGTGCGCATGCCACGTGCACAGTCATCAGAAGGATTTTCCTTTAGTGGTACCTGTCAGGTCATCTTCAGGCACCCCTATGGTAGTGTCTCCATAGTGCCCTATATTGGGCCTACCAGGTGTGGCCACAACTGGGCCTTACCCTTATGGAACAGTGTGTATGATGGTTCAGATGTCAGAGCCTTGAGCTTAGCTAGCTGAAGTTACTGCAACCAAGAATGCCATTTTCCATGAGATAAAGAACTAAGAATGTTGCTAAGGGCTCAAAGAGAGGCCCCCTTTAGCCTGGAGAGTGTTAGGTTAAGGACCCACCCTAACTTTGAGAGGCAAACTTTAGGGTACAGCCTGTCCGGTCCCTAAAGGAAGTGGGTCACCGCTTCAGAAAGCAACCCTGGCTGTGGGTGGGTAAAGGAGAAAATCAGGCCCTTTGGAAAGTGCAAAATTCTTTTTATTCCCTGAGTTATAAGGTGGATAGAGGCTGGTGTCTGCCACTGTTTTCGTAGTATTTTGAATGTGTTAATAAGGGGCACTGCCACCCTCAAGGGGTCCTCTTGTGCTAAGAAGTCTACCACAGGGGCCAATGACTCCCTCATTGCTCCTGCATGGAGACCTAGGCCATTATTTGTAATAAAACTGATGAGCTATGCTGTCCACGGGGAGTGGCTCAGTCAAAGTCCCCACCACCCCCTTATCTGCAGAGGATGAGGAGGATGCCCTAGGTGGAGCCAAGTCTTCCTCACCCTCCAGGTCATGGGATTTGCCCTATGTTAGTTTGACATGCTTAGTGCTGTGGTCAGCCCTGGTGACAGACCACACGCCATTGCTTGTTGTACCCCTGCCTCCAATCTTGACATCTGTCTTGGTGCCAGGAAGCACCTGGCATCCCTCATGGGGCAGGAAGCCTATCAGAGGCATTAGAAAGGGAATGCCTAGAATAAGACCTCTAAGCATGATGGTATGCCCATGGGGTCCAAAAGGGCCATCGCATAAACATCTGCTCTTGCGGTGGCTAAGGTCCCATGAAAGGCACCTGCGTCTTCTCTTCCCTTTAGAAGCACGGCTCCTATTCTTCAAGATGTAGAACTCTACCTCTGAGTTCGATGACACTGAGCATGGGAACAGGGCAGTGCCAAGTGAGACAGTGCCAGACAGCAGCACCGACGGGAAGGTGACCAGTGCCACATCACAGCAGGTTCGTCTCTAGATGGCATTGCACTTCGCTGCTGTGCTAGAGGTCTTGATTCCAGCGCTCTCTTTATTCTGGCAGGGAAATGCTGTGCCGTCATGGCTATCAGGTCCCTAGCCACTGCAAAAGTGTCACAGTGGAAGGGAGGTCCAACTCTTCTACCTGACTCTCTCCTAAGGGTGAATCCTCTGGCACAGGGCTTGGCAGAACCCTCTGCAGATTCAAAGCCAATGGTAGGCCACAGGTGGCTCAGTGTGGCATGCATACCTGCAGTGTTTTCCCTCCTCACCACCTTTACTGTGGCGAAACACTCCCTATCAGTCTTTTTGAGACTCTTGTGAGACACTGTAGAATGGGAACAGTGCCGGATCATCTTCAGTACAAAGGAATGCCAGCACTGGGATTCACTCGGTGGCAAATCCTCCTTCAGTGTCGTAGACTCTCAAAAAGGCCGGTGCCCTGTGCACCTAGCTACCATGTTCAAGTGGCCTGGGGCCAGTTGGGATGGAAAGTTCCCCTCATGAGGAGATGTTTAAGTCAAACACTCCTCTACTTCTCCCCTGCAAATCTTACAGTGATCAACCTGGTGGAATTCACCTAGGCACTTCAGGGACGATCCATGGGGGGTGCCCTTTGGCATAGGTTTATAGCATTTCCCATATGGTGTGAATGCTTGAGACTGAGGCATCCTCCAGGCCCCAGGAAGAATTATAGCAGAGGAGCCCCCCTCCCCCCAAATGTTTTTTAGCTAACTCCTAAAAATTAATTCTATTCTAACTATTCACCAGAACCACAGTGGAAGACACTGTCTGAAACAAGAGAAGACTGGAACTCCAATGATTCCTATGGGCAATAAGACAAAACTGAAGAGGCAGTGGGTCAGCAAGTTGCCTGCACTTACCTGATCAGTACCACTAGGGGAAAAACCTTCCCAACAATTGTGAGCACATGTACACCTGCTTGGAATCGACATGAGCAAGCATTCAAAGAAGTTTTCTTAGTCTACCAAACTGAAAGCACAGGCATCTCTGTGGGCAACAATTATTGGGAGCTGAAATGTACATACATACAATTGAATCAGACGCATTAGTACCGGATATAAAGATGACTAGATCACTCTTTATGACTTAAATTAACAATGCTCACCTGCTTATTCCTTTGAACAGAGGCAACCCTTTCTTGTTTGTTTGTTTTTGCTTTGTTTTCATTTTCTTTTTCTCTAGCTACCTCTATATCCAAAGCAGACACAATTTTCTAAAGGACCCTGTGGTCAATTTCAAAGGCCCTTTATCGGAGAAAGATGGGGTTTGATTTCAAAGATGGTACTTTACAAAAAAAAAAAAAAAAAAAAAGATAACTGTATAAAGAAGAAATCTTCAATCACTGAATACAAACTCTTCTCTTTCACAGCAGGCCAGACACAGCATGTTGTCAAAACGCACAGGCATCATACTCCAAACCATGACAGAGAAAGATCACACAGGTACCTTTCAGTACAAGCTTACATTTGAGGGAAACAGATACCACATAACAAGGTCCACTACAAGATTTAATGAATAACTGGACTCAAAAGAGGGAAAAAAACCCAAAACTCCTATCTAGCACATGAACTCACAAAATTCAAACACTGCACTTTTTCTAATCCCTAAAAACACACTCATCTGCTGAGTCAACACACTATTAATGCAACCTCACTCCTATTTTTTTAAATATTTTGCAAAACAAAACATGCTTTTGGCAAGTTACTCCAACTTGCTCTTGAGAGAAAGTTTTCCTTCTTATCATATAGAAGAGCTTTGGAATGGATGCTAATTATCAGACTTGGGGATAGTTTCAAGGACTTCATGGTGCAGAGAGAATGAGCTCTCTTTTCACTCCCGGGGCAGAGCTGTGGGGCAGAGTCTGTCTTGGCCCAGCCTGAGACACACTGGCATGGATGCTTGCCCTGTTGATAAGAGTGCTCTGCCTGTTCTGAAGACAAAGATGATTTCAGGCTCCAGTACTGTCTATCCAACATTTTTCAGGAGCTTTAAGCTCTCTCTCACACACAATATTAAAGAGAAAACAATAACCGCAAAATAAATCAGTAAATAACTAAAATTGGTGGGCAAACAGAGTTCATGCCCTTGCTCTCCATTCAAATCCTCCCTGAAAATTCTCATTTCCCTGCAATAACTACAAGAAGTGAACCAACCATAATTAGATATAGAATATTCTGTGTTCATATAGCACCTGGCACAGGGGTCTCAAATTTGTGGCCCCTAAAGTTATTTCCTGCAGCCCACAATGACACTATCATAATGATGCTATCATTAATGATATTTGCAATATCATTGTATGAAAAGGTTTCAGTGGTGTGGCCCTTGGACTAATGTACTAGTCCTCATGCGGCCCTCATTGTGATTTGAGTTTGAGACCCCTGACCTAGCACAATGGGTTCCTGGTCCACCACTCAGGCTCCTAACCACCACCATAATACAAATAATTAGTAAACATAATAATCTAAATTCTTCCTTGATCGACACTCCCCAGCATGCTCCATTGCTTCCTTCTTTCTACACTCTCTTGGCAAATGTGGTGGCGGTAATGGAGACCACTCTCTGGGTATGTCTACACTGCAATTAAAACACCACAGCTGGCCCCATCCACTGATTCAAGCTGGTGTTAAGGGGGTTTTCAAACTGCAATCTAGACTTTCAAGTTTGGGCTGGAGTCTGGGCTCTAAGATGCTGTGAGGTGGGAGGATCCAAGTGCTCAAGCTGCAGCTTGAGGGGGACCATCTACACTGCAATTAAACAGCCTAAATCGGTTGCCATGGGTTAGCTGCTGGTTTTTAACTGAAGAGTAAACATGTTCTGTATGGCCAAGAGGCCCCATGTTTACAGCCAGGTATTAACTTTCATTTTATTCCAAAAGATATGTTGCTTCTGCTAGCTGGACATACAGCAAATTCAAGAGAGTAGCTCGGTTCTACGCAGCTTCAGTTCACATTTTTACTACTATTGGTTTAAATCTTGTGTTCGTCCTCTTTCATCTTCTCTGATTTCCCTCTTCCCAGGGATAAGAAATTGCATTTAGGAGACAAATAGACCTTGTGGCTCAGAGCCATGCTGGGTGCACTCACTTTGTGAATAACCAACACACATTTCCAACTGGCTTGCAATCACATTTCTGTGACCTACCATGAACCTGGCCCTGCCATCTTGACCTAAACAGAGCTGTACTGTTAAACTGTGGAGGAGTTCGTTGTGCTGTTTCAGCTATCTGTCTTGCACAGAGAGTACAGACAGAGCAGGTACATCTTGCTTCAGCCTCACTGGGAGAAGTGGTTAATCCATTTGCTGGGACTCTTTGCTGCTGTTGCCAAAGCTTTATTGAGATGACCACAGTAAATCTAATATATTATCATTTTCTTCCACTGCAGGAAGCCAAGCATCAAAATCACAGAGCATATTTTGGGGGCACAGTTGTAGAGATTCCCCTTGTTCTTTCCAGCATCAATCAAGCCAGTTTCACTGTTTGATACTGTAAAGTATCTGGAGTACCAGATGCCATAAAGGAGCAACCACTCTGGGAAACGGAGCTTTAATAGGGACCACACAGTGCTGCATGGTGCCAGAAAATGGAACTGCTGTTGGTGGTAACAAAATCTAAGGGGTGTTAGCTTGAATCATCACAGTCTTGAAACTCAGAACCCCTTCACTAATAACCAGTCCTGAAATTACACACTCAGCTTTCTCTTTTCAAACCTTTTTGGATAGAGTAGGGTATGCTACTACTTGTGTAACTGCTGTCAGAAACCAGCTTTGAATTAATGGACTTAGCAAGGAATCTGGAAAGGAAAGGACTATGCATTCATTTTATTTATTTAGCTGGCCATTCCATCCCACACATCCATGACTTTGTTACCAGTCAATGACTGTTAACTCCTTGTCTCACCAGTATAATTACAAGCCACTTTGGTACATCTACACTTGCATCTGGAAGTGTGATTAATGGCTCAAGGAAACATACTCTGACTAGGGAGCAAAAATAAAGTACATTGTAGCATGAGGGGCTAATCACCAGAGTACATTCCCACGAGAGACATAAGGCATGCCCTTTGGGTAGTAAGTCTCTCCCACTACTGTGCCATGGCACCTATGCTCTACTTGTAGTATGCTAGTTTGATTAGCGCTAGCATAGGTTTGTCTCCTTGACCTGGGAATTATGCCCCTACCCAGGATACAGGAAAAGATATATCCTAAAGCTCTGAAGTAAATTCTTTCACATTCATCCTTGCAGATTGTGCACCCCTTGCTTCAAGTCCATCCAGAACTGTGTCCAAGCACTTCATCTGTTGGGGGACACTCTACTGAGAATGTGAAATAATGGGAAACAGAGTTAGAAGGGAGGGTCGCCCAAGCAATTTAAATCTATTATATTTCTAACAAGGCCCCCAAGAGACTGTGGCCCCACTGCATTTTCACCTCCTACTCTCCTGCCATGCCTTTTTCCTGACAGCTTTCTTCCATTTTGAACACATCCAAAGCCAGTAGCTAGATGCAGCCATAAGCCTTAACTTTATTTAGACACTTACACACTCCTTCCATTTTCAACCCACACTGACACTGCGTTATGGATTCCCCATTCAACCTTTACACAAAGCTTTAGGGAAAACCTTGAAATCTTTAAGCTTTGAAATGAAACCACTATCATCTGCGCTAAGGCAGGAGAAAAGGTGACCCAATTATATACACATGAACATTCCCTGAAGCGTTTTCACAGCCTTATGGGTGCTACTTGCCCAGCCTGCTCTGCTGCATTTCCCACCCTACCATGCTCAGAATTAGTCCACCAGACTCCATTCTCACTCACAGCAGGAGGAGACGCACGCCATCTATTAGCAGCCGAAAACACAAGAATCAAGTGTGCTTCTTCAGCTTTTACAGGTGCAGGGCTGTTGACCTAAAGAGTGCATGAAACTAGAAAGGTAGGGAGGGAGGAAAAAAAAGGCACTTGTGATGTTCTCATAGACACAAACACAGCAGCAATTTAAATTACAATATACTGTGCTTCCGGCTTTCAAAACAGACAAAGAAATTGCTTTCAGTGAAGCTCTGCTTATGCGATGACCTCTTCTCCCTATGGTGTCTCTAGGCAGCACGTGAGAACAAAGCTCTGGCAGACTCTCCCTGCTACTTCTGTACTCTTAGTCCTTCAAATGTGGTTAATTAGTACTGGAAAAGGTTTGTTTTTTTAAAAAATATATATATATATATGTTTTGGAGCCTGAATTGTCTGGAAAACATAGCAATGGGTAAAAACTGGCATCACGTGAAATCTCATGCTACAGTTTCATGCAGACTGAGGGTCAGCCAAATCCAAGTTTTCATGGGCCTTTGGAAGAGGCCCTTTGCATTCTTGGCTAATTTAAACCATATCTGAAGTGTCAAAAAATATATAAATGCTACCTATTATATACGACAAGTATGCGCACACACACACTTTGAACCATGAAGATCAGTTTCAGAATGTATCACATGAACAGAAAGATTTAGTAACCATGACTAGTGTTAATGGGTGCTACCCTCACTGCCTGAAGTGTCGATTGTGTTTCATGGTGATAATGCGTCTTTCCATTTCTTTGGAGTTTTATCTCATCTATTTTAGACATTTACATGGCCCCGTTGCCGTAGTATCTGAGCATCTTTCAATCTTTTCAATCTATTTATCCTCAAATAATCCCTGTGAAGCAGGAAAGTAGTATTAGTAAATGTTATTATCCCATTTTGCAAATCAGTAGCAGAGGCAGAGAGAGACTAAGTGATTTGCCCAAGGATGCACAGGAAGTCTCAAAAGGGCTTTTAAATCCTCCTACAAATGCAAAATTTTAGGGGTATTAGAAAAACAGTTGTCTCTGGCCTTTGCACCATACTTAAAAGGAATCATCACTACTGAATATAAACATGGAATAATTAAAACTGACTGTGTGTGTGAACAGTTGTAACAAGCTACACAGACCATACATGGGATTTTCATGTTACCTATTTTTATGTTGGGTATAAATCAAATTACAGTTTTCTGACAAGACTGTTAAAGCAAAAAGCATTTTGTTCCCTGTCTCTCTGAGCAAATTTAAACTTGCCCAAGGATTTGCTGTGTCAAGACATCGTACTGTTAAGACCATGGCTTTCTTCAAACTAGCCAAGTTCTTATCATTTCAGACTCTAAAGCTGAAGCTGAAAAATGCAGTCCCTTTTTGCTACACTAGCTAATATGCAGCTACTGAGCTCAGAGAATATTATCTCTAATCTCTCCTCTGCTCCTATATTCCTACTTCACAACCTACATTCACATTCCAACTTGAAATATAACACGCAAAACTTTTAGGGAACAGTCTGTTGCCAAAAGCTGTCAATCTTACTAAGAAAGTGCTAGCCATTCCTATCAAAGTCCATTTCGAAATACTCATTAGCCATAATAGAAGTATAGCGTCAAAACTGGGGAAGTGTTGTCTAATGGTTATAAAACAGGACTGGTAGTTCTATCCCCTTCTCTGTCATTAACTTCCCACATAACCGTGGACAGGTTACTAGAACTCCGTACCTCAACTGAAGCTCCCATAAGAACATCAAAGCTGCCATACTGGGGCTGACCATGACTCCTACCAGAGTGTGAGGGGATGGGATGTACAAAACAAGTGAATTATGTGACTGAACTATGCCTTTCTACCACTCCTGGCTTCTGATATCAGAGCCTTAAGGCTGCCACAAGCATGGCTTTGTGTCCAGAAAGGACCTGTGCCTGTCAACAGTGGTGGTGGGAATTATCAACATGAATTTTATTTGCCATTTTGTTGACCAGTCACCCATTTTTGTGAGATCCCTTTAACTTCTCATGATCTTCTCTGGATTTAGCTATCTTGAATAATGTTGCACTATCTACAGAGATTAAAATAAGCTGGAACGCAGCAGAAAGCCACTCCGGGGACCACTATTTTTAGGGGTTCAGCATTCCAGGGCTCACCATTTAAAAATAGTAGGCCCCAGAAAGCAGTGTTCCGGCTCCACTATCTATTTTTAGGGGCCTTGACGGGAGGGCAGGGAGCTGCCCCAGCCTGGGCTGAGGCTCCGGCCTGAGCCTCAGCCCGGGCCAGGGCTGCTCCAGTGACACGGTGGCTAGGTAAAGGGGCCTTGGGAGGGGGGTCGGGGCAGTATTCTCCCCAGGACTTGAAAATGGGGGGAGGGGTGTAGAGGGAGGTTTAGGGGGTGCTCACTAATGTGGTATAACACTGTTACTAGCTGGCAGCTGGGGGGGGGGGGTTGGGAAATTCAGGAGGGCGCACGGGGTGTGTGGGAGGATGTTAGGGAAATCCCTGGTTCGGGGACAGGCAAGCTAGCCCAGCGGGGAAAGGGCATGGGAGAGGGGGTCACGCCGGGGCAGGGAGGGAAGACTGCACGGCATGGCAGGGGGCTGGCGGACCAGCGGCAAGACAGGGAGCAGGGACAGTAGCTGGGGTGGGGGAAGGCGTGTGGGGACCAAAAGCTGGGGTGGTGGGCAGTAGCTCGGGTGTGTGAAGGGGGTCCCCACTGGCATGAAGGTGGCCTGCACCACTGCAACGGGGACCCACCAAATTATACTTTAACCCGTGATTATCTGCAAAGTTTACCACTTCACTGTTCACACCTTTTTCCAGATCATTGATGAATATGTTAATCAGCATAAGTCCCAGTACAGACATTTGATGGATCCCACTGTTCACCTCTTCATGCATGCCCACTCTCTGGTTTCCTATGAGAAGACCTTTCCTCTTGTCTCATGACTACCTACTTTGCTTAAGAACCTTTGGTGAGGAACCTTGTCAAAGGTTTTCTGAAAATCCAAGTACATTACATCAGGTGGATCACCCTTATTCACTTGCTTTTTGACTCTCTCAAAAAATGCTAATTAATGGTGAAACATGACTCCTTACAAATGCCTTGTTGAATCTCTCCCAACAATCCATATTTATCTATACATCTGGTAATTCTGGTCTTTATTACAGTTTCTACTGATCTGCCTTGCACTGAAGTGAGGCACACTGACCTCTAATTGCCTGGATCACTTCTGACTCTTTTTAAAAGGCGTTACACATTAGATGTGCTGTCATCTGTACAAAAACTGATTTCAGTGCCAGTTTACACACTATTTCATACTTGAGTTTTTTCAGAACTCTTCTATGAAGACCACCAAGCCCAGTACCTTATTTCTGCTTGATTATAATCTGTACTAAATCCTGTTCTATTAGCACATCAATCTGAGACAGTACTTCAAATCTGTCACCCAAAAAGAATAGTTCTGATGTGGGCATCTACTCTACATCCTCTGCTATGAAGACTGATGGCAAAGAATTCATTTATCCCCTCTGCAGTGGCCTGTTACCTTGAATGTCCTTTAACACCTTTGTAGTCTGGCTCCACTGACTGTTTGATAGGCTTCCAGCTTCTGAGACACTTTTTAAAAAACTACTGGTAGGTATTGCATCTGAAGCAAGTTGCTTCTCAAATTCTTTCTAGCTGATCTTATTATACTTTTTACAATTTAGTCATCAGTACCCTCTGACTTCCACATTTTAAAAGATGCTTTTCCCACTCTAATGTCCTCCACTATTCTGCTGTTCAGCCATAGTGGCATTCTTTTGAAGTGCTTAGTGTCTTTTTTGATTTGGGATACCTAGATAATCTGAACTTGTGTTATGGTGAGTCTCCATGCTGGTTGGAGGCATTTTACCCTTCTGGCTGATCTTTTTAATTTTATCCAACTAGCATCATTATTCTCATGTAGATTCTCATTTTAAAGTGACATGTTACTAAGATATAAGTTTTTGATTTACCACCTGTATGAGGATGATAAATTTGATTACCTTATGATCATTATTACCTTGCAGTTCAGCTATAGTTATATTTTGGACCAGATTCTGTGCTGCACATAGAACTAAATCAAGACTTGCCTCTCCCCCTGGGGGCTGCAGGCCCTCCTACTCTGAGAAGCTGTTTATGGCAGGGGTCTCAAACTCGCAGCCCCTGAAGTTATTTTTTGTAGCCTGCAATGACACTATCGCTATCAATATTTGCAATATCATTGTATGAAAAGATTTTAGTGATGTGGTCCTTGGGCTACCATACACTAGTCCTCACGTGTGGTGCGGCGCTTGGGTTAACATACTGGTCCTCATGCGGCCCTCACTGTGATTTCAGTTTGAGACCCCTTATTTATGGAGTCTAGAAATGTTGTCTCCACATCGTGCCCTGAGCAGGCATTTACCCAGTCAATATAAGGATACTTGAAACCACCCATTATTATTGTGTTTTCTGGTTTTGTAGCCCCTCTAACCACCCTTAGCAATTCACAATCATTTTCACCATTCTGGCCAGGTGGTCGGTCGTATATTCCTTCTAATATAGTCCTAATTATTCAAGCATGGATTTTCAATCCATAGAAATAAAGTGTGAAGAATACTTAACTCCCTCACACACGAGATTTGTAAAACAATTCAAATGAAAGGCATGACAGTGTACAACAAAATAAAGAATAAGCTTGCAACGGGGCAAGGGGAAATATAAAAGCCTGACAGCCATTCAGCAGAACACACTATTTATAGCAACAGATTATTAGCCGCATTAAAAAGTTTGATGCTCTCTAACAATCTCTGTCATTTTAAAATGCTGGCCTTCCCCCTGACGGACAGCTGATAACTAGAGCTGCGGTGCAGAACTGAGGTAATTAGATGCTAGTTCAATAGCAGGAGCCTGCAACTGTGTAGAGCTTCTACTCAGAATGAGAGCAAGTCCTTTCCCCAGGGCTCTTATTTAAATATTGTGCCAGCTCCCACAGATGAGCACTGGAGGAATACTTCTACGTACATGCTCATAAAACTGCATAATTATGAATAATGCCTTGCTTTTTAACAAAATAAATCCACACAAACCCCGAAAAGAGCTAATTTCAACCTACTGTTGGAAGATATTAAAATGCCAAGCCAAGTGAAGCAGTTCTCTTTTGAAATACCAACATTCACTGGTTTTTGTTAGCTGTGCCAGAGCCCGAGCTATAACTTAGAGGATAAAGTGCATGTACTTACTAGAGGCCTTGTGCTTGAGTGGACAGCGCCCTTGAATGGGAGACAGGAGTCCATGCCAGCTCCGCCAGAGATGTATTGTGTGACCTTGGGTATGTCCCTTCACCTCGCTATACCTCTGTTTCTCTTCCCACCCTACCCTGTGCTGTCTATTGTGCTGTGAACTGTCACAGTAAGAGACAGCTATTGCCCCAGAGTTAGCTGACACTCAGCACAATGGGCTCAACCTCACGTGAGGCTTCTAAGCACTACCATAATAAAGCAAGAGCCACTACATGTAAAATCTGTACTTCTATTCCATTTCACTAGCCCATTAGTCCCAGCAGTTGTCACAAGCTTAACCTGAATGATCCACATTTCCTCGGTCTTACAAAAAAACAGCTTTGGTTGTGGCCAGCTTTAACACTCTGGGGAACACCTGCAAGGCTATAACCTCCTTCCCTCAAGCTTCACCCACAATACAGCAAATTCTTCGCTGCCACCACCACCATGCTCAGGCTACAGATTTAAGGGAGGGTCAAACAGAATGTTTCCTTGGGACACAACCCATATTCAATTTGTGACTTTTTTTTAATAACCCTCTGTATGTGAAATAGAGTAGAAAACCAAACCAAAATCATCATCACAAAAAAAAAAAAAAAAAAAAAAAAAGGGGGCACAAATTGGAGAAAAATGATCTGATGAAAATCTGAAATTCATTCAAGAATGTTCCCTGAATACCATTTAAGCCTCTAGTACCAGCCACTGCCAGAGATAAGATAGTGGGGGACAACATGTACCTATGATTCAACCAAGTGTGGCAACTGCTCGTCTGTCAACATTAATATTGGCCACTGAGAATGGACATATATATTAGCAATAAGGTACATTTGATTTCAACCCCACTCAAAGTTTATCAGCTTGAAACAAAAGTTTATAATATGTTGCCGATTGTTATCGCCAAGAACATAAAGCTCCTGTGCTGTGACACATCTAACATATGATATTAGAGACCTGATGTTTGGATCCACAACATGATGCTGTTCTCATGTTAATCTAGTGAAGAGTGACAACCATGGTTTTCATCTCAACATCTGAGGCATGCTTGTTATTCTTTGCCAGAGAGAACAGAGCTTCAAAATAAACAACCAATATGGACATTTCTGCACATTTACCCACTCAGACTGATGTGCTCAAGGCAAGAGTCCAAAAAACCGTGATTCTAAGGTTTTGGGGATCTGTGTGGGTAAAAGAATTAATTTTTTATTATGTGGATTACCACAGCACCTAGAGATTCCAGTGAAGTTTATTACCTCTACTCTGCCAGACACTGTTCAAGTGCTCAGGTCCCATCCCTAACAAACAAAGGTAGGAAAGAGAAACAGAGGCACAGAGGGCAAAGTAATTTGCTTGAGGTCATACAATAGATCAGAGAAACAGCCAAAAAGAACACCAAGATCTAGCAACTCACATTCAACTTGACCACACTGCATCCCCATCATAAGAGAACATTCATCATCACACTGATGGCAGTCTGAAACTGGCCTCATTTTGCCAGCAATCAGAAATAGTCACCATTGAAATGTTGTTTGTCTGTGTCTATGAAATGTAGGCCTTGAGTCTCACCGTGGTTCAAAAACAGAGCTGTTGTCTGTATCATATCTGTTATGAACACGAGGAGAGGACTTCATTCTCTAAGGCTGTCAGGCTAGAATCTTTCATCATGGCTAATTTCATGGCAACATTTTCAAAGACTTTAAGAGACTACTTCCAAAGGGCCTTGGATTCTGATGAAATCTGTCTCTTACATTTATGCACCACATCATACCCACTATCAGCTCCCACTTCTTTATTAATGGACATTTACTTTTCATCTGTAGATTTCAGAGGTGAGTAAATTATTATCTTCTCCATTTTACAGGAGCATGAGTTAAACTGAGGCACAGAGGTGAGATGACTTCCCAAAGGTCACACAGTGGGTCAGTGGCTAAGCTGTGAATGGAATGTAGGATCCCTGACAAGCCTTCTAAGTCTCCGATTCGCTACCTCATGTTGCCTTACAGCAGCATTGGGTTCAGAAGTAACAGCTGCAGCCATGATCAGAGACTCCTCCTACCTAAACTTGCAAGTATTTTTAATCTCTGGTTCACGGTATCCTTAACATGAAAGGAATGAAGCTTTTCCAAATATCAGCTGAATTAGGGGCTGCAGTAGGTATTAGAAGGGGGGACGACATGAATGGGGCTGATAAAGCAGGACAGTGTAAACTGGGAGATCCATGGAAGAAAATCCATTCACATACAGCAGCTGCTACCTATTGGATTTGATATGCTGTTTTCTTGCATGATTCTGTATTTTCTTAGTGACACATTCTGCTAATGCTTCATAAAACTATAAAGTTAATTTGAGAGCAGCAAGTCTAATTACTTTGCTACGTCTCTCTGCATTTTTAAGAACCTAAACTCTTGATAATAAGGACTCCCCTTAGAAATACTCCATGTAGCTCTTGTTTCTCATGTTGCCATAGCTACAATGCACTGTTTATACATCCTTTCAGCCTGGCACAGCTTTATTAGTACTCATATCCCAAGAGGAGGAAGACTCAGTGGTTTAAAGAGCAGTAATCCCCTTAAGCTTTGTCAAACCTCTCCCGTTAGGAAGCACATGGGGAGTGGGAGAAAAGGAGACATACATTCAGTTTTATTGGCCTAATGGAATTGTTAAAGGCTGCTTAAACATTGGACTAGAATTTAACTCAGCTTTTCCTCTTGCTCCGTTTTTGTAACAAATTTTGTGGCAGTGTCTCAGTTTTGCAAAGAAAGTTTTAGATCCATCAGTCAAGGTTAGCCTGAGGCACCTGCCTCACCATGCTACTCTGACCACACTGCTCTCTTGAGATAAACACGGTACTTTTTAAAATTATCTTTTGCCCACAAGCAATACACAAAAAAAGCAGCCTTTCCACCAGTCAATAATGGAAACTTTCAATAGATCAGGAACAGAGATATTTTCAACATGTTTCAAATCAAGTTCAGAAAGACAGCTGGGGAAAAGGGGGAAGGAAGAATCACCTATCTGCAGCTTTTTGCACTTTTGGAAGGGGGTGTTGATTTGTCCACATTCAAAGAAAGAATACAAGGAGGAAGAATCCACTATTTTTAAAAAATAGGTTGCAGTTTTCCTTAAGCCCTATCATTCCTTTTCCATAATCACCATCCTGCCTTTCCCTCCACCCCTCAAAAAAACTCAAACCACAAGTCTAAAAAGAATGCCCTATAGATCAAATTTTTCTATTTACACAAAGAGGTCTAAAACTAAGATTTTCGGCTTACCTAGCTACTTTCATTTTGAATTAAACTTGAAACCTCTGAATTAAATTTTAAACTCTTGAAAGCTTGAATTAAACTTCAAACTCCTGAAAAAAATACTTACAAACACCCATTTGAGATAGTTACTTAAACATGATAATGAGGAGTCTAGCGTACGTATGTGCTACTATCACCTACTGGAAAAATCAGAACATCTCAACTGTGTTTCACAGGCCCTATTCTACATCAGCTAATAGAATTCCCATTTTGTTTACGTGGTAGAGATCATGCTTTTGAAACAGAAGAATCTAAGCTTGACCTCCACTGCAGTGAAGTACTGAGTAACCATGGAGTGTAGCTGATTGACAACCGTGATATTCTAAGTGGCCACAGATTTGTTACAGTATCATATACATTTTACACTTGACTTAATTGCAGCACAGAGGTGGTAAGGGACATGCAAAAGGTCACACAGAGCGTCAGGGAAATAGAGACTAGTAAACCAGAAGTAGAATCTAGAAATTCTGACTTCAGTGTATTCACCACATCATTTTTTGATTTTTCTCTCTATTTATATTTAAGAACTTGCATCTTTAAAGTAATTCCACTGACATTTTGATCTTCATCAGTGCTCTAAATGAAACAGCTAAACACGAGACTATCCCAGGTTTAAAACTAGGAGTCACAATTACTAGTGCTGACAGCAAAGCACTGATTGAACAGACACTTTGACACTTCAGTGAGGCCCACAAAAATGCTAAGTTGCACTGTTAAACCTGGGTACAAGAGAAAAGAAAATGAGTTTGGGTAAAAAATCCATTCAGATGTAATAGGAGAGAAATTTGATTTAAGAATGGATGCTATCTATTTGCATAACAACATTAAACACACAGCATTCTACATATTCAAAAAACTCAATGTACATTAAGGGGCAAATTCCTTTTCATTAAGTTCACAGCTCCCAGTGCAGTGATGGTGTGCTGCATAAGCATATACGAAAGCCGAGTTTGGACATAACCAATCTACCTACAATTGTCTTTAAAGAGAGAGTTCCTTTGCCCTCTTCTAGCCATGTATTTTAATTAAGTTAATAAGCATGCCCCCTCTCTATCCCTCAAATGACACAGGTATAGCCATCAGCATGTGCAGGGAAAACAGTTATTTTCAATTTCCAAGATAAGAATGTAAGGCAGAGGAGTTAAATGACTTGCTGTACAGGGTGGAGGGGAGATGCTCTGTTCTGGTGCTGGGATAGGAACTCTGCAGATTCAGGTTCCCAGGCCAGTGCTCAGTAGCCCAGCCTGTACTCAACCAGAAAACAAACTCTGAAAGAGGATGAAATCTGGAGTGCTCTTGTTCTGACTATGGTTTATCAACAGGCAGGGTTAGAATACCCAAAAAGCTGCCTCACATCAGGTTAAGTCTGGAAGTCTGAAACAGCCATCTTGTTCATCAGCTCTCAATTTTCAGAACAGTCATAAACCAAGCAGTTTAAAGTGCCATTTTACATCAGAAACCCAGCACTATCCCTTGCATCAGGATCCACGGCAACCAAAGTCAGGCTGTTAACATGAAGGCTGAGTGGTTCACCTACTCCGCACCACAAACAGACAGGGCTCACAACTGCACCTTAGCCAATTGGTGAATGACAAAAATCATTCATCCTGCTACAGAGCTTCAATCTGAAAAAGAACATGTGCATTGCAGCCAATATGACAATCTGCTACCCCACTTTCCCATTAGCAATGGTCTATGGCAGGGGTCACAAGCTTAAATCACCACGAGGGTTGCATAAGGACTAGTGCAGTGCCACAGGAGGACTAGTACATTAGCCCGAGGGCCGCACCACTGAAACCTTTTCATAGAATGATATTGCAAATATCGGTAACAACAGTGTTGTTGTGGGCTGCAGGAAATAGCTTTAGGGGCTGCATGTGGCCCACGGTTGTGTTTGAGACCCCTGGTCTATGGAGATGGCCTCTCCAATTCTACCTACATAGCTCAGTCAGGCATCCCTTCAGCATGCAGCCAACAGGGAAATTTATTCTTATTAACCTCAACACCTGCGCTCAATAGCTAAGAATAGCAACAGAGGAGGGACTAAGGCTAGGATGGAATAGGGATGGGGAGAGAGAGTGAGCTAGGGTGAAGGGAATGAGGTCAAGTTGCTCTCTGTAATAGACTAGCTTCATGTGCCCGTTTACTCACTGCAGATTCTTTATCCAGCTGCTTGTTTGGGGTTTTGTTTTATTTTGTCCCGCCCCCCCCCTTGTTCATTTGCAGCAATACCACACCCACAGCTCACTTTTTCCTTTGGCAGTTTTCCCTCCTCCCCCCCCCCCCACTTCCTCCAGCCTCTGCCCAACTGTGTGATGATACACGTCAGATAATTTGATGCTTAAGGCCAACATTGGCAACGCTTGTCTCTCAACTAATCAGCAAGCAATTAGCTGGAAGAATTCAGGATGAAGCTTTAGAGGAAGAGTAAACCCACAGATACTAAATTGCAATCTCGAAAAATGAGACTTTATTGTAATTTCAGAGTGACAATAACATATTGCACTACCCCTGCCCCACCCCTCATTTACCTCCAGGAATAAACGTCATTCGCTCTCTCGCTCTCTTTCTCTCTCTCTCTCTCTCTCACACACACACAGTTCCTGTCATTCATCACTTAATTTGAGAACTGAGCTCTGTTAATCGATGCAAACTATTATTGTCCATGTGAAAACAATGTTCATATTTGAATAAGCAAACAACAAAAAACAAAGGACTAACACGTGCATGGTCATTCTTTCCAATTGGAAGAATTCCGTTTTAATTTTAGCTGTATAGTAAAAAGAAACAGCCCCTTTCTTCTAACAGATTGCTGAGGAAACTCCTCTGTGCTAGAATATGGTCTAGAACAGAGAGAGATCTGCACTATAAAAAAATACATTAACCACTGAAGTGCACTGAGGGTTTTTTTGTTTGTTTGTTTTTAAATCTTTTCACTTTACAAAGAAGTTGTCAAAGATGCTCAGTCATAACCATTTCTCTGGAAAATGAAAATAGTGCTTTATAAACAGGAGTGTGATTAGAAATGAAAAGAAAAAACTCTTTGTCAAATATGTGAAAGACTCCTTGTCCCTTCCCAGTGACCCAAAAATCCAAGGCTTGCTACTTACAAACAATAAAAAAGGAACAATCTGTGAGGAACAGCTTGTATTTAGCTGAAACCAGCGCCATTTATGTTGTGTTTTCCTTTAACAGCTAATGATACCTCTGGTGCACTTTTGCTATGAAGCTGAATAAAAAAAGGAAGGTTAAATATATAGATCGAGCATCACAATTATATAGGTTTAAATCTGTCATCAAGGTCACAGCTCTATCAACAGTTATGATCAACCTTGCACAAGACACATTAGGTCAGTTTCACAGAACAGGACTACAAGACACATATTTCTTGTTGTATGTGTGTACACACGCACCCGCATGCCCAATCACCCACGCACTACAGATTCTCGGCACCTCTGAAAATGTGTTTTAAACAGAACTGTTTTCCTCCTCGAGTACTGACAGTTTGTAATGCCCAATCTACAATATGTATTTGGGATCCTGTTGAGGCCTAATTCTTCTATCACACAATTTCTCTCAGAAATAATTCTGTTTAAGGTAATGGTGGGATGAAGATGTGACAGCAGAATCAGGGCCAGAAATAGGAAGGATGTGTGAGTGTAAGGTAAAAGATGGAGGGTTGCCATCTAGCCTTTTTTTAGTTCACAAGGGAATAACGAATTAAGGGGGAACAATCTTTTAAAATAACTATTAACAAAATCTCATCAAGAGTAAAAAGGGGAAAAGTAATTACACAAAACCTTCTGTTGAAAAAAAATTATCCAGAAATTAACTCTTCAATTAATTAACCCCATTCCCTTCTCCAGCCTTTGTCTTCCAATGTGCACCTCAGAGCTGTGCAAACCTTAGTGGGAAATAAAGCTGAAAGCTAAAATTACTCTGCTGAATGAGTGAACACAGCTGCTCATGTAGTGCAACTTCTACTAAGCAAAACTGCATAAAGGACAACCAAATGGCATGAGGCACTTGCATGAGGCACCTCCAAAATCGTAGCCTTGTGTCATGATGAATCAAGAATGCATGACACAGTTCAAAGATTTTAAATGCCATCCTGGAAAAAGAGACGCACTTCTAGCTGACTTGTGTAAATGCTCATCCGCAGAGCTCAGCTCAAGCAAACTTTCTTGTATAAGCATAAGTGATTTGCTCTTAAGATAGCTTTGATTTTTTAAGAGGGAAGTTCAAGAAAGAAATTGCTTTCACCCGTCAGCACTGCCCCCTACTTCCTTCACAAGGACCCACAAGTTTTCTGTACCCTGCACAGCACAGGAGGGGTTGAGGGCAGAGGAAAGCTGGCCTTGTAGTGAACAACTGGCGTGATAATCAAGATGAAGAAAACAGGTTCAGCAGGGAACAGACAATTATGACACAAGCCCCAATACCTTAGGGAGTGGAGGGCTGACATTAGAACTTCAGCCCCAAAAGAACAGGGTTCTAGCACATGGAATGAATGGGATCTCCCTTTCCCTACAGAATGTCTGCCATCTTTTCTGTGAACCAATTTTTACAAGGCAACAGCACACAGAGCTAGTCTAGGTCAAGGACATCGGGCTCCAATTCCAATCTCGGACACAGACCACTTGTGCGATCTTGATTAAGTCAAGTCTCTGGATTTCAGCTCCCCATCCGGACAATGAACACGGTTACTTAGCCCTTGCTAGATCACTAAAATTTTGAGAGGGTAACTCAATACAGAAGTGCTTAGCTCTTCCCATGAAGACAGCTATCAGTATGGTGGCCAAGATTTTCAGGCATGGCTAGTGACAGTCAGGGCCCAAATCCAGATGCCTGAGGGCGGCTCTGATTTTTCTAAAAGCACAAAGGCAGCCACTCTCTGAAAACCCATCCCCTCTCAAAGGGTCACAAGTTGAGCACCCAAAAATCACTAGCCATTTTTTAAAATCTTGGTCTATAGCAATTACTAAAGCAAGCAAATGAGGGCTAAAAATAAACTCCACAAAACCATTTTCTGTCAGGGGTCATTACTGCTAGTTCACATTCAAAAAAGGGAGGGAGAAGTACAGAGACAGTAACAAGATTAGATTGCAGGAAATATATAACAAACTAAATCTCACCTCAGATTTTAAACATGTTGTCATCTGAGCATGCCAGTTACTATAGGTCAATACCTTGTGGTATGAACGTATCCGTGGTCACAAAAAGAGTACAGCTCTGAGGCCCTGATTTAGCAAGGTACCTGTAAACACCTCATTTTAAGAGTGTGAGAAGTCACCAGCTACTTACCCTGCTGAACTGAGCCAAAGGAACCCTGACACTGTATGACCGCTCCCAGGTACATGCAGGGTGCCATGCGTCCAACGAGCCATGGTGCTATGATTTGCTACCAGGCCTCTTTTTTCCTTTATGTTTTATTTTTACTCAATAGGCCCCAGTGTTCACAGCTCAATACACCACAAATCTTTATTTCATGTCACCCACTGGCCTAGTCTGTCCCCACTCACTGTTTCTCCCAGACAAGTTAATAAGATGGAAGGCTCCCTTGAGGCCTGGAGCCAGTGAACATTATCACTTGAAAGCAAGGCAGAAATACTGACACATCGGAAATGACTTCAAGCCTATTAATTACCCTTTCTTCTCTGGCAGATCTCTGAGAGAAAGCTTGACAAATTGAAAGGCAGGACAGATTGTTCTATCCTGCCCCTGGAAAGCCCCTGCCAGCACTAACAGAATCAAGATTTTCCTTTTGTTTTATTATCAATTAATTCATCAAAAATTAGCTAAACATGGACAGTCTTTTATTAACAGATTTGTTCTTCTCCTATTTTCCATTTCACAGGGGACAAATCAGGTAGGATGATATTTACTAACAAAAAACCACAAACAGCAAGATTATTTTATGGAAATGGAACCCATTGGGGAGAAGGGGGAGTGTAAAAAGCCAACGGAAAAGGCTCTTCTACACCACTCACCAGCTCAGCTGCACCGCTTTTCCATCCAGCAGAAGCCACTGTTTGTGAGAAGTCGGCTGCACACAGCAGCAGCAGAACAGGGTCTGCTTTGGAGTCTTCCCATCATTTAATGCCAAATAATCTCCATTAATAAACAAAGTTGGTAAACCACTGATAAATGCCATCATACCAAAAGCTGAGAGTGAACATTTTTAATTCCTTGTGAGCACTCCACTGGCAATTTTCCCCAGTCATTCAAAAGTGCTTGTAAAAACCTTGCTTGTATAAATTGATCCTAATTATTCTAAGCATTAGATTTTAAATGCATTTCTACATGCAATGTTGCTTCACTACAGACTTTCTGAAAAGACTATTGTATAAATAAATGATTGGAATTCTTATTCAAGAGCTTCAGATTCGACAAGTATTAATTTTGATGCAAAGTAGCCCTGTACGTCTAGATAAAGTCACTAACAGGCACTGTGGCTTTATTTTTAAGGTGATTTTCATAATATCTGGTAGTGTTTTTTTGTTTTTTTTGTTTTTTTAACTTGAACAAAATCTTTAAGCCATTACCCAGGAAACTATCATTAAATCATTTGTTCATTTTTATTGGTGTCATTGTAATTAAAGAGAATCATATTTCAAAAATATCTCTTCAGCAGCACTTATCAAAACCCATCCCCACAGCCTATCAATTAGTATTACAATAACCTTACTCCCTTGTTGCCTTTGCTATTAGCATTTTGATTGAATGTCTGTTGAAAAGTGACTGGTACCAGAAGATTGTGTTCAGAAAGTAATGTTTCTTTATTCGCTTTCATTGAAGCTTGTCTAGTTGTCTTCAGTTCCTACTCAAAAGAGACAAGACAGTTCCAAAAGCAGTAATTTTTATGCTGGATTATTTCCCCCCCCCTTTTTCTGCATGAGGTGAGATAGATTGCTTTTAGGCTGGACACAAACGCTATTAAATCACTTGACAGTAGATGTGAGGTCTTCTGTTGGCTGTGACCTAAACCGACTCCAACACACACAAAACTAGCGAGTTGTCATCCCAATAACAGCCTGTAAATCTGCTCCTAATAAGTCAGGAAAAGTACTTTTCAAGAGACTTAATAATAATAATAATTAATAATGCATAAGTGACTCCAGGAACTTTTCAGCTACATTTATTTCTAAAAGCATTGCACATAAAATGCAACAATTTATTATACAGCCTTTTGCACTTTGGAAGTGTGTCCCTGCAACTCAGAGAGAGTTAAGTTTTCCAAGTGTAATGAAGCCCTCTAACAAAGGCTACGTCCGTAACTATCATCATTAGGAGAGCAAGTGGATGTATTCTCCAAGTCCCATGAATTATAAAGACAAGAGTTCATTAGATCTACTATATTAAAATAAAAATGACCTGCCATTTCAGACAGTTCTATTTACTGATATTCCCAGTGCTGATACCTTTCCACTAATAAATTACACTCACCAGCCACAGTGAACAGTCATCCAAAAACGTTTCAATTACTTAAAGATGCTGGAAAGTTAAATGTAACCCTAGGCTGCCGTGTGAAAACCAAATGGTTTTGAGATTTGTTTTGTGGCAGAGGGAAAAAGTAAATAAAATCCACCTGGAGGCCTGCCGCTGCAGATGTCCACCCCCAGACATCTACTCTCCTTCCTACTTCAGTGAAGCACTAGAGGTTGGTGACGCTAATGAGCAGCAAACAAAGGATGAATGAAAGGCCTAATGTGAATAAACATTCTTCTTGCCATCTGTAGGGCAGTATTAGCGGGGGTCATCACTCAAATTTCAACAGCCCAGTCTACCATGTTGTGTTTTAAGGCTTCCTTAGGTCTGTCTACCTTCCCTCACATTCTCCCCCCCACCCCCACCCCCACCCCCCCTTCTTTGGCGGTCAGCCAAGAGTTTACAAGGATGTCAGGTAACAATTTAATTTTTAAAATGCTCTTATCACAGATTTAAGGTGAAAGATACACAGAGCAGACTAAATCATCATAAAGGAAACACTGTATAAGGAATGGCATTTTACAAACCAAAACAATTATCAAAATGAAAAGGTATGAATATAAAAACAAACTGAGCTAAACCCAAAAGGAAGGAGGTGGATGTATTTCCAGATTAAAGAGAAATCGATCAGACTTCAGGGAACATTTGGCAATTTGCTTATAACGTTTAATGGGAAATGGAATGAAATACTTGATTTTTCATTCAAAACCAGGATTATGATTTTTATATAAAACACATACAAACCCATAAAAATACTCACCCACGTTATAGAAAAGTATCTACTATTTCATATACAATTTTTTCAAACAATTACCTGCTGTCGTTAGGTGCTTTTACCAGAGTCATCTGACCTGGAAAGCATCTGTTGTTAATACCACTGTTTTATTATTTATCAAATCCATTTCTTCATAGAATGACTAATTTCATACCCACAGCTGCTCTCATCTTCCCTTCACAGCTGCTGCTTCCCTAGAGCAGCCAGTCAGGTTTTATTAGTCTACCTCCGTTTCTTGCCACCCACATTCTGCTTATGAACCTTATGAAACCAGAGGTACTGCCTATAAAATCACGACAGGATACTACATGCGCTGAAGGGACAATTCTATACCAACTATTAATAGTCAGTTTAGTAACCAGTCAACCTCTTTTCCATCTGCATTGTTTAAAAAAGGAGGGATGAACTGTAAGGATACCCCCTCCCCCAAAAAAACCAACCCACTAACATTTCTTCTTTTTTTCCTTCTTCTTCTTTCTTTCTTTTTTTTTTTTTTTTAAATAGCTACTATTATATAAGGAAGACTTTGATTGGAGTAACGACATTTATTTTATTTCCCACCTCCAGTTTCCTTTAATATGGACAGAAATGGATTCAAGCATGTGCCTGGAGGTGCTTTCCTGAACTGGCACCTGTAACAGGATTATCTGCCCCTTTAGGGATCAGTGGGCCTAGGGCCAAATGGGCAATCAGCCCTATTCTGAGGCAAGGCCCAGTTAGGAATTGGCTGCGGCTTTGTAATTCACAAGGTGTCAGGTGACTGTGATGATGATGACAGGGCTCCTATAAAAGCTAAAAGAGTTCAGTTGTAGGAGGAGGGCTATATAGAAAGCGGTTGGCTTCTGTGGCTGGGGGTCTGCCAAGCAGATTGCCTGTAATGGAAGACTCAGAAATAGCTGCCAGGACCAGGGAGATTCCCACAAGGAAGCCTTTGGGTCAGGGTAAAAGACCTAGTTTAGCTACTGGATTTATGGGTTTGTTTATTTGGGGTTCTCAAAGGATTAGCCATGTTAGTCTAGTTCAGCAAAACAAACAAGGAGTCCTGTGGCACTTTTAAAACCTACAGATTTATTTAGCACGTGAGCTTTCATGGGAGAAAATCCCACTTCATCAGATGCTTGAAGATGGGGGACTCACAGAATGGGAGGACAATAAATGCAAGGATGTTTAAGTTATTTGAGGTGTCTGTCACTCCACAACACGAAGTGACTAGCATTTTAACAAATAGATAAATTTGATCATAAAACCATGAAATTATGGACCCAAAGACAGGAGCAGAATCTGAAACTTATTTTTAGTGACTAGATTTTTAATCATTGGCTCTCTTTTAACCTGTAAAAATGTTGCAGCTACAAAACCATTCTCTTGCCAGGTTTACATTCACTGATCTTGCACTAATTTCAAGTGACCTACTGTGCTAACTCTGGTTGGTGGGATACAGTGACTGAAAAATACATGTTTTCATTAGTCCATCTGAAGTCAGTGACAAAACTCTCTTAGACAATCATGGGAGCAGGGAATGGTCCGAATATGAAAAATATGCAATTATCTTCTTCTGGTTAACATAGAGGTCTTTGAACCAGAGTGGGGTTTTATTGTCAGCCCTGACCTTACCCGTGTCAATTAAATTCTCTGTGCCAGCTTTTCCCACCAGCTCACCTATTTCACAGGCTTAATTAATTAAAATCTTGAAAAATGCTTTGAAGGCACTGAAGATAAGGTAGACTACAGACTTCTAGCTGCCCACTGGCAGTTGTCTTCCAATGCACAACAATAGGAAAATGTAAGTTATTAGATAGGACAGGCATCGTGTTGCAAGGCTGTGGCCAGTGCAGAAAAAAGTATTGTAAATGCTTTATTAGTATGTTCTTCTTGATTCACAGTAAAAACCTCTAAGAGCAAACAAAAACAGAACCCACTACCCTGCAGTTTTTAGATACCGATTTTTTATCGTCAAACCCAGAGGGGGAAGAAAAAGGTGCCAGATGGTCCGGCTGCCGTTTATATATAAAATATATTGTACTAGCAGAATCTGACGTTCTCACCAGTACCTATTAATCAAACTAATTAAAGAAAACTTCACTAAAAACTTAATGTTTTGAAGAGCGCGCACACCCCGCGCCCATATCCACACAGTGTACACGGAACATGACACAGCTGGGGACCAGTGCAAACCACTCAAGTTACCTTCACTTCACCTTGTACAATGTACCAACTGGAGCTACTTTTTTCAGATGGGGTATTGAAAGAGGAGGTGGTTCGTAGATACAAAACCTGGATCATAAAATACTTAGGAAAAACTAGCTCCAAAGGGTCTTGTTTAACAGGTGGGGGGATGAGGGAAAAACCCATCACTGCCTTCTAGAAATTCTGCAATTTCTAATACTGGGGCTTGGCGGTACGAAAGTGAATAAAGCCAACATGGTTTCATGGTAATGAATGCTTTCCTTCTAGGTGGAGTGAGAGGAAGAAAAGTGATGGGGGAAGAGACAAAAGTTGACTTCCTATAGAATCCCATTATTATGGATTCTCTACCCTTCATCAGCAGGGGGGAGAAGGAAAAAAAAGACACCATTTTATGACACCACACCCTCTTCTTTCACTTCCTGCCTTTATTGAGACAGCTAAGAATTGCTAATCCATGTCAGTCTCTTGTCATGATACATCATCCGCACCACCAAAATGTCTAGGCTGGACCCCTCCCTCAAATACATAGGGTGCTACCCCACTGTTTAGCCTGTAAGCTCTTCTGAGCATGGATCATGGGCATTCCCTCGGGTAGTTTAAACTATAATACTAACTACAGACCCTCAAGAGAAGAAGAGGTTGGATGGTGTGGGTTCTGAATTATTACAGAGAATTCTTTCTTTGAGTGATTCGCTGGTGAGACTTGCCTGCATGCTCAGGGTTTAACTAATCGCCATATATGGGGCTGGGAGGAAACTTTCTCCTGGGGCATACTGGCTAGAGCTCTGGGGTTTTTTTGTCTTCTTCTGTAGCATGGGGCACAGCTCACTTGCTGGTGGATTTTCTGCATCTTAAAGTCTTTAAATCATGATTTGAGAACTTTAATAACTCAGTCATAGGTTAGAGGTTTATTTCAGGAGTGGGTGGGTGAGGTTCTGTGGCCTGCATTCTGCAGGGGGTCAAACTAGAGCAGGGGCCTCAAACTCAAATCACCATGAGGGCCACATGAGGACAAGTAGAGGGCCACATGGACTAGTATGTTAGCCTGAGGGCTGCACCACTGAAAACTTTTCATGCGATGATACTGCAAATATCGGTAACAATAGTGTTGTCATGGGCTGCAGGAAATAGCTTTAGGGGCCGCTTGTTTGAAACCCCTAAACTAGACAATCATACTGTTCCCTTCTGACGTTAGAGTCTGGGTCTATAAGTGGTCTTTGAAGCCAGTGGAACTACGACTATTTATCCCAGTGAAAGATCTGCTCCTATGACAACTTCTGTATCTTCAATCCCAACAATATTTCCAGCATTTAACAAAACAATAAGCAAGGTTAAGGAAAACTCTGCTAGCAGGAGACCACAGTTTGGGATAACTCTGGAACCACACAATTTCAGTCAGGTTCCTCCAGAAGCATCCTGAGAGAGGATATCTGGATTCTGCCCACAATTCTGCCTCTGATTAGCTGTTTGACATGGGGAAAAACCCTAAGGTTGAAGATGCTAAAAAAATGGGTATGCTCTAACACACCCTTGCATGGACCCTGGCTCGAACGTGGATCTCCACTGACTTCAACAATTCACACACAGGTCAGATCCACTTACAGCACGTGTATCTAGATGCCTCCATGCCTCAGAGATGTAAAACCAGAAGTGTATTACCACCATACTCACAAGGGCAGCTGTGTAGCTCAACTGTCTGCACAGCATGTTGGACATCCCAGAAGGAACCACACAGAATCCCGGGGCATTACTGTAAAGCTTGTGAAGTTCTTCAATATTGTTTTAAAAGGCAGCAGGCTCTCCAGGAAAATAACAGATCTGTATCCTCAGAGCCCCGCTCTGTATTTATGGCCTCTGAGTTCACAGTTGCCTATTAATAATTCTCTTTGGGGTTTGCTGTGGGGGAGTGCCACATGCAGAGCAGATAGAGATTCTAGCCCTTTTGTCTTTTCTGTTTAGATAAACATGGAAGAGTTTGACTGGCCAGGAACAAAGCCAGAAGGTATAAAAGCTTTATAAAAACCCAGGTGTGGTGGTGCTCGTCTATTTACAGCACAGAAGAGGTGACGCAGCAAACTGAGTAGCAAAAAAGAGTGGAGCAAGAAACCATCACCAAACCAGCTCTGCGCTCACACAGATAAATCCATTCTCATCACAGTTATGCACTGTATCAATATATCACATGTTGGAAGGATCCAGTGTGTAGGGATGGAGAGGACACACTTTGAAAACAAAAGCACCCCACCACCACCCCTGTCATTTTTTACTCTAAAACAGTGGTTCTCAACCTTTTGTGGGTCGCAACATGATTCATGGCATATCGTAGTCTTACAGGACATACCAACCCACTCTCCCCAGGCCAAATCCAGCAATTTTCCAGGTTCTCCACAACACACACACTGCTATGTGGTGACACAGTAATTGAGAACCACCACTCTAAAATAAAGAAGGCAGGTTACCGAGGGCAGGTTGACACTACAGACTTTTGTTGACAAAAATCAGCTTCTCTCAACAAAACAGTGGAGGTGGACGCACTGAAAAGCTCCTACCATTGATGCAACTCACCTCCTATGCCAACTTAAGAAAATCACCTCAACAAGAGGTCCAAGGCTTGTGTCAGCGTAATTATGTCAGTGTAGACGCTGTGCATAAAACTGGCTCTTGGTTGTCATGAAAACCCCTAAGTAGCTTCCCCCAGCTCCCTGCCAGCTGAGAATATTTGTGAAGGAGGTGGCAGCAGTTTTGACCAACAAAGCCAGCATTAGTGGTTTAGGAAACGATGACAAGTCGTAGTGTGCTCTTAACCCAAGAGCCCAAACATGGTGTTATTTCAGCACATATTCTACATGTTTAAGTTGGTAATTTAACCGTTTCTAGTCTGCCAATATAACAAGAGGATTGATTTTGTGGAATTTATCCATGTAAGAGTTATTAATTATATGGTAGTCAGTTTCTATTTATAAACCCCATTTCCAACCCTTCCTTCAGTCAGTCATTCCAAACTTGGATTTTGTAAAGAACAACCTGGAAGTTACCTCTGCTCCCCAGATACAGACATAAGCCCCAATTCAGCAAAACACTTAAGCATACGCACTGAAGTCATCATGACTTCAGCACATGCTTAAACGCCTTAATGAATTAGGGCTTTAGAGGCATAATTTTGGCAGCTTTTACACACCACAGGTAACAGGTGATTTATTTCATGGACTATGTTGGGCGTAATTTACAGTAAGACAATCACCACCTGTTTTCTGGCTCGCCAATTTACTGTACTTTTGTTCTCTCACCCTTTTCATACCCTTACAGGCTCTTTAGAATTACCTTCTCAAGTCCATTAACTACAGATCTGTGTCTTGCAGTAAAAAAAACAACAAGAAAAGTAACAAAATCTTCCCCAAAGAAAGCAAAGAAAAACTCTCTAAATGTATTTGAGAGTACTTAATGGTTGACTTTGCCTTTAAGAAACCACACTAAGAAATAAAAATGAAAGACAAATCATCCAGTATATTCAAATATTTTTACACAGATTTTCTTTGGTGCTGGAGGGTATGTTCCTGTTTTCTCAAGGTCATTGTGCTGATTTATTACAGTTGGCATCTTAATTCCATGCACTGCATTAAATCTGCCTGTGTAAATATTGCATTTTCTTCTCCCCTTTGTATTTTTGGACTTCTCCCAATTAATTTTCAAATAGTCCCACTAGATTCTTTCTACTCTTGCAATGCAGATACAATAGACCTTAACTACAGCTCAGCGAATTGATTTGTCACCAAGCAATTCACAAAATTCTGGTTTTCTTTCTATAATGGATCATCATGATTTCTGCTAATTTGTTTGTTATTCAAAATGATTCCTCTGAATTTCACAAATTTTGTTTACTTGTTTGCATTCTGGCTTGCTAGCCAAGCAGTGATGCTCAGTTCTGCCTGATAAACTGAAGTCACATGAAATTGAATCTCCCCACTCCACCGTGGAATAACTTATTTGGTTTCTGGGATGAATCCTTGGGAAAAGCAAATTTGTAATTTGGTGTCCATGAGTATTTCCAATCTGAAGTGTCCTCTTTATGAGAGTCTGTGGAAGCAGAACTCAAAGGCAGAGAAGTTCTCAGGATGCAAACACAACAGTAATATCATCACAAAACCAAATTAATTTGAAAGCCTCTTACCAAATATGCACTGAAAACTTCCTGCCCATCCCTTAATCTTTCTGAAGCTCAAAGAGAACAACAAAAATTATAGAAACTTTTCTTATATTCTCCAATCTGATTGATAGTCTAATTATATTGAGAAGTTGAAGTTGCTCAATAATTGGCTTGGGTAGAGGAATATTTTTCTTTTTGAGAAAGTAATTATTAGTAAGGCCCTCAGTAAAACTACAAGCTCTGGACTCATTCCTTGCCCAGACCAAGAATATCCATTGTCTAGTTATACCTTACTTAGTTACTGAAAACAATGCAAAAGTGACGCAAAGAGCTCCTAAATCTGAGCAGTTAAATGTTCTTTGTTCATTCTGTAGTGATTCAGCATAATGGAGAAACAGACCCCAAAGTATGAACCTAACCATGAATGGGACAGAAGAAAACTTTGAACTTAAAGCAACAGTTATAGACTGAGGATCATAAAGGGCTTTTCAAGCATTAATTGAGCTTTTTAACATTGCTATGAGGCAGGCAAAAAGAATGATAGACTCAACAGGTCACCTATCACACAGCTGAGTGCCTTTGATGAGACCACTGAAGCAGAGCGAGATGTATATTACAAAGTTGTCTACTGATTGGCTCTCCAAATGTGTCTGGAAGTTTTATACTAAAAGGAGAAAAGACTGCTAACAAAAAATAAGGGGGGGTGTGTGTGTGGAATGACTGTCTTAGTCAATGTCTTCTACAGCAGGGGTCTCAAACTCAAATCACCATGTGGGCTGCATGAGGACAAATACGTTAGCTTGAGGGCTGCATCATTGAAACCTTTTAATACAATATTGCAAATATCAGTAACAATAGTGGTGTTCTGGGCCACAGGAAATAGCTTAAGGGGTCAGTCGCATGCATGTTTGAGACCCCCGCTCTACAGGAAGTACCTAAGCGAGGCCTAGCTGAGTTAAACAGATTGAAAAATATTTCCTGTGTATGGTCCTCCCCTTAAGAAAATTAAATACAGAAGGGAGGGGTGTCTTCCCCCCCCCACACTTGTAAACATCAGACATAAGGAAAGAGGACAAGTGAGGGCTTCTGGAATTTCAATGATCCCTGACTATTTTTAAATTATATTCATTTTGGAGCCCTGTCTTTTAGTTGGAGACTTCTACATGAGTCACTGGTTATGCTGCAACTTGTTGGTTTCTTTTAAAGCATTTGTTTATTTAAAAAGAAAATAAAAAGACATCCCTCGAGTGCTGCTCTGAAAAACAGATTCTCTTCCCTTCTTTAGGGACAGTGTTTGGACACATCTATTCCCTAGATGCATTCTGGATAGCGCAGCTGTTCTTTCTTTTCTCCCTTTTGGATGCAATTTTCATTACTGGTATAAAATTAAGCAATAAGGTAAGACAGACAGTACATAGCTGGGCAATTATTCCAAGCCTCAGGTGGCGTTATACAGCATGAGACTAGGGGCAAAGTGACTGTAACCACCCGAGACGTTCAATAATCGCCTTGAAATACATGCCAGGAGCCTTATTCCCTATTATGAAATGGAATCTACTGGGATGCAGGACTCAGAGTGGCCTGAATGCATTTATTTTTACTTCTAATATGAGGTGCCCTGTTGCGGTGGCAATGGTGCTGTACAGGAAATTAAAGACAAGGAAAGTGGACCCAAGAACTTGCAGCTTGCTGTTTCTTCCTTTCCTTCTCCCCCCTCCCCCATTAACTGATGCAGTGCTGGTGAAAAGCACCAGGTTGGTAAACCTTGGTGGAAACGGACACTTACATATGTAGGACCTGTGCAACAGGAGTAGCAGCAAAGTACATCTCCCTACTGTTCAGCTTCAGTTGTGTTGGAGTGTGGATATTTCAGTCATAGTCTCCATTTACTCCTTGCTCTCTCTGCTAATGCTGACAGTAAGTGGGCAAATGTGCCAAATATTAGGTTGCTATGTCTGATTTGGACACCTGCCCAGTAAGAGCTGGACCAAAACCACCAGCTACAAGGGCCACCAAGCTGGTCTTGGCTGACAAATGCCCTCAAAATAGGATGGATTTGTACACTTTTATTAATATAATTATTAAGCATTACACACATCAAAGTGAACATTTATAAGATGCTACCATATAATGATATATTATTGTTTATAATAAATTAGGGTATGTTATAAATGTACCCGTATGAAATATTAATATATCACTAACAAAATCACAATCTAAATAAGTATGCCTATAGGCATAAAAGGCTGTCCATAGCTCAGCCTTTCCACCATGCTTTGATAAGATCTGTAAAAGAGTGGATAATATTAACTAATGAATCCTCACAACACCCATTGTGAAGATTTCAAGCTCTTTTTGGTAAACCACTTTAGAAAAATCTAGCTGCTCCCATGCCTCTTCGGATCCCCAGTGCAGTTCACAGAGGAGATGCCTAAGTACTCTAAGGGTTAAATTCTCCATCAGTATTCAAAAACACACATCCTCAAGATGAATTTTGCTAGCTGGGAAATGTGTGGAAGGAAACACCTAGGGCAGAGTGAATGCTTCTCTTAAATCAACTCTTCTCTCTAGAGCCCCCTTACAAAGTAGTAAAATTAACAAGGGAATAAGTAGTGTCGTCTAGATCCAATACCACCACCAACTCTCTCTCGCATTCAACTTTGCATCCATAACTCTCCATGCATGTTAGAGAGAGAGACAAGCGTCACTGCCACACCCATACATATGGCTGCCACCACAAAATCTCCTGGGCTAGATATCCAGCAAAGACACCCCATGCCAAAGTGAGAGAGGTACTTGTCAGCAAAATAAAATCACACGTGCTTATCTCTGTGTAACTTTTCTCACTTGGGGCTGTGGTTTATTCACACCTCTGAGCAACATAAATTACATTGACAATAAGTGGTAGAGTGCACATGCCCTTAGTCAGCCAATCAGAGTTCTTCCCTAGTCCTCCCCTCTTAAGTAAAATGATCCAAAGATGATTAAAGGTTCATTTCCTAGCCTTGCTCCAAAAAAAGCTTGATAGTGTTAGCGGCAGGAACTTTGCACCCTCCCATTACACAAAATCAGCACCATTTAGGAAACGCTTCTACTTTTTTTAAACACAGTTTTTTATAAACTGTTTTAGGACTTTTTTTTTTTAAGCACACATGAGCTTGTTTCACTTGAACCAGACAGCAATGAACAAATAATTTCAGTGATTCTTCATCATTTTTACATCTTGTATATAAAAATGCCAATTACGACTTCAGAAGTCAGTTACAAACATGAATTTCTAGCAGCTGAACAGATTATGAAAGGTTATTTTTCTCCTTAGAAAAACATTCGTCTTAGTCATAGCTTAGACAATATCTTACTGACAACATCTCTCCTGTCTCCTTCAATAAACAGAATGCTCACAGCAATTGTTTGTACCTGGATGTATACTTTTATGTACTGATCTGCACTAGTAAGGGACATTCCAAATGCAAAGCTCAATGCACTTAAATTCTTTCTCAACAGAGGAATACGTACAAAGGAAATAGTAGACTATGCTCCCCTTTCCACACTTGTGTTTAGGTCTTTATAAATAAGAGGTATCCATGAATGCTAAAAGCACACACAAAGCAGCCACACGTTTTCAATCTGAATAATTTATTTTTAGATGAAAAACAAACTGCACAAAAGTTAGGTGCCCACAAGAGAACAACATTTGTCTCTACTATGAGGCTGCTTCTAAGAAATTCCAAGGTGATCAGTGTTACCCAGATGCACATGCCACAAGGCAATTTGGGCTTGATTTTCAAAAGTGCTCAACTTCCATGCAGCTGTTTAAATAAGGGCTAGACTATCTAGAGCAGGCGTCTCAAACTCAAATCACCACGAGGGCCACATGAGGGTTAGTACAGTAGACCGAGGGCTGCACCACTACAACCTTTCCATACAATGATATTGCAAATATCAGTAATGATCGTGTCTTTGTGGGCCTCAGGAAATAGCCTTAAGGGCTGCATGCGGCCCACGGGCCACTTGTTTGAGACCCTGATCTAGAGTTCAGTGCATTGATACTGAGATTTTTGGGAAAATCTTGCCATTTGGATGTCACAATGAGAGCTTCTGGAGACTGAGCACTTTCAGCAACCTGACTTGTGTTTAGCTGCCAAAAATGGGAACTAAGTAGTCCTGAAAAAAAGATCAAACTGAAGTTGTGGGTGGTAAGCACTTAACAAGTCTAGCACTTGAAGCACACATGTATTTTTCCCTGCTATCTAGAATAAACTAACTAGTCCTCTAGCCACTCTTTTTGCAAGAGGTACTTGTGGTGGGAACTTCTGCTGCATCTGTGCAAAAAGCCATGCCCAAGTTTTGTTCCTGCATTAGATTCTAGGAGAATGAATGTGTGACATTTGGGAGATCTCTTAACCTCTATGAACACAACCCTGTTTGCAGCACCCAGATAAAAGAGGACCAGGTCACATGCTGTCGCCCTACCTTTTTGGATCCTTCCAGTGCACTGGGGAGCAGTTCACCACTCAGAAAACAATATTGGGTGACTATTGTGACTTTAGAACTATCTAATGTTACATTTAACGACTGTGATTATAGTTTGGGAGAATCAATCATATAACCTTTAAAAAAACCTTTTGCCACGCCCTGTTTACAACATGCAGCACTGAAAAATTATGTATTGTGTATAGCCCTGGCTACTAGAAGGAGGGCACATACACAGCTTCAGCATACAGCAGTTTTGAAGAGGGGAGTTTCTTAATGCTTGCAAAAGTGTGTTCTTGTGTTTTGCTGCAAAATTAACAAGTCACTGGGTTCACCCTTTCTTATGCCATCCTGACTCACCATTAATAAATTGGATGCTGTTCTAAAAGATCTGCTTTAGGAGTTATTTTGGGGAAGGTCTCTGGCCTCTGTTATAGTGGAGGGCACAATGTCTCACCTTGCAATCTGTGAATATTATTAATTTAATAGTTGGCAGAGAGGACTGAAGAGAGTTGCCCCCAAAAACCTGAGAAAAAAATATTTTCTGCATTTAGGTTGACCAAACAACAAGTGTGAAAAATTGGGACAGGGATTGAAGGCTAACAGATGCCTCCATAAGACAAAGAGTCTGGTGGCACTTGAAAGACTAACAAATGTATGTATTTCATGAGCTTTCATGGGAGAAAAATGCCAGTTGGTCATATGCTTGAAGATCTGCAAGTTTCTCATCTTCAAGCATCAGGGTTGTCCCTAAGGTAGGGTAAGCGGGGCAGCCGCCCAGGGCCCCACACTTTGGGGGGCCCCACAGGGCCCACATCGCTGCCCCCTCACCCCCAAGCCAGGGACCAGCACAGCCTCCGGCCTCCCACAGAGAGCCCTGAATATTTTTGGCCAGCAGACACTGGGCTGCCTGCTGCCCTCCCCCATGGGGCATGCAGCTGAGCAATTTAGCTGGAGGGGAGAGGGAGGTTTAACCCTTTCTTCCTCCAGCACACGCTTGCAGCACCAGCCGAGGAGCACACAGCCAGGTAAGTACGGGGGGGGGGGGGGGCAGGTTGTGGTGGGACCCTGAGCCTGAGCCAAGGGGGGAGTTGACTGGGGATCTGCCCCCCCCCCCAGGGGGCCCCAGGTCAGGTCAGCAGGCAGGTCGGGGTAGGGTTCTGGGGATCCAGGACTCCCTATGTGCTCTGGATCTCACCAGGGCAATGTGGGGCAGGTGGACAGGGAACAGGCCCACCTGGGGCTTGGGTCAGGGCAGAGGCCAGGCTGGAGGTGGATGCGGGGGGCTGGGAATCCAGGACTCTCCCTGGGCCCCAAGTCACATTGGGCTAGTGGGGGGCAGGTAGATCAGGGATCATGCCCCTCTGGGCCCCGGGTCATGCTGATGGCCAGGCGAGAGGAGGATGGGCAGCCCAGGAAGCACCCCCCACCCATACCCCTTGATGGCAGGCAGGCCGGGCCAAGGATTGACAACCCCCTCCCCTCCCCAGGCCAGGTGGTGAGGCCAGGGGGCAGGCTGGGCCAGGGGTTGCCTCCAACTAGCCTAGGCAGCAAGACTGGGGGATGCCAGCAGGCAGGCTGGGCCATAGATTGCCTTCCTAACGCCCAGGTGGCAAGGCTGAGCCATGGGTCACTTCCCCTAAACCCAGGTGGGAAGGTCAGGGCCAAGATTGCCTACTCCTCCTTGATGCTCAGATGGTGAGCCCCAAGGGGCAGATCTTGGCAGTGGGTTGTTCCCCTCCAAAGCCAAGGTGGCAGGGCTGGGGGGCACATGGGCCTGGTGCTGTCCACCACAAGCCCAGGCAGTAAGGCCAGGGGTCAGGCTGAGCCAGGCATCATCTGCACCCCCCTCAAATCCAGGTGGCAATGCCAGCAGGCCAACAGGCAGGCTGGACCAGGGGTTGTTTACCCCTACCACCAATCCAGGTGGCCAGCCCAGGGTCAGGGCTCAACCCCCACCCATCCCCAAGCCCAGGAGGGCAGGCTGGGCCAGGGATCACTGCCCAAGCCAAGGCAGCAATGCTGTGGAGCAGGCGGGGCCAGGGTTTGTGCCCCCCCCACCTCACCTTAAGCCCAGGCAGTGAGGCCAGGAGTCATCTCCTCCTAGCCCAAATGGCAGGAAGGTCTGGTCAGGGGTCAAACTCCAGGCCAGGGGGCTGGTGGGGAGGTATGGCCTGGAGTCAAACACCTGCCCTCCAGGTCAGTGGCCAGGTCTGGCCAGGGTCCCCTCCCCCTAGCCCAGGGGCAAGGCTTGGGGCCAACAGGCAGGCCTAGCCAGGGGTCACCCCACCTCTCACCAGCCCAGGTGGCAAGACTGGGTGGCTGACAGGCACGCCTGGCAGAGAGCCAAGAGAAGCGTGCATGGCCAGGGTGGTGGGTAGACCGGCACTGCTGAACCGGCCCGCCGCTTTTTGCCACCTCACCCGGTCCCCAGTATGGGGCAGCCAGAGCTGGGACCTGCCCCTCCCCTGGGCAGGCTGGCCCCACTCCCCAGTGCTGGGGGTGGTGGTGAATGGGTGCCCCACAGAGGGCGATTTGCCCTGGGCCCTGCACCCCTCTAGGGATGGCCCTGTCAAGCGTCTGATGAAGTGGGATTGCCCCACGAAAGCTCATGCAATAAATAAATTTGTTAGTCTTTTAAGTGTCACCAGCCTCCTTGTTTGTTTTGCTGAACTCAACCAAAACAGCTACCCCTTTGGAACGCTATTAGACAAATTTCCAACGATCAGGATTGTTTCTATAAAATTGAAACATCTGATAACTGTGGCCACATCCCACCTCCATTTGCAGCAAATCTAGACAAAACACCTTGGCCGACACAGGTTCCTGGTTTTTTGTCTAGACATCTTCCATCCATTGTTCCCTCCTCCCCATTTCTATTGGTCAACGTTCACCCATCAATTCTTTTCTGCCTTGACAAATATGGCAAATAAGCCTCTACTGAAGGCATGCTACCATCCTGAAAAGAGCATCCATCCAGCTGCCATCCATGCAACAAAGCAAGTCTGCTCAGCCACTAGGGCTTCATCAGCTTGACATTCCACACAACAAATTCAGATGCCTCCTGAGCTCTCTTACATAGTGAAGTTAGTTAGAAGGACATCGCCTTTGAGATTCTTTCCAACCAGTGAGGATCAAGAACTAATGCAGAATTCAAGATTTTATCTGAGGTTTGTAAGGGTAACAAAACCATCTTTTTTTTCCCCCCCCAAATACTAAATCCTTTCAGTGTTTTCAGTGGGCTATATCAACTTCTATAGACTAAAGAAAGTCATCTTCCAAAAGTTTTGAACCTTTTTCTTCTTCTTCTCTCCTTCAGAGCAGGAAAAAAGGAGATCAGCAACATTCTCCATCCACTAAGCAATTGCTAATATTACCATCAACTAAGCTGAACCAGTGACTTCTGACTTGTAAGCATTAGCTCATCAGTTGCAAGTTGCTGTAAATGAAATGACCAAACTAAAAACAGAACCATTGTCGCTATTATTACATTGCACTGGAATAAACCAGGGTATTGTTTTTCATTCAGTAACATGAGAGCAGATCATTCTATCAATTAAATCCTTAAATGAATTTTTGCATCCTCCAATAAATACAGCATGGTAGATAGGGATGAAATGCAATATCATTAGAATGCTATTTTTGTTAGCTTGCATTTAAGAAGGGACAGTCAAAGATGAGCCGCAACCACGTGCAACAGTATGGCTAGCAAATCATGCTATTTTCATATTTTTGATGACCAGCAGTGGTTAGATCCAGTTACTCATAATTACTTTCAAAACTTCCCATAGATTTCCGTTGAGAGCAGAGGTAGGACAGTGTTCAGAAAACCAGCCCTCTTTCACTGGTTAATATTGGAGTACTTAGATTTACTATTTAATGATCAAGTACTACACATTTAGACAAGTCACACTGCATTTACCAGTCTTTCTAGACACAAAAACTTAATTTTAATACTCTTCCCCACTCTTTTGCCTGTGGTGCAAGAACTACAGCAAACCACAACAGATATTTTATCCACTACTTTGCTTTTCTCCCTGGCTTTTCTGAGAATCAAGACTAACCAAAAAGTGGTTTCAAGGATTCCTGTTTATACTGTCATTGCACACTACAGTATTATAAACAGGTTTCAAAATCCAATCAGAATGTAATAACGCGTAGCATCTGGGGTGCTTCATACTGAATCAATATAGCAGAAACCTCTTCATTACAGCAACCTGCTGGACAACTTATCAGCCTGATTAAAAGTGGCTACTTGTTCAAATAAAAAGTGTCAAAATGACTTAAAGACATAAAACACAAGAACAGAAATGACTCACTGCACTTCATTTAAGGTGATATTTCTTTCTTCCTTTCACCTTTATTTGGGAGATTTTACAGATCCTAAGTTTAGAATTTAACAGCTATTGAACACCTGCTCAAGCAGCAAAATGATTTATCACTAGCCAATGGCTTTCCCCAGTAGGAGAAATTTGGGCTAACACTGTCTTGGTTAAGCATTATTACCATTCACTACCACCAGGACAAAGTCAGTTTCCTGAGAAACAGTGTAGCAGATCCCCCGAGGTGCTGAATGCCTCCTGTAAGTTGCTAAGCATCCACAGCTTTCTGGCCACTGAAAGTGCTCAACACCATACAAGACTGTGAGCCACGTCCAGTTGACGTTCCTGCAGGTATAAGAACTCCTGGAGCTGGAAACAGCCAAGTTTCCTTCTACTGATATTTCAGCATTTGTTGGTTCTGAATGAATCAATGGTCTTCATTGCCCTGTCCTCCGGGTCTCTTTTGAACCATTCATGTAAGGCTAACAAATGAGACACCCTACCCAAGTGCATGTAGTCAAACGAGTTTAAAAAAAAATAAACAAACAAACCACCACGGAACTGCTAAAATCTCACTGCTTCCCTTCTTCCAGCAAAGGAGCTTTTTTCAGTTTGCATTAAGTGTCTTTTTAGAGGCAAGGGTGCCCTCTGCACATGTAGTCCTCAGCTTCAGTAGTCATGGAACTTTTCTTCAAAGAAGATAATGGAAAGTTGTTTCTGACAGGAGAATCTATCCTTTAAGGGCTTATCACTCAGGCTCTCATCTGATAATGCAGGGCTACCAAACACCATATTCCATCCTCCCTCCAAGTGCATATAAAAACAGCTGGATTGGAGCTGTTAAAGCACATCTCAGCAATAGCATGGAGCACAAACAGAAATGCTTCCCAGTGCCCTGGTGGTTTGTAAAATGCTTACAGCAGCACAGTGCCACACACAGGAGACACATCAAGGATCACCTTGAGATCAGAATGGAAAGGCTGAATGAGTCTTGACTGCAGGAAACAAGTAAAGACAAACACCTGCCTCCCTGTCTGATTTTTTAACACCATCCTGCAGTCTCCACCAAGCCTCATAGTGGCTCCTACAAAAGCAGAGATACCCTATCAAGTAAAGTAAACCACTGGGTTTGGGCAACTAGATAATCCTGTGAACACATTGCCACTGGAACCAGCAGGCAAGAGCAAGGGTATACACATGGTGTCTGTATGCAGAATTGGTGTTCTGTGAGAACAGAACTCAGGACTTTTGCATTTAAAAGCAAAAGCCTCAACCACCTGAACTAACAGAGAGCATCTCCATTACCAGCTTTGAGTATAGCTTTTATCCTCTCGTTGGGTCAGCCAGCAGAGAGCATCAAAATCCTGCAGATTTCACCAGCACATTCCACATGCAAGAACTATGCATTGTGGTCATACCACAAGATGATAGGATTCTGCCTCCTGTGCTCTAAGCCTATAAATGCCAAGAAAGGGCAAAGACAGCAGCCTTTGGGTAGCAGAGGAAGTAGCTTTCATGAATTACCAAATGTAAATTTTAGACAATAAAAATTCCAAAATAGGAGCCTGCAAACTAATTCCTCAAAAGCAGAATTCAGGAAAGAAAAAATACTGAATCCATATTAATTTTGGAATACAGCTCTTTAGGCCACCTGCCATGTGCTGCATAAGCCATTTAGTCTGCAGAGTTTAAGCAAAAGAAAAACAAAGAACATAGCAGACAGAAGTGGGTAGAGGAATAGCTTGATCATATTCAGTCTGACCAAATCTCCAAAACTCCATCTTGGTGAGGAATTAGCCCGTTGGCACTCCTTTTCCTTCATCATCCCACTGTACCAGGTCAGAGAGGAAACTTGCTCTCCCATGTGCCAAAAACAAGCACCGTGTAACACTGCTCTTAAACACAACCATCAAGTTAAGATATTGAGCATGGAAGGGTATTTTATACCCATTTAAGGGTGATTGGAAGGGAGAGGGTTGGAAATATCCTTAAAATAAAGAAAATAATTCAGGGATGGGATTTCAAAGTCAGGTAAAGGGCTTGGACAAAAATTTCCCATTACAAACCAAAGGGATTTGGATGTTCAAATTTCTTTGGTGGCTTTGAAAACCTCAGCCCTGCAAATCTGTCTGCCCTCCCCTCCTCAGTTGTTCGGCAGTGAAGTTTTAAAGAGGAGTATTTTAGAGAAGACACAGTGGTGGGGGAAACAGATCTTGAGTTTTTCTACTCCAGCAACCACTACGATCCCCACTGAAGCAGATGACACACAGAATGAGTAATTTTGGAGTTGATCATAAGCTCAAGTCTCTTGATTCTGCCACAGAGACAGGGGATGAGGTAACATGTCCAAGCCAGAGGTCCTGGTGTTCTAGGAAATCGGACTCGGGCGCTATCCTCACACTAACTTCCAGAGCTTGTAGCACTTCTTGATGTTACTCAGACTACTCATAACTTGTTGGCAGTCTCCCTAAACAAATGAGCTATATACATTACTCCAAGAAGCTGACACTTTTGTGGCTCAGACAATAACTGTATCAGTCAAGCAAGCCTGCACAAAGAGTAAACCTAGGAAAACTTAAGTGGCTAGAGTCTGAAAGACAATTCACATAAGCTGTTAAGATCTGTTTCCACTTGGGGGCAGAAGCCATGAGCCACATCAGGTTTTTATTTTCCCCTGTAACATGTTAAAGCAGAGAAGTGCTTGTAGCGGAACATCTATATCATAGAGAGAAAACCATACATCAAGAGAGAGAAGCACATCATTTAATACTACTGGAGATTCACACTTAAAATAATCCTGGGTCAACTTCCAGAGCATTAGAATCTTCATCACTCTTGTGAGGTAGGTAAGGGCAAACTATCCAGCCATTCTCCTTCCTCTGAGATACCATCAATGAAAGATTCTCACTGCTGGGATTCAAAACTCCAGCATGCTTGAAACCTCTGAGTAAGAGTCCTATAATGATGGTATTGTTAAAGAAATACAGTAATCCCCTTTCCCAAGTGAGAAAAGAGACACAGAATGGTTATGTACTGCCCAAGGTCAGTAAATCAGCATCAGAACCAAGATCAGAATTCAAGATTTTCTGGTGCCCAATCCCACAGATCATGCTACTTCAAAGAAAGACCAGATTATGATGCCATCAAAAGCACATGCCAAATATAAGCCCTAATTTCAAGTCTAAAGGAAATTATTTTCCCATGATAAATACCATGCATGTATCTGTGGGGAGGTCAATGTCAACTCTTCCTATCAATATTCTGAGTCAACAAATTATTATGCTAAGATTTGTTGTCTAATGCTGCTTAAAGACCATAGCCATCAGATTTTTAAAATGTTAAGCATGGTGTTATATTATATAAAAAATTCCCCTCTCACCCCTATGGGTGGTATGTGTCATCCTCAACCTCGGGTCCTCTACCAGAGGCCTGGGAGTTTGAGGGTTCTGCGCACTATCTTAGCTGTTCCTAGCACTGCACTCTTCTGGACAGAGAGCTCTGATGTTGTTCCTGGGATCTGTTGGAGCCACTCTCCCAGCTTAGGAGTCACAGCCCCCAGTGCTCCTACCACCACTGGGACCACTTTGGCCTTCACTTTCCACATCCTCTCTAGTTCCTCTTTCAGGCCCTGGTACTTCTCCAGCTTCTCATACTCCTTCTTCCTGATGTTGCTGTCACTTGGCACTGCTACATCTATCACCACCGCTGTCTTCTGGTCCTTGTCTATTACCACGAGTCCCACAGGATCTTAGCCCTGTTGTTCTCCACGACCTTCTATGGAATCTCCCATCTGGACTTGGGAGGGTCTAGCCCATACACTGTGCAGATGTTCCTGTACACAATGCCAGCTACTTGGTTGTGCCGTTCAGTGTATGCTGTTCCTGCCTGCATCTTACATCCTGCCACTATGTGTTGGACTGTCTCTGAGGCCTCTCTGCACAGTCTGCACCTTGGGTCCTGTCTAGTGTGGTAGACCTCTGCTTCAATGGATCTGGTGCTCAGTGCCTGTTCTTGTGTTGCTATGATCAGTGCCTCAGTGCTCTTTTAGTCCAGCCTTTTCCAGCCACTGGTAGGATTTCCCAATGTCAGACACCTCAGCTATCTGTCGATGGTACATCCCATGCAGGGTCTTGTCTTGCCATGGCACTTCTTCTGCTTGATCTTCCTCCCATGTCTGCTGCTGCCTCAGGCATTCTCTCAGCAGCTCATCTTTGGGTGCCATCTTACTGATGTACTCCTGGATACTCTGGGCTTCATCCAGGACAGTGGCTTTGACACTCACCAAACCCCGCCCGCCTTCTTTCCGGCTGGCGTACAGTTTCTGGGTGTTGGACTTGGGGTGGAAACCTCCGTACATTGTGAGGAGCTTCAGGGTCTTCACATCGGCAGCCTCCATGTCCTCCTTTGGCCAGCTCACTATACCGGCAGGGTATCTGATGACTGGCAGGGCGTACCTGTTGATGGCGTGGATCTTGTTCTTCCCATTGAGCTGGCTCTTCAGGACCTGTCTTATCCTCTGGTGGTACTTGGATGTTGCTGTCTTCCTTGCCTCCTCATCGTGGTTCCCATGTGACTGTGGGATGCCAAGGTACTTGTAGCTGGTCTGTATGTCTGCTGTGTGGTCTGCTGGTAGTTCCACCCCATCAGTCTTGACTACCTTTCCTCTCTTTACTACCATCCGGCCACACTTCTCCAGTCCGAATGACATCCCAATATCCTCACTGTAGATCCGTGTCAGGTGGATTAGCGAGTCGATGTCTCGTTCATTCTTAGCATACAGCTTGATGTCATCCATGTAGAGGAGGTGGCTGATGGTAGTTCCACTCTTGAACTTGTATCCATATCCAGTCCTTGTGATTATCTGGCTGAGGGGGTTCAAGCCAATGCAGAACAGCAGCGGGGACAGCGCATCACCTTGGTATATGCCGCACTTGATGGCCACTTGTGCAAGCTGTGTTGAGTTGACTTCCAGTGTTGTCTTCCACAGTCCCACTGAGTTCTTGAGGAAGGTCCTTAGTGTCCTGTTGACTTTGTATAGCGCCAGACATTCACAGATCCATGTGTGCAGCATTGAGTTGTAGGCTTTCCTGTAGTCAATCCAGGCTGTGCTCAGATTGGTCTGTCTAGACCTTGAGTCTTGGGCGACTGCTCTATCTATGAGCAACTGGTGTTTTGAGCCTCTGGTGTTGTTCCCAATGCCCTTCTGAGCTGTGCTCAGGTACTGGCCCACGTGGTCCTGTAGCTTGGCGGCTATGATGCCTGATAGGACTTTCGATGTTGTGGGGAGGCAGGTTATTGGCCGGTAGTTGGATGGTGCTGTTCCCTTGTGGGGGTCTTTCATGATCAGCACTGTCCTTCCTTGTGTTAGCCAGTCTGGGTAGGAGCCTGCTGCTAGCAGCTGGTTCATCTGTGCTGCTAGGCGTTCATGCACTGCTGTTAGTTTCTTTAGCCAGTAGGTGTGGATCATGGCCAGGTGCTGTCCAGCTCTTCATGTTCTTGACCCGCTGTTGGATGTCGGCTATTGTGATGGTGACTGGTTCCTGTTCTGGGAGATTGCTGTGGTCTCTTCTCAGGTCCTGCAGCCACTTTGCACTGGTGTTATGAGTCTTCTCTTTCTCCCAGATGTTCTTCCAGTACTGTTCAGTTTCTGCTGTTGGTGGCTCTGCTGTTATTGTGTTGTTGCACTGCAGTTGGGAGTACACCTTGGATGGTTCTTTGGAGAACGAGGCATTTATCTTTTTGGCCTCTGCTTCTCTAGTGTATCTCCTTAGCCTGGTGGCCAGTGCTGTGAGCCTTTGCTTAGCAGTCTCTAGGGCTTCAGATGGAATCAGGCCCTTGTATTTTCTCGGTAGCCGAGTCTTATCCTTAATCTTTACACCCTTCTGTAGTTCCACCAGCTGACTAACTTCTCTCCAGGTTGCCTTGATCTTATCCTCCCACCTCATTTTCCAGGGGGGGTATGTACTGCTGTTCTTCTTGATTGTGTAGCCAAGCATCTCCAGGATTACAGAGGCTGTAGCATATACCAGTTCATTGGTTTCAGTGATGGTGGTAGTAGGAATTGTCATTAGGGCTCTATTGGCATCTTCTAGCATACTATCTGATGGTACTTCTCCAACGAGCCTTGGTAATCGGTCTCGAGGGTTGACTGCAGCTAGTTTATCCATGATCTTATGCCTCATATCAGCTGCTGTGTTCTGAAACGGAGGGGGTGGCAGTGAAGTTCCAGCTTCAGGTGTTGGCTGCACATCGAGTTGTTCTTCTGGGGCTTCTTCTTGAGTCCGGGAGGTAATGTGGAGTTGGTCTATCTCCAGTTGTGAGAGCAGCTGCCTCTTTACTATGTTGAAGCGTTGGGTAACTAGCTGTTTCTCAGTTAGTGTGGATGTAGGTCTTTTGTCCATCCATAGTTCCCTCATTCGTTTCATATATCCCCTCTCCTTAGGTCTGCTGTTGTAGTAGCATTCCATCAATTCCAGGTTCTCTTGTCTCATCCATGCATGGTTTGTTCCAGTAGCCCACTTATCGTCAGATTGTCCTGGTTCCCCAACATCTGGCGCGGACCTTGTTAATCCAGGCGACGTCCGAGCCGGCATGACTCTCCTAGTTCGTGTCACTCTCATATTCGAGGTAGGTAAGTGAGGCGTTAGGGGGTCTTTTGCCCAAGGACCCCTACTGGGAAGGTAGACAGGTACCCACCGGGATTTGAACCCCGGTCTCCCGTATCAAAGGGCGTCGGTATTAACCACTACGCTATCCAGTCACATATGTGTGTTACCGTACACAGCTTTGTTGATTCATTTGCCCTGGTGGATCATTTATCCAGCCTTCAAGAAATTAATAAAGCAAGAACTCTGACTTTTAATTTCTAAATCCCAAGACTTTACTGGATTACATTTAGCATACATTCCAGGCAATCTGTTCTGAACATAAAGCTGGAAGGGAACGGATGTGCTTGTACCTAAGATAAGTGGTCAGATAGCAAAGTGCTGAGTGCCTACCTACTGAGAGTTAACTCAGCTGTTTCTCATGTACAAGGAAATCAACAGGTCTTTGAGGCGGCTCACCCTAGCCATGCTTTGAACTTCTAATGAGACTGTGGATGGATTAAGAATACAGAGGAAGAACCAGAATTTCAGCTGGTCCACCCATGTCTCACTCACAGTTTAGAACTGGCCTAGATATCCTCCCTCTTTCCTTATTAGCCCAGGATCAGTTCTCTCTCAGTCCCCTTCCCATTTCACAGACATTCAGCAGGGTCTGCTCAAAATATTTAGAATGTCAAAACTGACAAAATTTTTGAATTGTAACTTTAAGCTAACAAAAAACAAAGAAGCAAAAAACAAAAAAGGTCAAGAGCAAGCATTTCCCTCCTTGTTTCTTTGAACAGCCATGGGCTGTTCAGCATTTTCTGAACATTGAAACTTCAGGTTTTGGGGAGAAAAGAGGGACTTAAAAAAAATTTTTTTTTATCAAATCATTTCCCCTTCCCACATAGCTCTGTTTCGTCTTTTTCTGATGGAATGCCTTTTCTTGTACTTTTTGCTCTGATTCACCAAAAATGGATTTAGTTCAGCAGGAGACTCTACTATGGACACTTTTATCACAGTTTAGCTTGCAATCAACATAAGCTAAACTGATGCCATGGCTACTCTATAGCCACCACAGTGGTAGAACTATACTGCTGTGACCCCAATGAGTCTATACAAACTATAGTACTGGGACGCAGAAAATCCCCCTCCCCAAGAGATGGTAGCTAGGTCAGTGGAAGCCTTCTCCAGCTGACCTACAGTAGCTGTATCCACTCTGGAGGGTAATCAGCATAGCTAAGTTGCTTAGAGGTGCAGGTTTTTCATAGCCCTGGGCACTGTAGCTGTGTCAGCCTAATGTCAAGTGTAAACCAGGCCAGATATGTATAGCTGTCTCCCTACCAAGGATATCCACTGATCTGGTTTTTTAATTGATTTAGTTAAAGAAGTGTAAATGCCAGGCACAGACAAGTTTTCAGTCCTGGAACGTCCTCGCAAGTGAAACAGATAGCTCTCTAAATTTGCTGCTTTCACTGCACTGACTGCCCCTCCCTGCTCCACAGGAACCTCATCTCAGAGATCCTGCCTTAATCCTCCCCTGAAAGATGGTGTGACAGGGTCAAGCTGGATGGGTATAGGAGAGTGGTTGGCTCATATTTAGTTTGTGGTCCACTATGACACCCAGATCCTTTTCCTCAGTACTCCTTCCTACGCAGTCATTGCCCATTTAGGGATCTATATGCCTTGCTCCCTGGGTTAAGTTAGCCAGGGCTACTCCAGGGTAATTGGTTCTGGGGTAGAGTTACCAGATACCAAAGCATGGAAAGGAGGACAGGGAAGTATGAAAAGGAGGACACATGGAGAAAATGTAGTATTAGTGTAATATTCTTTTGTTTTTAGGGCACCTTGGAATGCTTACCCCTAAAAAATAGGGTGTTCTGGGGCATTCCAGCATACTTTACCCATCAGTAAAAAGCCAGGCGAAATCATGTAGTTTTGAAGTGCTTGCTGGATGGAGAACATGAAGGTAAAAAGGAGGACATGTCCTCCTTTTGCCTGACATCTGGTAACCCTATTCTGGCGTGTCCCAATCAACAAACCTGCTGCACTACTTAAAAGCCTCCTTCTCAGGCAGGGTGGGGGCAACTGAAAGGAGGCTAGAGATGAGTAGAGGTGCTTGGAGAACACTTCAAAGGTTTGCTCGCAGTTTGCCACAGCACCAAAAGGTACCAGGGGGAGCCAGAGAAAACCCTACAAGCAAGGCTGTTAGGCCCTGCAGTCTGAGGGTGGATGTTATCGCTTAGAGGACTAAGCCAGGGAGTGGAGGTGGGGCAATCTCTAACCCAAACAAGAGAGGGGCCCCGAAGACTGAGGCTTCAGGCCAGTAGACCATGGGACTTTCCAGTGCTTGAAGATGGACCGGGAGCAGTGGAGCCATTGAGTGCCGAGCCAGGGAAGATAGTAGCCTTCTTGGACTCAGTCTGGAGGCTGCTACTAAATAGGGTCCCCAGATCGGGGCTTGGGCTAGAGGGTGGGACCCCCCTCCCCCCAATTCCCTCCAACCAGCCTACCCACTCCACTCCACCCCACCTGGGGGAGGTGTAAGTGAGAAGGGCCAACCAGACCCTGACAGGCTGCAAGATAGAGAGTTCAAGACCTGTAGAAGCACCTGAGACCTCAACTTGCCACAATGTGAATAGCGACCGAGCATCAATGGACAAAAGGATGGTTTTGTGGTTAAGACACTGACCAGAAAATTCCATGACTGAATTCAGTTTCCAGTCCTAGTAAATACTTATTGGGTGAACTTGGATGAGACATAGTCTTTCTGGGTACCAGTTCTCCAACCACAGAGTGTCAAAGTGACTGTCCTATCTATTCAGGGTGTAAGCTGTCTGGGGGCAGAGATGGTCTCTCTCAAGGTGTTTACGTGGCACCTGGCACCATGCCCCAGCTAGAGACTCTAGGCATTATTCCTATATACATAAATCAATAATAATGATCAAACAGGACTTTCAGCATTGGAGGGATGGAATTCAGAGATCACAGCTCTGATTCCAGCTCCACCAACTCATCTTCCCTCTCCTTGTGGGCATGAGTTGATATTCAGTCTCATTTGTTACATTTCAAAATCTTTGCTAATAGGCAACACCAGAAACTCAAGCCAAACCAAATGACTGGTTCTGTCTGCACTTTGTAAAGCTGCAGACAAGGAAAGGTGTCAATAGAAAATTAATGTCAACTACCTCCAGGGTATTAATGAATTCTTTAAACAAACAGCAAAGCCCCATGCTTGACACCCAATCAAGTACTTTCATTATTTCCATTTTACATTGTACCACTATGCTGCCTGCAAGCAACACACTGAGGAATCCAAGCCAGCCACAAAACATACTCTTCCTCATCTGTATGCACCTGCTTGTTGGCTCTCATTTTATCATAAGCTCTTTGGAGTACAGATCATGTTTTTGGTGGGGGGCGTGTCTCTGTGTGTGCATGCACAGCAAGGATAGGAGACAATGCGCAAGAGGATCCTAGATGGTAGAATCAAAGAGGATCTAAGCATCACCCTGTTGCTTTGCTGTGCCTGTGGGTCACTGTGTTATATTAAGAATATTACAGTCCCTAGTTCCGAAGCTATAATCAGGGACTCCAGAGGAGAGCAAGCATTCTGGAACATGGGGCATGTCTATACTGACATGGCTAATCTACCACCACCAGTTGCAACTTCCTCATTTCATTGAGAGGGTCTGTGAAGACTAGCCCGGTTGAGTGCTGAAGTCCACCACCTTAAAATGGAGGTAGCACTGAGTCAAACAGGGCACTTGCCTTTGACTCAGTGCAGTGGAGCTGGGAAAGTAAGAGGACATTAGGAAGTCAAAGGGAGATATACAAGTTATTTTAAAACAGCAGAGAGTATACAGGGCACAGCAGGGAAGAGTTGTGAAAAGATCACAATAGGATATAATAGGTGGTCTCTGCCTCCTAGGAATAAACTGACTTGGTCTATCCTGACGAATCTCCACCCTATTGTACTATCCCTTACTGTTGGACAGAGAAATCGTTCAGCTAAATGAAAACAATAAGGGCTTATCTGTGTGGGGAAGTTAACCAGCAGAATTACAGCAGAATAAGCAAAGCAGAGAGTGTACACACGGGAAGTTACAGTGACAAACTTAGAATGGTATAATCATACTGTAATACTTCCACAGGGCAATTTTGCTGCTTGGGTTAGCACTGAGGGTTAGATTATCAACCACAACCTCTAATATTGGCATCATCAATTTTCACGTTAAGGCACGCTTCTAGTTGCTAGAATAAGTCTTTCACATGCATTCAAGTGTGCACACGACCTGTGTGTGTGCACATGTAGAGAGTGGTGAAAGCCACCTGGTAATTGGGCAATCAGCTCTAAGGTACATCAAAGAAAGGGAGTTCTAAGTTAAGCTTCTTGCTCATCCTCATGTGCAAACAGGCAACAAAAGGTCATGCAGATATCTGTTATGGGGCTGGAGAGTATGCTGTGCATACAAAACATGAAGAGGTATGAGTGAGTGCTCATCCCCTAGTACTGAGGGCTGGACCTGTTTGGCTACATTTTCATTGGGACAATAGTGGGGTGACCAAGGAGAGAACTTTGGACATTTCTTCCAGTTCCAAATGTTACTCAGTCTCTCTCCCCTCAGATCCCAGAGTCTGCCACACTTTTATTTCCACATAAGGCACCTATCCCAGCAATCATCCTTCTGCTGAAGTCAAGACAAATAGGACTTTTTTGGGGCCACAAAGACAAGGCTTTGTCAACTGGCCAGAAGAGTTGTCACCATTGAGAAATCCAAGCTACACCCTGACACACATAAAAACCGAGGTCCAGGCATGCCCAACTCTGTTGTGATCCACTGGCAGCTCAATCAGATCCCAGTCTCCTGGCATGGCACTGACCACTGCCGATGGGGCCACAGAGCCAGTCAGATGAGCTGTTACTGTCACCACACAGAGTTTCTGCTTTTGCCCATTATTAAATACGGCATCTTAAGTCAGATGTTCTTTCTTACCTCTGTGCCTATTGGTCGTCTTGTCAAACATAAGCATGGCATCCTCTACCTGCAAGACAGAAGACCGGATAGGTATGTTATAGCATATTTGCCACAAGGTTAATGAAGACATACAAACAAATCAAGTGCTGGGGAGGAAACGCTGGGTAACGGCAGACTAAGCTCAGGTATGGCAGGTCTCATGGGTCCATGAGATCTCATTTCCTTTGCTTAGAGTCAGCTCTAGCTGTTGGAAACCTGCCACTTTCAACACAAAACCTAGCTGGCATTTGATTTTAGAGGGAAAGTGCACTTTCAGAGTTTTATTGCCTTAAAACGCACAAACATTCAAGAAGATTTTTTCTCCTCCTTCTGAAGCAGTTGGAAAGAGAAAAGGAGGGGCCCCAGAGTCACAGATGCAAATCAAGGCCAAGACTTCTCCAGTGAGCATCACTATGCAGGATGGGAACTAGAAATTCCAGAAAGCATGTGTGGGGCAAAATCTGGTCAGCCAAAAATGGTATTCAGAGGTTTTCAAGACGCCTTTTGAAAAGCAACAGGAGGAAGGGAGGAGGCTTAATTTGCATCTGGTTTGGCATTTCCACTTCAGAAGAGAGTATTGACTGATGAAACGTATTGAAGTGCAAGAAAATCACCTTCAATTACTATTTGCATGATTTATTCCACCTACATTTAATCTGCCTAACCACACCTAAATTTTACAGTTATTTTTGAATGAGGCTGTGCAGTAATTTCTTCTTCAGTATATTGTATTTTAAACTGTTCATGGCCTCTGAGACCTTCAACAGCCTGCTGTTGTACCCTTATGAAAAAGTCCTAAGGAATTTAACAGAAAATTTTAACCTTGCCAGAGATTGCTTTAACTGCTATTTAATAAAGAATGATCTCTCTGCTATAGAAGTCCACAAGATGGTGAAAAACACACACACAAACTCCAAGCCACAGACTGGATCTCATTCTTTACTCAGCTCTATAGTTCTTTCACAGTAATTTCTACAGTTGGGTTTATTCCTAGTGAATTCTTAGAGGATTTTACGTTCCCTCCTATCCCCTAAATTAATCAACATGTTATTTACCCACTCGTTTTAGGAAAAGCACTGTGCAATGGCACTCACACTGTAAAAATTACCATGCAGCTCATGCAGTTAGAGGATAGTACCCTACGTCCTACGATGTGTCAATCTTGCATGCTTTAAGCATGTGCTATATCACAGCCTTAGACTTTGCAAGGCAGTAGCATCATTCTGGAACGTGGCTTAAAAAACAGAAGGTGGGCTTGTTCATACTAAAGTGATCGAGTCAGCTTCCACGACACAGCATGAATTGCAGTGCAGTAAAACCTTAAACCATGTTTCAGGGCTCCTTTTAAACCACATTTCAGCTAACATCCACTTAGCGCAATTCAGATTAGTTTGCAAAATTGTATTAGAAACAGCCTGATCTGAAAGAACACATCATGAGTCCCTCATTCTGGTTAATCCTTCAGCTCCAGCACGGATGGGCCTTGAATGAGAATTCGAACTAAATTAGACTCCCCACTCTCCTGCGTGATTTCTTGTTACAGTGTGACCTGTTCCCATGACTTACATGACCCTGTATTTATTTCCTCCCATTCTGTAAGTTCCCCCATCTTCAAAGCATCCAATGAAGAGGGATCTTTTCCCACAAAAGCTCATACAATAAATAAATTAGTCTTTATGTGCCACAGGACTCCTTGTTTGCTTCTCATAAAAAACAAAAGCAAAAATCACAGGTCTCAATAAGGTCAGAGTGTAAATAAGGTCAAGCCCCCAGCCCTCATCTGTGCCATAGGATTCCAGGTTGATCAGTGATTGTTAAAATTCTCAAAGGTCTGAAGCACACTGGGATAAGAATCATGTTTAGCACCTAACCCAGTTTCTCTGAACAATACCTTTTTTCACCGACAACCACACTGAGCATCAGAGGAGGCAAATGGGCACAACATTATGACTGTTTTCACCACAAAATCCTTGTCAAACTCCCAGTCCCAGCACGGAGAGAGCCCTCAGGGCTCACCTGCACCATAAATACAAATATAAAAGACCAAGTTATACCACCGCTATCTGATCCAGATGCAACACAATTACAAAGGAATGGAGAAGGGCTCTTCCTGCTGTAACCAAGTCAGAAGCTTAACACCTGACCAGGGGTGTCCTTACAAACTGTTTGTAAATACACCCTGGGACATCCCTGTTCTCTGGACTTCTGAAGCACACAGGAAATTTCTCTGGTCAGGGATGGCTTGTAACCCATGCTAACAGACCATGACTTGTTAGCCTAAACCAACAGCAGCTAAACCACCACACAGAAGCTAAAGTTTACATTTTTTTTAAAAGGCTGCTTTGGTAGCTAGGAAACAAGGGCTGAACAAACAGGTGCCCAAAGGTCTCACTTTGCAGTACACATTAGCAAGGGGAACACAACGTCCAAAGGGAAAGTAATGCCCAGGGTGACGTTGATCCTTCTACACCATGTCCGTGCCCCATATGACAGCACTGAGCTGATTAACACAGTGCTGGCCTCTGTGTTTTGTTAATTCCTCACACTTTTCCATCTTTACTGACAAACAGTTTACATGGAGCATTAGAAATACACATACTACTTTACAGGTGAACTGCAAAAGAAAAAAACAACATGCATTGATCATATTTCCACACCTACTCTAGAAATACAATGAGGAACACAATCTGGACTAGAGCTGTGCAAATCAGAGCTTCTTTTGGTTCTCTGGCAATTCAAAAAGAAAAGAAGTTTTTAGTCAAACTGAAAAGTGAAAAAAAAACTCATTTCAGGCTTAATGAACTGCTTAGGTTTCATTTCAAGCACTTTTTAAGAGTTTTGGTTTCTTAAAAAACAAATCAGAGGACAGTTGAAAAAGTTCTTCTGCACTGCAAAAAAATCAAAAAGTTTCAATTTTTGAGGTTTTGTTTTTAAATAAACCAAAACAATTGAACAAAACTAACATGAAACATTTCTTTGCTACTGAATCTGCTCTTTCCTCTGAAAAAAAGTGGTCTATTAATATTTCACTCAGCTCTGATCCAGACTTCACTTTCACTGCCAGACTGAGGGCTTTCAGTGCTGTGGTTGCCTCGCAGAACCATTCAGGCCATCTTTACACACGCAGCGCTGCAGGGCATGAGATGGAGATGCTCTCCGTTGATGGGAAAAAGCTCTCCATTGACATAAAAAGATATAACTGCCCAGTGGCATAAACCATGTGGGTGGGAGAAGCTCTTCTGCTGACTTGGTGCTATACACACTAGTATGTATGCTGGTGAATTGTAAGTCATGTTGTCAGAGGGATGGAATATCCACACCCTTGAGTTACTTTTTCTGTTAGGCTGACATAAGCGGTAGTGTAGACGCAGCCTTAGTGAAAATGCTATCTACATTGATGGGACTGCTTCTCCAATCAGCCTAGCTGTGTCACTTCCCACATGGGGGAATAGCTGTGCTAATGGAAGAAGCCTTGCGTTACTCACAGGTGTGGATTTTCCAAGCCCCTGAGTGATGTACATATACAGACATAAGTCTGTAGTGTAGATAAGGGATAAGATCGCCAGAGTGACAACACAGGTTTCAGTCTCATGAAAAAAATAAAACTGTTAGTCTTAAAGTGCCACACAACTTTTTTTTTTTTTTTTTTACTGGACTAGACTAACACGGCTATCCCTTTTGAAATTCAGTCTCATGGACTATCAGCAGTCTCACTCCTCCAAGTACTGCCAAAGTCCTGATGATTGGGGGGGGGGGGTAGTCTTAGGGCTGGACTGAATCTCAGCAGATGCCAACAGAATTCTGGGTTTGGCCTACTGTGTGAGCTAGGGAGAGACACTTCGACTCTTTGTTTTAGATCCCCATCTGTCAAATGGAGATTTACAATGTGTTCTCTCATCTCAGGACGATTTCAGTGGTAGCAGGCACCTTGGCCCAAAGCTCTCTGCGGAAGCAACTGTCTCTTTCTGTGTGTTTGCAGACCACCCAGCACAGTGGGACCATGTCAGGGTCAGGGTCTTTCAAAGGCAAATCAATCGTAAAAACATTGAGACTTCCCAGGCTGGGCTAGAGGATATTTCTGCCACTTTGGGTGGAATCTAACTGAGCTCAGCCATCCTTTTGTGATCTGTGCTTTGTCCACACTGGCAACAAGCCTGTAAAAGTTTTGGCTCCAAAGCAAAACCATAAAGGAGAGAGACAGATCCAGGGGTTCAATCAACCCTGAAATTCTGTAAAATTCAAAGGAGTGAAGTAGTTCTTTGGAGCTGAGTTTCTGATTTGGCACCATTTCTAGTTAAAATATACCCTTAAGAATCACTAGAGTGGTTTTAAGCCAGCTGGTGCCCTTTCAGCAATGTCTAATTGGTTATCTTTTCTGTTTCCTAAGGTCAGAACATTTTATCTCCCTCTCTGCCCTTTCTGAGTTAACCCCACCCCACATTATTTTTAGGGCAGCCATTGTAACAGAATAATAGCCTCTTTCCTCCATAGTCCAGTGACACAATGGGACTTCTCAATAACTCCTGAGTAGATAAAGTGCAATGGTAGAAGAAAAATTCTATTAACGCTTTACAAAATAAAACATCTAAGAGCCAGTTAGACAGGGAAAAGAGACTGCAGGCTTAGAAAAACTTTTCACCACTTGTAGAAGTAAAAGGGAAGAGAGGGAACTAAAAGAGATGGGAGGGAAGAAACTTATTAATTCAGAAAACCCATCAATACTGTGGAAATCTGGCAGAACAGCAAGAACAGAAACTAGAAGAATCTGAATATACAAAGTGCCAGATAGATTGGGGAAAAAGAAAAAGAAACCCACACTGCTTCACATACACAACTTGTTTCTCACGGTTCTCTGTGAATCACACACAGACGGCTTGTTTAAGTCTTCATCAAGGAGAACTAAGGGACACAGCAAAGCTAACCAGTAGTAAACCCAGCAGTAAGCAAATTGATCTCTCTGTTTCATGGAAGCTGAGTAGGGTGGTGGCAGGGAGGGGAATAAAAGATCCACAAAAATGAAACTCAGGTAGGTTTGGTAGCTCTGCACAATGAAGATCCATGACTTAACCCTTTGTTTCACTCTGGAATTTCTCCTGTTAGCCTACACTGGGATAGCTGGATGCAGCAAGTCTTCCAGGTCTTGATTAAAAACACGCAACCATTAACTTATCTTAAAGTATGAAATTTAGTCGAGTGGTGCAAGATGCAACAAAAAGACACGATGCCTGGCTTCTATTCTCAGCTATGATTGTGAATTATTGTGTGACCCACAGCAAGTCGCCAATTATACAATTTCACCTGGAGACCTCACAGCAGTTTACAAAGGTAAAAAAGAATCACTATCCTCACTCTGCAGATGGGGAAACAGAGGCAGAGGGGTGTAGCGACTTACTAAAGATAAGCTGCTGCCTACTGTGCATGGCTTTTTGCAATGCTGAGGACATTTGTACACATTGTTCTGAGATCACTGGGAGAAACACACTGTAGAAGGGCAAGGTAACCACACCACAATTAGATAAGGCACTCACTTTTCCATTATTGTAAAATGTCTGTGTAACCCACTGACTACATAGCCCTCAGCTACAGGCTTATATATTTAGCTCAAGTTGCAAAGGCCCATGTTCTAAGTTGTGGATGTCCCCAGTTCAGTCCCTGTACAATGTAAGAAGGTTGCCATCACAAATTCTCTTTGGGTATGGAGGGAAAAAAAGTCTGCAACGCAACTTAAACTATAAACATCTTCACAAAACTAGCCTTATAAAACTCTCTACACTTCCTGACAACCTATCTCTACAGGGCAAGCCTGAGAATGAGGGCTTTGATATGAGCCCTAAAAGTCAATGCTTGCAGTCAGTCAATCTGTAGGTACATCTACACTGCAAAATAAAGCATGTTCTTAATTCAGTTCAGCAACCTTGGTTTAAAAAACCTGAGACAACATGGAAACTCTGTTTTTAATACCTACAGGGAAGATGGGCTTTGAAATCAAACTGAAAACCAAGTTGACGTGACTTCTCTGCTATTTTAATCTGAGTTAAGAACACACTTGTTCTGTCATGAAAACCTGGTCTGAGAGGGGAGAAAATTCCAAAGTCCTCCACCTGCCACCAGCTCCTTCATGTTCAAACCTGAGACCTCTAAGTTTGGCATTTCAGCTAACCTCAAGTGCTGTGAAAATAGGAGATCTCGCTCTTCCTGTCTGCTCTGATACAGGAAGTGGGAGGCTTTTTACTGTGGATAATTTGAAGAAGAGATTCTTAAGCAAAGCCTGGGGGACTGGGCATTTAGCAGCTGAGCTTGGTGAAGAGTGAACAGGAATCCATGCAGGAAAAACAGAACAACTCAAAACAGAACAGGTTATTAGGAGGCTAGAGAGCTGGGCTGTCTGATGGCTGCTCAGAAGGTGTTATGAAAATTGTATGGGTCCAATTTGCTGTTGGCAAGTGTCTGTATTACAAAACCAATGCTGTAATTGGTGCCCTTCCCAGAAGCAGCAGGGACGTCAAAGACTAACTGGCCAAACCTCTCTCACCACTTCAAATGGATTGAGACTGATCAGTGAGGAGCCGCCTGAATCCCAGGGACTTCTGTCCCCTCTGCTTTGTGAGGAGAGAAAGGGACAAATAACCTGGGCTATCCTATCTGACACCATTCAGTGACACGAAATGCCCTTTGAAGTAACTTCATGTTCAGTAGGCCCCAACAAAGAAGCAGGGAAAGAACAAACATAACTTCATGGATGGCTTATTTCTGAGGCCATGAACCTCCAAGACAGGTCACCTCCCTCAAGTTTCATGCAGAAGTGCTTAACAAGAGGCTAATGCTCTGGAAAGAGACTCAGCAATGTGCAGTGTCACTGAAAAGAAAAACAGTAACATATATAACCAAAAACAATTATCCCCACATGGCTTGATGTGGCAGCTTAAAGGAGTTGATTAATCCAAGCTAATTAAGAACAGCAAATGAGAGAGTACTACAAGATTGCTTGCAAAGTCTCAGAACTTCTGGAAAAAAAAAGGGCTCTACAACTCAATAGATAATGCTGGTAATAAACAAATGGATACTTAGGGAGTGTGAAAGGACATCTTTCCACCCTTCATACACCCACACACATACCTGGCTCAACCCGTGAACAAAACTACTAAAAGGTCTTACATAAAGTTTAGGTAATAGGTTTTAGTTTATTTAATGTTTCTTTTCAATCCACCCAGGGTGCTGGGGAAAGGGAGAGATGCACTCTCTCTTTAATCACTGAGTGGAAGACAAGAAAGGGAAAAAAGGAGGAGGAAAAAAGACCAGAGGAGTCAAAACCTTTAATAACCCTAATAGTTCCTGGCGTTATTTAAAATACATCTGACCCGTTCACAAAAGCATCTACAGAGATAAATGTTCTCGATTTTTTCCACTTTAATAGCTGCATAAATTTAAAGTAACAAAATGAGGATGACCTAACTAAAATACCTATTAATTGTACTTCAGGATGCTCTGAATTGTATGTGTTTCATTCCACTCAGTATAAAAACATAGAATATTCTTCATGCACTTCTTTTTAACTTTCTCTTAAGGGTTTGCAATTCCTCTCACTTTTTGCACAGGGCAGGCTCAAACAGCTAGAGGAGATCACACTTAGTGCCAGTTCAGTATGGACAATCCTGCTTTGACAACCAGGTTCAATTTAATAGCTCTCTCTCTCTCTCTCTCTCTCTCATGTGGGATTTTCAAACACGCTTAGCATTGGTCTAATTCTGCTTCCACAGAAGTCAATGGTAACTTTGACAGGAAAGATTCAGACCATAGGAAAATTCTACCCCTCTACGTTCAGCAGCTTTTATTTTGATGATCCTGACTTGGGACCTGAACTCCAACCAAATGAAAGCAACAGGAGCATTTCTGTTGACTGCAGTGAACAGAACAGGGCCTGTTTAATGAGACTAGTGAAACTCCTGCAAAGTTTCTCTGGATTTCTGCATCTTGGGATGAGGGCAGCTGGGGAGCAGAATACTGAGCTCAGGATAAAGAAATAAAACTCTCCCTTCCCTAAACCCTCCCCCCCCCCCCAGAAGAGGAGTATTTTTTTGAAAGAAGTTGTATAATGTAAGTGGGTCAGGAAAACCCAGCCGGCTTTCAGCTTCTTGGCTCTTTTTTTAGGTTGAGGGATCTCAAATGTCTAATATTCTCATCTTCTTCCCTCCCATCACCTGCCAAAAAAGGCAGCAAGACACAAATGCAAATATTCACCTCGCTGCCTTGTCATACCCAGCATTCCCTCCCCACACACCTCTTCGTACAGCCAAGGAACAGAAGGCCCCACCAGCAAGGTGCTATAAGTATCTGCTTAACTTCAAGCACATAAGCAGTTCCACTGGGGGGAATGATTTTGGGGGGACTGCTTCTGTTCTTCAAATTGAGCACGCGCTTCAGTACTGAAAAACAGGGGTCAGCAAGAATGGACATGACAGAGCTGCAGACCCTGAAAGGCAGCAGGCAGTAGCCTGGCAAGGCATGTGCTATCACAGTGCAAGGAAATTGTTGGAACCCACCTCATTCATAGAGTTGGTGGGAGAAGGCAGAAAAGTAATTTAATTAATGGGGAAATGGGGAGTTACAAATGGAAATCACAGAGCAAGTCAGAACACAGTGACTCAAATAGGTGCTAAACACAGTTGCTTTCTGTGCCCCAGACAGCTGTCAGATGGAAGTGACATCTGTTCCTGGGCTGCTGGCAAGCAGATTCCTCAGGTCAGAAATGCACACCTCTCCCCTTCAAAATCCCACCTCCTACCTTCTCTGGCATTCAACTCCTCTACAGCATATTGCCTTAGTGAAACCCAAGGGAAAGAAACAACCAAGATTTGCTTTCAAGCTTCCTGCCACTCATGCATGTGGAAAAGACATGCATGTTTCATGTGTGATCAGGTATGGACTGGTACATGAAAGAAATGAGCTATGTAAGCAACAGCATCTAGCTCTCCTACAAGCACTTACTCACACCAGTCCACGGAAGACAATGAGTCCACCTGCAGAGTGAACATGGGTCTCACTCTCAGCATTTTTCATTTATACCCCGCAGTGGGTAAAAGCATCACGAGAGCAGAGCCATGCCTGCAGTGCATAAAACGTAGAGCTGTCCCAGTTCACAGAGAAACCGCCACTGATTAGTGCAACATGGGCCTGCTGGGATATTCATTTGCATTCCCTTCCTATGAAATAAATATTGGCCTGCTAAATTGCAGAAACCTATCTCAGGCTCTGAAGAGTGGGAGAAGAGATTTATTACTATGAGATGCTGAAATGTGCAGCCTGTCAATAAGGTAGTCTTTTATAATGTGTCCATAGAGGATAAGGATAGACATGAAATGAAGCACTGGAACAGAACCACCACTGAAGTCCTCAGCCCTGATTCAAATCTACAGCCAAACCACTCACCCCTCGCTACAAACTACACAACTCTCACAAACCAAAGGGGTGCTAGCCATGACTGTTAGCGAGGTGGTAGACCCCCAATGAAGTTGTTCCAATTAATCAGTAGGTAGCATATTTTCTTCTGACACAGTCTGGAGCCAGTTCAATGTTATGAGCTGTTCTGTACTGAGAGTTGCTAGCTTTCACAGGGATTCAAAAATCCATCTGCCCACTTGCCAGATATGAACTTGGGCTAGTAATATGGCGTACCCCATCAGTTTTTGCAGAATTTCAATTTTAAAAAAAATGATTCTAGGGCTTTGGAAGATAATTTTCCATGGGAACTGACAAACTAATGCAGTTTGAGACAGACACCTTCTAAACTCTTCACCTGCTATTATACAGTATAGTTATTAAGCAATTGTCATGTTCCACCCCAGTAGCAGATGTACTTGCGAAGTGGGATAAACAAGGTGTGTGGGAAGCAGTTTAACAATGCAGCTTTGCAAGGCCCATCTGAAACCTTTTGAAATGAAAGGAGCCACACAAATATTAAAATGTATATTCAAGATCTTCATTGCTATTACAGTGTTACTGTGCAGATTTTAGTGAACGAATGAGGCTGAGAATCTGAAGAAAGAGTTGCCATATAAAGTTGGAAATGTATAGTCTGTAGATGTGTGTGGGAGAAAAGGGGATGTGGAAAAGTATAACACATAACAAGTCCTGTGGCACTCACAGACTAACAAATTTATTTATTGCATGAGGTTTTGTGGGAGAAAATCCCACTTTGTCAGCTGCTTTGAAGATGGGGGAACTTACAATATGGGAGGAAATAAATGCAGAGAAGTGTAAGTCATGGGAACAGATCACACTGTAACAGCAAATCAAAGCAGTTGTAGAGATTCAAACACTGGGAAACAGCATATAGAAGATGTCAAATCACCTGTGGTAATCAGAAAAAAATCCAAAGTCCCTATTAAGCCCTGAAGCAATTCAATCTTCTAGATTTCCAAGTATGCCTCTCATTAGAATCATGGTCTCATTCACTCATTAAAATCTACGTTGGGAAATATTACATGCTCATAAACGTAACTGAGGAAGACACAGACAGCACTACCTCCACACTTCAGGTCATGCCATCAAGAAATTTGTCCCAGTTCAAAACATGCATCTCCAACACTCTCAAGCCACCTTGAGAATTTACATTAATGTGTTTTTCTTCATGTTTATGTCTGCATCAACACGTGGAAGGATTAAGATCTTTTTCGTTTCAAGCACTGTCAATCTGATTTAGTGCAATGTTTTTCATCTGCTCAAGGTAAAGAGGAATTAGGCCAGACAAATGAAATAATGCACTATAATCTAACATTTGGCAATTCAGATTAGATTCAGAGAGAAAGGAAATTAAACAAGGATGACATTCAACCACACACATCTGGGTTGTGTTTTGGCTCCCCCCATTTGTAAACTTTTACAGCTCCATCACATCTTTAGCTCTTCCCTGAAAGTATACTTGGGACTTCAGCCTAATTCCTCAAATTATTTATACATGTTACACAACTCATACAATATTTTGCTTTCTGATGCAGAAAAACCTCTTAGCTGCTAGTAAACTGTCAGGTACTATTATTTTAAATACCCCTGTGAAATCTAAGAGCCAGCAACACGCTCATGCAGATTTACTACCTTCCCCCACATAAATTAACAGAGACAAAAGCATGCAGCGTGCCAGACTGCTGGAAAAAAATTGTTCCCCCATATCAAGGCCTCAGGGTTTGCTTACAAGAGAATTAAACGAAGAAACAAACACTTTAACCATTCTCCCCTTTTCTGTAGAAGATGTCCCCCAACACACACTCTTGCCTCAGCAGTTTCTTCTTCCCCTAATGCAGTTAAAATGCTGTTCATTTATTATTGAAATTCCTTCAAAGCTGGGCAAATCCTTTAATTCTTTGGCCTTGGCTATGGGTGCCTTTAATCTGAGGTTGCAAACGACATTTAAAACACAGAGCCAACTGCCCAGGCCACCGACTGGCTTTGTCCAGCAAGTGTGACACAGTCAGACCACAAACTGTATTTCATAACAGTGTATTAGACTGCATGGGGAGCAAGCCTGGAACGCAGTTTTCAGTCTTGGTCTGACCAAAGTTTCAATCCTGTAATGACAAGCACATGGGCAGAGCTACTGGAAAGTTTAGTCCCTGCCTACCATGGCCAACCAGATGATATTTAAAAAGTGTTTAAGCCTCTCAGGGTGCCTAAGAAACTATAACATTAGGGCCCTGATTCAACTACGGACTCAGGCATGTGCTGAACTTTTAAGCACGCAAGTACTCCCCATAGTCTTTGACGAGCCTACCTCTGTGTTTTTTTTGACAGCTACCAAGTTAAGTGACACACCAGGGACTGAACTGGAGACTCCAGAGCTAAAAGCCTAAATTTCAGCTAAAGAGTCATGGCTGTAACATATTCATATGCTCTCCAGATTGGGCAGAAGAGGACCATTAACACACACTACTCTATGGGAGGCATGCATTTAAGACCCTTGCTGAGTGCTTCCCCGTGTATAATGATGCTGGCTTACCAACCAGAGGCTAACATATTATGCTCAATGATAATCAATACCGTACTGTGCAAGAACAAATTTCAATGCCAGTAATTCTTTCCCCCAGCAGTCAAGTCTTTAAAAAGTCTTCTTTAGCAATTACAACCAATAAACCAAAATTTTATTCAACACACATGTATCATTGCAACTAACGTTGCTCCATCAGGGCTGAAATTAAAACCGTCGTTCAATCATGTTTATCTCAGTGCTTGCTTACCAACCGTGACACGGCAGCAAGCATCCCAAACCCTTGCCAACAAACACAGCAGCCAGTCTTGGACTTCCAACACCCCTGCAAAAATCAACACATTATTCAACTCTTAATGCACAGGGAGAGACATGAAAATGAGCAGTGCCCTCCACAAGGCATGGAGCTTTCTATAGGGTAACAAATTAAACACCACAGGCAGGAAGAAGTGTCTTTGGTTGCATCTTCACTAGGAAAAAAAGGTGTACTCGTTCCTCACGTCAGCAAACATGAGATAGCTTATGTGGGGCAAAGTCTTAATGAAAACAGGGTGTAGTTTTCAAACTTGTTAGCAGGCAAGTAGAAACACTGTGGGGGAAGTTAAGTTTGAAGACCTTCATCTCCTGTTAAAACTTAGGCCTTGTCTTCAGTGCTGAAGAAGGTATTTTTTAAGCCTCAATCAAAGTAACCGATACACAGGAGCTACCCTGATGTAAAAACACAACATCAGGCACTTCTGTTTTATTCCAAGGTAAACTCACTGAGGTCAGCCCTACACTGCAAAACTAAAGAGACTTGTCTCTTTGGTGTTTTACCTCAAAAGAGTTCACTGTGTCTTGGTTACTGTGTGGTAAAATAAAAAAAAAACCTTAAAAAACCTTTTAAAAAAAAACAACACCCAGTGAAGACAAGGCCTAAAACTTCTTTGTCTTCCTAAGGCTTTTATCTCAAATGAGATAACACCAGACTAAAATAATCCACATCTTTTCTCCAAGTAAACACTAGGGTCTTCGGGCAGAAACTGCAAATTTAATGGGATTCTGGTACCCCTTCCCTCCACACGTGTGGCCCCTGAACCAGTGTTAGCAGCTCAGTGCAACTGAATGACCAGCAGAAGGGAAGGAATATAAAGACAGAATGGTAATAAAAACAAACAGGACTAGCCCCAGGAAAAGAGAGGAATGTCAGCTTGTGTTGATAAAGATCTTGTCCCCTATTCAGCAGAATGGAACGCATTAAATAAACCTTCAGTAGCATTCCTCAAAAGGAGAAGATACAGGCATAAGCATTGGTAATTCCAGAAAAGCTTGGACCAGGGGAAACTGAGAGAAAGAGAAGGAAAACTCCTTGTCTATTACACATACTAAATAGCTGTTTAAAAGCTATGTGGCAGAAGGCCTCAGGTGCAGCTGCACTCTAGACCACTGGTTCCCAACCAGGTGTGCTGCAGCAACACCCAAAGTGTGCCACGAGCATCCCCGAGAGCTGGAGTTAAAGTTCCCGCCCTGCTCAGCTCAGCCACGGGGGCTGTGCAGGGCTGGCAAAAGGCAGGGGTTAAAGTAAGGGGGAAGGCAGTGGCATCGCTAGCGCTGGGCACCCGGGGCACGTGCCCCGGGTCCCAACGCCGGAGCCCCGGGTCTCCGGCCCAATTGGGCCAGGGATCCGGGGCCCGATCCCTGGCGGTCCGTGGCCACGGCGGCCGCGTCTCCGGCCAGGGATCCGGGGCCTATCTGGCTGCCCAGCAGGCCCCGCCCCTGGCCTGGGATATGGCCAGGGGGTGGCCACGCCGCTGCCGCCAGCTAGCCCGAGCTGCCGTGCGGCGCGGCTCAGCCTAGCCTGGCCCGGTGCGGCCGGAAGCGGCCGCTAGAGGCCAGGCCCGTGGCCGCAGCCCTGGATCCCCAGCGGGGGACGGGGCCGCTGCAGCCGCGGGCTGCTGGCCGGGTCCCAGATCCCTGGCCGGGGACAGGGTCGCCGTAGCCACCGGCGGCCAGGCCAGGGAGCCGGGGCCCAGCTGGCCGCCCGCGGCGGCCCCGTCCCCCACTGGGTATCCGGGGCCTGGCTGCGGCCACGGCAGCCCCATCCGCCGGCCGGGGATCCAGGGCCGCGGCCGTGGGCCCGGCTGCACCGGGCCGGGCTGGGCCAAGCTAGGCTGAGCCGCGCCGCACAGCAGCGCAGCCCAGCTGGCGGTGGCGGCACCGCGGCCTCCCCCTGGCCCTATCCCGGGCCGGGGGTATGTGGCCTTTTGGCTAGGCGGGGCCTGCCCTCGGGGGGGGGGGGGGGGGGGGCTGGATCCATGCCCCGGGTCTTTCCCCGCCCCAGCGACGCCCCGGGGGAAGGCACTAGAACGCAGTTCCACGACCCCCTATTTTTAGGCAGGCAGCATTCTGGCCCCCTAAAAATAGAGGAAGGCACCGGAACATGGAGTTCCAGGGGTTCCCCTAAAAATAGCACAAGCAGCCGGAAAGCAGAATTTCGGTGGCTCCACCTTAAATGCCACTCCACCTTAAGCCCAGCCAGCATGCAAAGAGCCCAGGTAAGGGATTTGGGCATTGTGTGGGGCAGGTGTGTGTGTGTTTAGCAGAGGGTGTGTAGCTGGGGTTGTGGGGTGGCTGGTTGGTTGGGGGTGAGTGTAGCTGGGGGGGTGGCTCTTTGGGAGGGGGTATAGCTGGGGGCTGGAGGCCTAGTTCTGGCCCATGCAGTGATGGGAAGGTTCATTACAGGCAGCAGGGGGCTGGGGGAGGGGAGGACGGGACCCACTGGGGTGGGAGGGAGCAGCAGTGGGGTAAGAATTTGTCCTGGGTGGCAAGGAGCCACTGTGGAGAAGGGGGAAGTGGGGCTGCCCTGCCCTATCTTCCCACTCCCCACGTTCCCCCCTCCCCCCCACAAAGCCATTTTTGGTCTCCCTTCCTCTCCTCTCTTGCCACCCTTGTGCTGTTCTCCACACGGCTGCCCTGGTTGTCTTTTGCCACCCTGCCCTGCTCTGCTCCACACACTCACTCCTGCCACTGCATACAACTCCCGACCTCCCCTGTTTTGCCAGCCCTGCTCTACTACCCCTACTGCCCCACACAGCAGCATTTCCGAAACACTGTGCCATGGTTCATAAATATTCATAAGTAATTTGTTAATCTGAATATTCATGAGGTTTTTTTAATGGTGGTGTGCCTTGAAAAATTTGAAGGTATCAAGGTGTGCCATGGCAGAGAAAAGGCTGGAAACCACTGCTCTAGACACAGTCACGTTCTCACAGACTGTGCATGACAAACTGATCCAGCCAGCATATTCACTCGCTCAGTGACCGTTGCTGGCCACCTTTCTCCAGCCAAGCAGCAGCAACTGGATTCTATTTGTGGTGCTTCTAAGGTGCCTTTTCCCCAGGACCAAAGCTGTGCAGAAAGAACCAAGGACCTAACAACCATTCTCCCCTCTGTGTTCCAGGGGGAATTCACATTCGTTTTGCTTTCTGGGGTGGTGTTCGTCGAAACACTGTAATTCCAGCTGAAACTGGGATCACAGCCAAAAGGGCTTGCAAATGCTAATGTGGCTTTCTAAATCTTATCCCATTCCCCAAGGGATGCACGTAACAAAAGCCTAAAGTTTCTTCCAGGCCCCAACAGTGGTTTACTGCATTAAAGTGCGATGGCTAATGACTCAAATGGAAGAAGATGATGGTGGAGCAACATGCATCAAGATACAGTGACCAGGATCCAGCACCAGTTTTGCCTCTTCTATCTCCAGAAAAACCACTAGTTTAACATTCAACCTGAGTGATGGGCATATAAATAATGTGCAATGTGTGTTATTATTTATGGGTCTGCACCACTGGAGGTCTGGGCCACTCCACACTTACTAACCTCTCACTGTAAAACATGATGGCGTGTTTTGATTCAAACAGGTGGACATGCACGATGATAAGTCCAGTGGCCTAAAGATTTGCAGACTTAGTTGTCTCTAAGGAGAATTATAGGGCCAGCTGCATTGTTCAAGACTTCCAACACACTCAAAATATGCATTAGACAGACACGGAGATGGCATATGCTATTCAAAAATCCAGAATTAAATAAGAGCTTCTAGGGCACCTTCTTGACTGAAGTCCTCCAGTGATCTAATGCTTTCTCACAAAGACGACACACAGCTACTGCCTCTCACTGTCAAGAAGCTCTTCTGTTGATGTTGGCAGTATTTTCACTAAGCCAGGGGTTGGCAACCCAAAAGATAAGAAGCGCCATTTTTTAAAATTCCTTCAATAACCAAGTGTTTTGAGAGCCTCAATGGTTGTAGCCTCCAGGTGTGGGGGATGGGCCAGCTGTAGGGTCCCTCAGTAGGGAAGAGCAGAGCCCAGAGTCACAAGGAAGCAGCCAAAGAGCTGCATGTGGCTCCGGAGCCACTGGCTGCAGACCCCTGCACTAAGCACTGTAAGGGAGTGCCTGCAGTTGCTATAAGCCAACACAAAAGCCCACAGCTTAGAAAAGGCTTTAAGGGTACTTTATCCATTTAACAGATAGCAGATTTACACATGGCAGTACTGGGTTGCAAATGCTGCAATTTTAACCCTTAGCCCTCTTCTGTAAGCAGAAGGACTACTCCTCACACACTTGGATTTCTAGCCACTTCATCAAGTAAACTCCAATGCATATGCACACTTATACCACTGCATCGAGTGAGAGTCATGAATCATTTCAGATGAGTTTTCCCGAAAACTGAGTTACTACATGTAAATAAATCTCTCTCATTCTGGCCAGTTCTCAGGATGGATGAATGAAGTATTCACAATCCCCTGCTACTCCCTCTCCCCCCCACCCCACCCCAACATGCTCTCATTAATTTGTTAATAAGTAATAGTCATTTCTAGCATTCCAAAATTATAAGCATGGTCTTTTAAACAAAAATTAAAGATTTCTAAACCAATCAATTGGGATTATTTTATTTTCTTCATTGTGGCCTTCAGGGTTTATATTTTCAAACTTCCCTCTAACAATGGGGAACTTTTTTTTTTTTAAATGAAAGCTGAGGCTCTCATGTTACTAAGAAATACCATCTATCACAAGATTCAAGATACAATTGCAAAAGTTGGCACCACTGAAAAAGTTTATCCTAGCTCTGCTATTCAATCAGTTGCTCTCACACAGTCAAATCTCTCCCATAGCTCCCAGCCAGCATTAAAAAAAATCCTGCTGTCCAATACTAAGCTTTAAAAGCATCACATAGTAAGAAAGGGGATATTCCCCACTATAAACTTTGAGCCAATGCCACCACGAGGGTGCTGGGTAGAATACTGCACCTTCAGCATTTTAGGAAGCCAGGTGCAAGGCAGTTTGTGATTTTACGTTCACGGAACATTAGCTGCTATCAGCAGAAATCATTCTTTTTTCCCATCACAGTGCTTCTTTGCATATTAAAGCCAGGAAGACTAAAAGTTGCAATTTGTTTTCTTTTCCAAACAACACTTAAGATACTCTGCCTGGTCTACATACAGATTTTGTATTGATAGAATTATTTCAATCACAGGTGTAGTTATACCAGAATTACCTCCCCACAGCCCAACCTCTAGTTCTGTTGGTGTATAGGTGCATTACTTACACCAGAATAACTTATTCCCCTTCAGACGCAGAAATAGCCGCACAAGCAGTTAGCACTTTAGGGCTGTATAACTGCATCCACATTAAGGGAACTGAACCATTTTAGCTATCCTGGCATAGCTAAAACAGTACAATATGTACGTGTGCATATAGGATTTCCATTAAAAAAAAAATCTTTCTTTGGGATAAAGCTCAGCTGGAGATGGTACCACTGACTAAAAAGCCAACAAGTCTAAAACATTCGCCCTCCTCTCTGGGCATCACTAAAGAAATTTTTGAGACTTGAAACGATACCATAATTAAATTAAGCTCAGTCTGGATGGGTTTGCCATGCCATCAAGACAGGAAAGCTGGCTCCTAGACCAAAAGGGCACAAGGAATTCTCCAATCAAATAGCTTTGCATTTAGAACTGCAGCAGTAAATAGAGAATTTTAAATGTAGCAGCTTGTAATTAGCACATGAGTTTAATTACTGAGAGAATCCTCCCACCCTAGTGCAACTGGTTGTTGCTTATTATAAAATGAACAATAGAAACAATAAGTAAAATTGATAGAGGCAGGAAATAATCCCTACCTCTTATATAATTTTCATCAGTAGATTTTAAAGCACTTTACAAAGGAAGACAGCAGCATTACCCCTATTTTACTGATGGGGAAACTGAGGCACAGAGGAGAAGTGACTTACCCAAGGCCACCTTGCAGGACAGTGGCAGACTTAACCAGAACAGAACACAGTTCTCCTCAGTCTCCTAGTCTCTATCTGCTAAGAAATGCCTTCTCCTTCCTTTCTTCCCTGTAACCTGCTTTTCCACAGTTCAGCAATAGTGTAGAGCACTGGCCAGCCACTGTGCAGATACGTTACAGAACTTACTCCACAAATGTGCAAACTTGCCCCAGTGTCAGATGAGAGAGTTGAAGGGGAGTTTCATCTCCAAAAGCCAACACAGCCCTTGTCCCCTCCTCTGATACGGTCAGTAAGTTTGCTAAATCAGCAACTCTTAACCTCATCTGAAGCACGTGGACGTCAACAAGGTTCAGGATTAAACCCTATATGTGACATCTTTGGGGAACTCTACTGACACTACCAGCTCATTTCACCCAGGCCACACAAAGAGTAAGAACCCTCATTCTCACAAACAACCTAGCTGGGGCCCTAAAAGTCAGAAGCTCTCTATATCTTCCATATGAAGAACCAAGCCTCCAAATCAGGCAACTAGATGTGGGGTTTTGTAAACCATTTATACATAATTTTAAATGTAATTTTTTCCATTATACATGGAGGTAAACTGAGGATGGAAAGAAGAATTCTGCTGAAGAGATTTATTGGAACAGGCCACAAAACTTATGCAACAGAATTAAATTAAGTGACTACCTAGCACTGCACAAACTACAGCACAGAGGCTTTGAACCCTCTCCAAATGAAGCCATCAGCTGTGTGAGGCTGTCTGTATTTAATATTCTGGCATGAAGGGTGTCCACAACTTTTCAAATCTGCCCTCATCTGCAAAGTGTGGCTATATCATGGAGGGAGAATTGTCTAGTCCAAGCTAGGGACTAGTTTGCTTCCTGTTCTACCATTGAAGTGTGAGTCTCTGAGTAAGTTCCAACCTGTCTGTGCTTCAGTGTGTAAACTGGGTGAAGCAAAGCTTACAATAACTAATAATACAGGTTGTCCCAAAGGAGAGGGAGTTCTACATGCTTGTGAAGCACCTTCAGATCCTTGGACAAAGTGTGCTACTGAAGTGTAAATTTCCCCCTCATCACTTTTTCTATTGATACAATAATCCCCCCACCACCACCACCATTTTTTCTATTGATCTTGTAACATATCACAAGTAACAATTTTGTTTGCTATCAATGAACACAATAATTACTAGCCATAAAAAAGGGAAAAGGACATGTTCCAGAAAAAGTTTTTTTAAAAAATCCTCTTTGCATCCCAAAAATGACTGAAACGCCTAGGAAATACACCGTCAACAGACTCCTCCTTTTCTTATCCTTTCATGAATTGGGGCCCATCAAGCATGGCTCAGCATTAAGCATATGCTTGGGTCCCTGTTATGTCCGTCCTGAATAGTCATGGTTTTGCACTGAAGACAATATGACTTAATTACATGATAAATGCTTTTCTGAATAGAAGCTGATCAGAGCAAGGGGAAGTTGCACCGATCAACACATAATCCTTGACACGATGTTATTGTACCACTCTGACCAGTGAAGAACCAATGAAGTCATGTTCCAGGGAGTAGCTGTGTTAGCCTATTTCAGCAAAACAAACAAGGAGTCCTGTTCTACACCTAACATTTCTTTTTTCCATTTCATGCATCTAACAAAGTTGGATTGTGCCGACAAAAGCTCATGCTAGAAATAAACTTGTTAGTCTTTAGAAGTGCCATAAGACTCCTTGTTCGTTTTAATGAAGTCTTGTTTATCCAACCATGACAGATCTGGAAAAAATACACTAAGCACAAGCATTTTTATCACATCTGTGAGTGCAAATACTCAATAGAAAATTATAGATCTCTCCCATCTACTAAATGAACCAAAATAACCCCACAGGCTTTCACTCAATTGCCCCAAAGACAAAAGGCAGCACAAAACCAATCTTGTTTATTGTGAAGAAAGCTCATTGGCTAAACCTGGATTGAAAAAGAACAAAACAAAACCCTAAGTATGGCTTTTCTACTGGGGCGGGGGCGGGAATGATACCTTTGGGATGCAATCCTCTTGTAGGACAGACAGGTAAGTAGATCTGATTAGGAGACATCCTGAACAAAGTAACGGGATAGAGTTTAAAGACTTTCCCACTGCCCTTCCGTAAATACCTGCTGAGTAAGTGTGAAGATAAGACAAGTATTACATTACTATGTTTCCTGATGCATGAAGGGCTTTTTATTGCACAGGGTTTAAAAAAATAGGAACAATTGCCACAGTCAGCTTCCGAAAAAGGCTCAGCTGCAAAATGAAACAGGGTAGTTTATTAGCAAAGAAAAAAACTCATCTAAGTTTCCTTGGCTATAATGAAAAGAAGTTTCATGTTATTTCCTGCTAGATCTGTTTTTTGTTCCTTTCATATACTGTCTTGCATATTAAGTGATATTTTTCAGACCTGTTTTTCCTAGCCAGACAAGAAATCAACTGTGGCTACTATTGGTGGATTTTGTTTTCTTGTTTATTTATGGAAAATATTCTTAATCCAGACATTTCCTCTAAAAACTGCTATTTTTAATAATAGGAGTTGTGAATAGCCATGCTCCTGAAAGGTGCTGGACTGACAGTTCTGGAGTCTTTAGCATAAAGCATGACAATAGCACTTTGAGGTCTCACAACTGAAAGCAGTACCCCTTCGTTCACTGTATATACCTGCAGTACGAGACAATCCTGCCTCCGGAGAGTTTACCATCTGACTAGAGAAGAGAGATGCACAGAGAGCTGAAGTGATCTGTCCAAGGTCACCCAGCAGAGCAGTAACAGAGCTGGGAACAGACCTGGGCCTTTGGACTCCTATTCCAGTTTATTATGCAGCAAACCACACTATCTTGCCACGCCCAAGCTAATAAAAAGCCATCAGAGGTGAACTCTTCAGTCCTGCCGAACTGGGTTGAATAATGACTCCACAAGTACTCCATGAATATTGAAAAGGAGTGACAGGTACGTTAAGGGTCTAAAAAACCCACAAAAGCCAAGGAATACAGTGAAGCCTTCTATTTGCTGGATGGGTGGAGATGATGAAATACCGCAGCACAACAGAATTCTCCAGGGATTTTCAAAAGTCACTTAGAAGTACAAGTACTATTTGACTTACAGTGGGATTCGTGCTCCTAAATCACCAGACACTTGTAAAAAAATATCAACCCCTCAACTAAGGATCAAGAGTTATGTGTAAATTAAATATCAGAACTTGCCTCTGATTCTCTTACTTGTGGGTTTAGGTCAGACCTTTGAAGCTTTCCTGATGTAATTTAAACTAGTGAATTAAAGAAAGAACCAAAGGACCCTTTGTAGGGATACGCTCCTATAATCTGTTGCAACACAGAAAACCAACCCTGTTAGCCAGCATTATGGTAACCACTAATACTGATAAACAAACAGTGAATATTATATTACGTCTACATGGTGCCTTTCATGCCTTCCAAATGAGAATTGCTGGGCATCCTGCATTGTTTCAGTCACTCAAGTACTCCAGTTTTAATTTTTATTTTTTTTTAAACACAAGGCCCCTGCCAACAGCTATTTTTAATGTAGGAACTAAAACCTGCAATATGTTTTCTGCCTGACTAGGTTTTAATAACCATCCTGAGTTTATCATCTTCAACTCCACCCCTCATTCCCCAATTTCTCGTAGCAAAGGATAGGCAGAGAAATTTGCCAAGGAGAATAGGATAGGAAGATAAATACGATATTAAAAAGAGAGCAATTAATGATACTGGATGAAACATGGCACACATCCTCCAACACCAACACATAATGGGCTGTGCTCAAGTGCCCTGCAGCGCCCAGGTGTCATATTGTTATGAGACAGCTTTAATGACCATAAAGTGCACCTATTGGTGGGAAAATTGAGTTTTTACCCATGTCAACAAAGGAAGTGCTCATCATTTTGACAGCTACTTAGCTATTCATTTGAAAACAAGAAAGCCAACAAGCTTCAGCTGTATTTTTTAATTACCCTTGGATAGCTTTGGGATTACACAGGCACAATCACGGTATTTAGAATTATTTTATATTTTTAAATTTAAGGCCCTGTTGCAGCAAGACAAATATTTATTTCAAGTTCAGGCCATTCAACATCCTGCTGCTATTTGAATCAATCCATTGATTTGGATGCAAAGGAAATTATTTTCTTTTACTTTATCCATAAAGATGAAATATTCATAAAAAAGCATCATTTGCTTGTAGTGTTTGCAAAAATGAGGGGTTTGGATGCAGACAGCAATTTAATTTTTAGTACTAAGATAAGATAATTAAATCATACTGCACATATTCCAGGGGACCACCTCCACAGAAGGTGGGTAGATGGCATCCAAAGAAAGAGCCTGGTATAAAGAGGCATGTGCAATGAACTTTAGAACTGAGAGAGACATAAATTGTGAAAGACAAAGTTAAGCAAGGATGTTCTAACCTTTAAAAAAACCTAAAACAAAAAGTAAAAAAAAACTCAGCAATTTTAAACTACTGCATCTGACCACCAACAGAGCAAAAATGTGGTTGCAAGGGATATAATAGTTGTAATAAATAGTGCATTTCATTATGGGATAACAAGGTACTGTATGGATAACTGCTTTTCAGGCAAGCACCCCCAAGACGTAGTAAACATTTGCTTTAAAAATAAATAGTAAACTGAAGCCCAGAGGTTAAGCAACTTGCTCAACTTTTTAAGAGCTCAATCGCAGAGCTAGGAAAATAACCAGAGTTTTATCTTCTACTCTAATGATTAGGCAGCATGCCCTAGTCCCTGAACTGACGTAACTCACCCACTGAACGTCAACCACACTTTAACTGTAATTATACACATTTTACACTTGGATTTTTTTCATTAAAGAGGCTCCATGTTTGCAGAGCTACATAACCTGTAATTACAGGAGCTTTTCAGAGCTGTCACTCCTTTTTGTCTTGCATGTGGATTCTCTCCCTCTCACTTGCTTCTTATTCTTTCCAGGGCACCCGCACTGCTTCAGGTAATGTAAACTAAATCTGAACGTATCATTTCCCTGAAATAAACTAGTAGTGGCCTTTTAACTTCTGACTAAGGAAGTGAAGCATGACCGGCATTGCTCCGGCATATCTATTTTTACATTCAATGGGAGGCCGCCACAATTTCAGCAGGAACCAGATCATGCTGGCTATTTTCAAAAGCGCCACTTTGAGCTGAAGAAACCACAATCTCCCTAAATAAACAAAACAAAACAAAAACAAAAACAAAAACCCAAAAACAAACAACAACTACCACCACCACAAAAAATCTGTGCAGTTTATGGAGCAAGTTATTTCAACTCCCTTGTCTGTCAAAATAATTAAGCTGTTTAAGAGGTTATAGGTATAGGTAGGAAATAAAATTGTATAGAAATGAGATTCTCTTGACACTGACTTGTTTAAATCATTAACCCTTAGCTTCCAATACATGAAAAGGGGGATGGAAAAAGATCAGTGTTTCAACCAACTTTGCAAGAAAAACAGCTTCTAAAAAGAAGTTCCCAGAGAACAGTAGTCAGAAGTCTCTTATTTCTGTCTCTAAAGATTCTGAAAAGGTAGTGGGTCTTTTTTGTTTGTTTTTTCCCCCTGAAAAACTCACATTCAAATCCCATGCCTTCAAACCTGAAAAGCATATCCCCCACCCTCCTTTTTTGCCACAAGCTATTTTAATGGATTATGTCCCAGCAATGAATCTCTCCCAAAAGCATTAAGAGAGCCTTGAATCATAGCAAGCGGGTTCTGTAAATCAAACAAAAGGGGGGAAGGAACGATTTTGGCGCTAAGATGATGACAGGTCTATGCATCAATCCCAATGAATGACAAGATGTCCCCCTGATTTTTTTTTTTTTTTACAACTGTGCTCCGTGACTACACTTTATTATGCCGAAATAATACAAGATACAAAAATTAAGCTTGGATCTCAGTGGATTGTTCACAATGATAATTCCACCTTTGTAACGCAGCTTCAAATAAACCCCTTTTGTTCTGTCTTATTGCACAGATTCTAGTATCATTCAAGTATATTAACTGTAGCCTATTACTGTCATACAAAAATGTTCCCTGAGCCATAGCAAAAGACTCCCTAGACGAAACTTTATGTCATGTTAATCCAAGCTTTAATAACTATGAGGATATATAACTGTATTTTAATTATGCTTTGTGTTTCTGCATACAAAAAAAACCCACAGAAGATATCAGAAGCGACAGAGGCAGCTTTCTTCAAACAAAAAGCATCAACTCCTCTTTCTGGGTCGTCAGGAGTCTACAACAAAAAACTCTACATTTTTATTTAGAACAGAAGGGCTAAAAAAAGGTGTTATGTGGCTCACGCCAAATCAAGGCCCAAAACGGAGGGAAAAAACGTGCTTGTGGCAATGAACACTGCCACTGTTGCAACTGCAACAGAAAATCAACACCTTTTAAAACAGCCCTTAAATAGGGATGATCAGTACTATGGAGAATTGTAGCTAGTTTAATTCTGGAGTGTATGCTGAAAACATTTTATGATAAAGATTGGCAATAGCACAGGACCATTCATTTTATGACCCGTGATTTTTATATATATTATATAAAAAGTTTAAAAAAAAAAAGAGCCTCAACCTTTAACTTACTGTATTCTCTTATGGAAGTAGCAAGTAAGGAGCAAGTACTCAAAAGAACTAGGAAGAGAACAGCACCGGTAGATCACATCTAGCTCATCCCTCCAAGGAGTTGGTATTAAAATAATAAAATCTCTACAAGATTTTGTTTGTACTTTGACCAATCCAGACACAAGCAACCTGCAAAATGAGGTATTTTGCACCTCCACCAGTGAACTTATGGTCCTGGCTTTGTAATTCTGTCCATGCAGGTGGATTCACCCCTTTGAGCTATGCAGAGTTCAGCTGACTTAAAGAAGGGTGCAATGTTTTACGTGGGTGGTTCCAGTTGTAGGGTGGAGGCCTGATTCTCTGTCTCAGATGATACTGACTGACATGTTTTCCTGGATGCTTCTGCCTTCATTTCAACACAACAAAGTCAGAGCTAATTGCAATCCAATACAACCAGACCAGATAAGTAAAGCTGGAGAGAGGAAACTGAGGCAGAGAAAGGTGATGAGACTTACACATCAGAAATAGGGATCAAACCCAGATCTGCTGTGTCACAATGCCATGCCCTATTCATGCTGCCTTTCTGCAAAACCTAATCCCAGTGGTGGGTGTTGAGCACTTTAAAATAACTGATATATAAAGCTTTCATTAACTTCAATATTAAGAGTCTCTCTCCATGTGGACAAGTTTTAGGATACGCAAAATTTTTCTGAAGTTCTTTCCCCTCTCAGGTTTATTCATTCAGTCTTATTTCTTCAGCACCCATCAACAATTAATTGTAACTTCTAAACTTCAGTAGTGATTAGCCAGAATGCTACCAAAATGTTATGTTTGTGTTCTCTCACCACAGGACTCAAGAGATCCTTCCCAATCCATTTAATGCCAGTGAATAAACAGCTAATGGAAAATAAATTTTTTACATACTCTTACTGATCTATGCTACTTAATCACCATAAAGGCTCACTTTGTAATGTTATATAAATGGTCTCTATATTTTACATAAGGATTACTGACAACTTGGATAAGATTCTACATTTCTCCTTATAAAGTGCTGTGCAGAAATACAAAGTGCCTTGTTAAAACAACCAAAATTATTTTCAGTCAGGAAACATCCCTTTCCGCTTTCACTGATTTGGTGTCATTTAAGCCTATGAAAGAAAAAATGGTTTTTAAATAATATTTTAAAATCATGCTAGATTGACACTCTCTCTCTCTCTCTAGCAAATTACCGCATAAAAGCTGCTCTTGGAAACAGATGCACACGGAGCATTATTTACGGTTCCATCCTTGCCAGATCTTTCAAGGGAACTTTATTTGTCCTAAGCACAGGCAGAAGTTTGATGGAGGACCACAGACTTTTTCTAAACTAGTCATAATCAATGCTGGGCCTCTGAAGGAGATTCCAGATCCAGCACTGAGATTACAAAGTTCTGGGCAGTAATGTCTTTGAAGGGCCAGTAAGCTCTGTGACAGGGTCATGCTCAGACTTACTGATTTGCATCCCATCTCTTGCCTTCCCATTAAAGGAACAGGATGGTCACACATAAGCTTTGAGTGTGCAGGTGAGAGGTGTCCACTTCTAGCAGCTGGCACAAACAAAGATATGGGGCTGAGTTTTTAATCTGGTGAGCCATTCCAGTAAACCACCCAAACTACTCATTCGTCTTCGAGCGCTGCTCGGACACATTCAGAAATAGGTGCCTCCATGCCGGAGTGCCGGACTGGTCGAAACTTTTTTGATCTAGCCTGTCAGAAAATGGCAGGTGGCCACCACCCCTCGCGCCACCCTGTAGCTATATAGGTGGCCACCGCCCAGCCCCTCCTCAGTTTCATTTCTTCCGCCTCAGTGTCGGTGGCAGCCTGTCCTCGATCATGAATGAGCTTCTTGGCCCACTGGGAGAACCTATTTGTGGACTTGGTCCCCCCGAAGAAGGTCTCCTTTTCCAGGCTGGAACATCGCGCTCCAGTGCTGTCTGCCATGCCGGGGTTTAAACCCTGTGCTGAGTGTGGCAAGGCCTTCCCACGGGATGATCCTCATGAGAAGTGTCTCCAGTGCCTCGGCGAAAACCATGAGGTCACCGCATGCTCGCTCTGCCTGTCCTTTAAACCCAGGACCATCAAGGACAGGGAGCAGAGGTGTTGTGCCCTGGCCATTCAACAGTCCCGGCACTGCTCCCCTGAGGCTTCAGGGCCTCCTGCGGCACCGCGTGCCAGTTCGGTGCCAGAGCCCGCTGCCCGGCACCACACCGATCAGCACCGCAGGACCAGCTCAGGGGCCGAAGAAGCCCCGCCCCCTTGGCATGGGGCTCTCCCCGGGACCGGTCAGCCTCGGTGCCAACCCCGTCAACCCTGAAGGCAGTGGAGGCAGTGAGGGCGCTCCTCCTGTTGCCTGCACCCCCTTCTCCCTTTCGAAGGCCACAGTGCCACACACGCAGCACTGTTCGCCTTCTCCATCGCTGGCCCCAGGGCCCCGAACACCAGAGGCCCCTGGGAGTCCTGGTACTGTGGAGCCATCCCCACTGCACCATGCCACTCTCCTGCCTCCGGTGCTACCTCGGGAATCTCGAGAGGTTCCACCCTGTTCCAGCCTGGGGGAAGGGGCTCCAAGGGGCTCCAAATGGCCTTGGCGCCGTCACCCTTCCAATACCACTCCCATGATTGGTCCCCGCAGGAGGTCCCTCGAACCTCGCCAGCACCAGCCCCCTTGGCACTGGTGAGAACACTGAACCCAGTACGTACCAACTTCCTATACCGGTGATTTGTCGGCACACTTCGACCTCCTGCACCATGTCTCTGCCCACATGGACATGGAGGTTCAGTCCTCTGAGTAGCCCTCTGACACTGTTTTTGGGCCACTCTTTTCATCGGCGGCACCAGTCACCATGCCCCTCCACCCCAGCGTTTGGGACTTGGATTCCTCCCACTGGCAGAATCCAGGTTCCATCTCCCCGGTTTTGGATACAGCTGGTCTGAAGCATAGAGTCCCAAGGCCTGAATTCCCCTCACTTACCCACCATCCAGCCCCTCCTCGTGCCGCGGTGGAGGTGCCCTTAGGGCCAGGGCAGGCCCCTCCCAACCCCCTGCCGACATCGAGGGACACTAGGGAGTGCAACTTACTATGCTGCAAAGTTTACTCCTCCTTAGCCTTCCAATTGAGGGTTGCGAACAATCAGGCCCTCATTAGCCGATACATGCTGGACGTGTGGGAGTCACTCCATAAATTTAGACACCTACTCCCACTTGAGGAGACAGACGAGTACAAGGCTTTCCTGGAGGAGGGTAAAATAGCCTCCCAAGGATGCTGTGGATACAGCGGCCCGAACTATGGCCTCCACCATAACCCTGTGGCGCGCAGCCTGGCTGAGGGAAGCCAAAGACCCTCTGGCCTCACAGCAGGTTGCCTTTGACTTGCCGTTTGGGGGAGAGCTCTCATCCCTGGTCATCAACTGGGTTATAACCACCTAAATTGCTGCCAGGCCCCCTCGGGGGCCTAGTAGATGACACACGGTGCCCCCTATGCTGCGGCGGGTGCTCGACTCCTGGTGGTGGGACTCTCCCCTCCGAAACAACAACTAACCCTTCTCTCCCTCCCTCCCTCCCTCCCTCACCCCCTCCCTGGTGAGGTTGGGCGATTCACACGTGACACAACCTCCCTCCGGGTAGGATAGGGTTGGGTCCCTAGGCCTTGTGGGGGCTGGCCCCTCATTGCTCAAATTCCTCTCCCTCAGTGGAGGGCATTATAGAAGCCTATCATCTAAACCCAGGCAGGCAATTGATGGCCACCGGCCCTAGCCCAAAGAGCCTACCACGATTGCATTCAGTCCGTTAAGGGAAGACCCTGCTTTTCCCCTTCCCCTCTCCATGGTGACCCTCTTACTGGAGGGAGCACATACAGCACTCTTAGAACACACTCCCAACATCAGAGAGTGAGTCAATTGCTGTTGTCTACCCAACCTGTGAGGCAAGAACCCCTACTATTGGTTCCATGTCCTGACCAAAAGATGAACAGGCTCACCGCCACGCTTAGCTCACCGCTCTCTCACTGGTGCTCAACCATGGTCCCAATTGACCCTCACTGGGATCGCGAGCATACGTTCACAGTTGGAACCCTCCCCGACCACAGGGGTCAGGTAATTCGCTCCGCCTCCTGTGTATCAGACATAAATGCTGGGACCTAGCAACCGGCAGGGTGAAACCATCTGGCCAAAGCATGTGAATTCTTAGGCCACAGGTACTAGCAACTGGACCTACCGGACTTATGAACCATTACCAACCCACACTCCACCGCATTCAAACCCCTCACCGTAGCATCCCTACGGCTGCTTCCCTGTTGAGGAAACTCTAAACAAAAGGGAAGGGAAGGGCGTAGATAGTAGAACGACTACCTCCTTGGCATGTAAGGCTTCACTTTTTGACATTCCCCCAGTGGGTTTCGTCGCAACGCTATCCGTGCTTCTCTTTTACTTCCATAGCATGGACCAGGCACCAGGGCCCCAAGCGGGTCCTGTCATCGCGTTATGACTGTGCCTGTCAGGATATCAACCATTGTGGCTAAGTCTTGATACCTTCTTGAACTAGCTCGCTGCACTTTCCCCAGATTCTTCCCTCCCACATGAGCTGCCCCACCTCCCGTGGGGTACTGGCTGCGCCAGATTATTATATCTGAAAACCTCTGGCAGGCATGTCACAGCCACAGGTCCCGGGGGAACACCAACCCCCTGTTCAAGTCTCTGGCTTGACCCCTTGTCCCATAGGTGCCATACAATATCAAGTGGAGGGAAAAGACTCCCCTCCCCTCGGGGTTTTTCTCGCAGTACTAATGACCATCACCACCAGCCCACCGGTTATGGCGGGGTCGGTACCCACCAATGCTAGCCCGACAATATTACTGCCTCCCTTATACGAGGTATGTTAACACGTGTTACTGCCAGAACTCTAAGCCTCTCATTTTATCCCACCTCTGCCAATATTCCTTTAGGCGGAGTGGTTAGAGTCACATTCCTCGACTTTAGCTACGATGCATTCATATCTCATTTATGCATAAGGTGACTTCAGGCCCTCCTGCTTAAGCGCCACTATAGGCGCTTGGCCAAACTGGGCCTTCTACTCCTACCACTGGGTTGGGTCCTGCAATCCCTGCTTATCCTTGCCAGGGCAATGGTCCTTGGGTCCATCTCCTAGACCCCTCCAGAACCCTGCTCATTGGACAAATTCCCATGTTGGAGTTATGCCATGCTGAAGGCGGAAGAGCCAACTCCACTCACCATCCATGAGCATGGCTAGCAGTCACCTATTTCTGAATGTATCCGAGCAGCGCTCAAAGAAGAATAGTGGGTTACTTACCAGTAACCATCCTTCTTCGAGATGGGCTGCTCGGATTCATTCAGAGCCCTCCCCCTGTCCCCGCACTTGGAGTTGGTGACTCTTAGGAACTGGGGAGGGGCTGGGCGGCGGCCACCTATATAGCCACAGGGTGGCGCAAGGGGTGGTGACTGCCTGCCCTCTTCTGACAGGCTAGAGCAAAAAAGTTCTGTCCAATCCGGCGCTCCGGGACGGAGACACCTATTTCTGAATGAATCCGAGCAGCCCATCTCGAAGAAGGACGGTTACTGGTAAGTAACCCACCATTTACAGCCACAACAGCTTCTCAGCAGACCCATCTAAGGGCAGCAGCTTGACACATCCTCAAGTTGGTGTAGCTGTCTGCAAAAAGCAAGGGAGCCACAGCCATAGCTTTCCAGGGCCTCTAAAGAGCTGTGAAGTAGGAAGAGAAATGTGAATAATCACATATTTTTAGCTCAGCAGACCAACATGCCTTTATTTATTCATCTATTTACCATTAATTCTCATACTATCAATTTCGCACAACACGAAGAACTGTGGGAAACCTGTTAAAAGTGCCTAAATGAGCCAATCCTGTATCCTAGTTTTAAAAAGTGACTCAGACCCAGATTTTAAAGGTATTTATGCACCTAAAGATGCCAGTAGGCAACTGCTGGGATTTTCAGAAATGCCAAGGCACCTAACTTCAAACGGGAGTTAGGCACTTACAGACTTTTGAAAATTTTCACTAGGAGTCTATTTTCCTCTTTAAACATTTACAATATGGCTCCTACATGTTTAGGAGCCTAATTATCACTGAAAGGTCCAAGGGACTTATGTTCCTAAAGGCCTAAATAGATTTTATAACCAGAATTTTGGCTCCTAAATCATTTAAGTACTTCATAAAATGTTATCCCTAAAAAATTACTTCTCCTCCTCTTTAAATGACAGCTCACATTAACCTTGAGATTAACCACATCCTAGAAGTCAAAGGCAACCTCAGGTGATTTTCTTGGGGCTAAAAGGAATGTTCTGCTTGTTCAACTACCCCCTACTGGTGTCAATGTATACTTTTCCCCTTCGAGGGACAAAGGCCACTTAAATAAATGGAAAGACTCCCATCAGCTTCAACAGACTTTGGCTCAGACTCTAGAAGAGTAGCATAAACTGAAACACTACTGCAAAAAAGAAAAGGCAACCAACCAAAAACCTACCACAGAAATTCATACACTTTTATGTAAAGCCCCCCAGTGGCTTATGGAGATTTCAGTTAGAAAGTTCTATAATTTATAGTGCACTGGCTTAGAATACATTTAGAACCATGACGACTACGTACTGTATACTGAATAAGCCCCGGTATTGTAGTCATAGTGCTGATACAACTATGGTACCCGAGGCAAGTCTAGCAACTCTGAAAAGTTTTATGCATTGGTGATTACAATTAACTCATCAAAATCCATGCTTTGGAATAAGGTTATCCCACATACACTCCCGTCACCCACACACAAATTACATCTGCATTTGGTACTGATTTTCTCCTGTTTTACAGTGGATTTGTAGACTTTCTAGAGCTACATGTAAGATCCCAAGGGAGACCACAAGGATCAAAACCACATCTGTCTTTAGCATCAGAAATTCAAAACCACCTCCTTAAACTCTCCAGACTCTAATTAAAAGGAATCTTCCAAATACTTCCTGGAGTAAATCCAAAAGGTATAAAATATTGTAAATTTCAGTGACAGGAGGTCTTGTTTATTGGTGTGACCTAATCTCAGACAAACCTGGCAAACATCAGATTTGTTCAAAAGAGGGGGGAAAAAAAGATGGAGGTTTAAAGAAATTAGACAAAAGGAAACCAAGGTAAAAATCTTTTTCACTCCTAACAAGGAGATATTGTTAACATCTATCCAGTAAATAGGAACAGAACGATTATTAAAGTAGGAAAAATTCTCCTAGCTGCTGCTGCTGCCTTTTTATTTTTGGTACCTTCATCATTAACATTGATTTTTAAGGTGGAAGAGGTAGAAAATGTGTGTAAAAAAAGATATGAATGACAGAGTGTAGAAGTAACAGGACAAAATTGTAATCTGGGATCTTTGATTAAAACACTGGGCTTTAGACTAATCTTCAAATTATGACCTGTCCAGTGTATTAATCTATCTCAGTGTAACAGGAGATTAATTTTCATGGATTGAATCTTACTTATCAGATACACAACACTGGCTACCCCAAATGCTTTCACTAACCATTTTCTCTTATAAAAGGCTCCTTGTCCTTACAGCTAGGTCCCTCTTTCTAGCCACTAACGCTAAGATCCAAGGGTTAACTATGTTTGTCTAGTTCTGCAAAACACACAAGGAGTCCTGTGGCACTTTTAATGACTAACATAAATAAATTTGTTAGTCTTTAAAAGTGCCACAGGACTCTCTTGTTAAGGCTAAGGTGTAAACAACCAGGCTTTAATCATCCATCAGCAAACAGACAAATATTCAATAACCACAAAGAACACTTATACAACACTTAAAGATCTGGATCTGGGAATATGTTTAGATGGTAGTGGAAAAAGTATAATTTGCAGCTTGAGCAGATATACACAAGCTAACTCAGTGCGAGTGAGTGCCTAAAAATAACAGTACAGCAACAACTGCCCACGTGGGGTGCTGACACTCTGGGTACATGCTCTGGTGGCTAACCTAAGCTGCTGCGTGTGCCACTGTGGCCACATGACATACCTTGAGCAGAGCTCATGCATGTGTGTCTACCTGACCTCAGACTTACACTGCCTACCTAGACCCCTGTGATGTACCAACACACAAAGATCTTTAGAAGTGCTTCTAGTATGGGAAGCAGCAGACAGCATAACTATGCAGTTGTTGAAACCACGAAATATATGGTACCCACACAGCACAAACACTGAGAGAAAACTTAGCCACACAGTTTTACTATATTTTTCAGAGAACTGAGGAGGAATCTATACTACATTATTCTGCAAGAGTCAATCACTGAAGTCCTTCAGATGTTGTCTTCTGTTTTACAACCTTTCTACAACCCATCATCCCCAAATTATTAGACTGGCTTAAAAAAAAAGTCACAAGATTTTTTAAAAAAATAAACGGCAGGTTTTTATTTGACTTCTTTTGTTGGAATCTTTCAAGTTCACATGCTGAAACTTTTCTTTGAAAGTTGAGACAGGATGGATCGCTTGATGATTACCCATTCTATTCATTGCCTCTAAAGCACCTGGCTTTGGCTACTGTCCAAAGACAATGTAGTGGGCTAGATGGACCATTTGGTGTGACGCACTACAGACATTTTTATGTTCTTATGAAATTTACAAAATTCCCAAGAGCTGTGGTTTTCAGAAGACTCCAGATATCACGAAATTGATGATAAAACTGTGAGCTGGCAATACTATCTGACAACAATTAAAATGTTAAAAAAAAAAAAAAATGCACCAGGCAGAAACACTGGATCAAAGCATTGTTTACTGATACATACACACATGCATGCATGCAGGTTCATGCACACAGCATTCCTCTGTTCCCTGAGACATCGTATGGAGCTTTCATAATGAAAATGTTTAGCATTAGATCTTCAAAACAGCTCAGCATGGGCCCAGCTCTTCTTTTACTGAAGTCAGTGATAAAGTCACTGGTTAAGAAACAGCAAGCACTTTTGAAAATCCTTCCTTGAAATAATAAACTCCTGAAAGCATGGAAAGCAAGCATGTAGCTGACAGACACTTTGCAAGTTATTACTGCTACTCCAAAATGCCATTATTTAGTGTGTTTTAAAAGCAGACAGGTAAAAATCAGAAAAGCAGGCCCTGATTCTGAAGTGATAGCAAAAGAGAAGTAGGTAATTTTAGAAGAATTAAGCAACTTTTCAGTCTCCAGGATGAGCAGAAATCAGGAATCTGATATTATTGCAGGGAGGAAAAGAGTAGCTATATTAGTTATAATGACCTCAGAGTAAAAAGTAAAACAAAAAATAAAAGTCTTCAAAATAAAGCCACATGATTACAAAAAAAAGCAACCCACTGGGCTGCCTGATTGATACATCATTTACATATATTACCCACTTGTAATTTCACCACCCATCAACATGGATGCCCTTGATAGAGACAGAGCTTGGTTTCTGATAGCTCCTATTATAAGTCCAAGTACCTTCAAAGCACTTTAGACAGCAGTGACAATGAGCTAGATACAGGTAGCAGGGCAACTTAGGAAAATCTAGGCACTTGGGACGACAGAACCAATGTGCTGTTGAATATGTTAAGATGAAATCTCTTACTCTAACACACGCATGGTGGCATTTTCAGAGCCCTCTACAAGATCTGGGTGGATTGTTTTCTTTAAATTTTAATGGAAACTGAGTATCCAAATCCATTAAAGCAATTTTTGAAAGACACAACTTTAAGCTCTTAGACGCATGAAGCCCAATCACAGACAACACATATGACATACTGACAATACAAAAAGTTAAAAGAGGATCTTTATTTAGAAATGTTCCAAAGGGGTAGCCATGTTAGCCTAGTCCAGCAAAACAAACAAGGAGCCCTGTGGCTCTTTTTTAAAGTCTAAATAAATGTATTTATAAATTATTAGTTATATAATTTATAAATTATAAATTATTTAGAAAGACCATAGTATCCATCTCAATCCCTGGAACTCCGAAAGGATTTTTATTAACCTAAATTAAACCTGCTGCCATGGAAGAAGTCAATCAACAGCAATGATGCAAGAGTCCTTGCAGCAGAACTCATCTTAAAACACAGATTGTTGGCCAAACGCTTGTGTTTTTTTACAGAACAGTGAACTTTTACTTTGGGGGAAAATGGTTTGTGTCATGTTGCTTTTTGTATTCCTATTTCCCTCTTCCACTCCTCCCAGGAGCAAGAGGCTGGACAGACCGCCACTACCTAAAAATAAGTTTGCAGCACAATGTCAAGATCAATATGTTGACTTAAGAAGAAATGCCAGCTTTAGTAGCATCTTAATGATGAGATCATTATCTTCTTACCCAAAGGGCAGCAGCTCCCTGAACATGTGGGAGCAAGAAGATATAAAATTACCCAATGCAAAGAGCACAGATTCCATCACACACACCTCAAACTGGGCATCCAAGTTTGGGGGGGGGGGGTATACCACAGAATGTTTTTTTGAAAAACTACTTAAAGAGTTCAAGCTTAGCTCAGGAATATTCATGACTTCATTTGGGGATTATACAGTGGTCTGCCTCTAAAGAACTGACGGTATCAAAATGTGTCACAGCAGCAAAAAGGTGGGAACTGTGGGGCTAAATTAAATCAGGGGTATGGAATACTACCACAGTGGAATAGTCACTGGTCCAAGTCAGATATTGAGTGAGCGTGAACATAATTCTGCTTAGTCCCTGAAAACCACCCATCTTCGAAGCATCTGAGGAAGTGGGATCTTCTCCCACAAAAGCTCATGTAAAAAATAAATCTGTTAGTCTTAAAGTGCCACACAACTGCTTGTTGTTTTTTTTACTGGACTAGACTAACACGGCTATCCCTTTTGAAACTGTGTATCAGCTCTGTACAGGCCAAGTCAGCACTGGAAGACACCATGACCAATGAATACAGGGCAATTACACAGAACGAGTGTATAGAGGATGCATGAGAGGGTTTTCCTTCGCACTGAGGGCTGATAGTAGGATTCTGCACTCCTCCTAAGCTTTTTTTTTTTACACTCTGAGCACAAAGCCCATTCACTTTGGCTTGAGTGTGAAGAAAAAATTGTATACAATCATGGAAGTTGGAGACTGGAAAGCCCTATTTAGGCCATCTAGTTTACCCTTCCCCAAGGCACTGCCAGATTGCTTCCTTTGATGGAATATTTAGCACTTCCCAGAGATTTATGCAAGTGTATAGTCAGTTTTTTCTGACTTTCTTGGTACAGGTACGTTATTAGGCTTGAAGACCAATGAATTACAAATTTCATATGCCAAGAAATGCCTTTCTATGACTGGTGATCTTATGGTCTGACTATCTTAATGACCCAGCTAGAGATCAGTCTGAAAGCACACAATTTTGCAAGGGGGATGTCCCCTTCTGGGATTTCGCTAGAGACCATGACAACTGTGATGCCCAGTGGCCACTTTCCGTGCAGCTAACAAAATTTAGAAAAAAAACAAAAACCTGTCAACCTCACTGAAATTCCATGTCACTTCATCAGACTTTTAATTATTTTTATTGTTTACAGCTAAATTATTGTGAATTTCAAGATGAGGCAAAGTATTATTTACATTTGTAGTTTTAGAAATAGTCCATATGCTCGTTTCATTCTTAACTGTATACGTCAGTACTCTTCCCCACCACCACCCCACATACAAAGTCAAAAAATAAGCACAAAGAGGATGCAACTAAATATTAGAGACAACCTGAATCTTATCCTGATACCATGCTCCTTGGTATGTGATTCAATGGAATAGCTAACATTGGAAAACAAAGCATCCATGCCCAGAGTTCTCACAGCTCAGTTAGGTGGGACAGTAAGAACCTGACATCAAAGCAAGAATTAGGAAAATATTTTATGCTAAAAATGAAGTATGAATGCTTATTCTGCTACTTCTCCTGGCATAATAACAGTATCCAAATATTCATTGTAGCCAGAAAAAAATTTAGGTCCTGGTATGCATTAGTTGGTCAATTTTATCTTCAAAAGGTGTTTTACTATGTATTACTTCAGAAATGTTCCTGCAAAGCAATTTCAAACAGAAATTAATCCTCTGATAACATTATGACAGCCTGAAAAGTACCTAGACAAGCAGAAGATCTTCTAGAAAGAGCAATAGAACTAGAATCACACGAAGCAGGGACCTACAAGACAATTCATTCTGTTCTTTTGGCCACAGCAGAACAGTCCCATCATGTTCCAGAGGGATGACAGTGTTAGTCTAGATCAGCAGTACAAACATGGAGACCTGTAGAACTTTTAAAGACTAACAAATTTATTGATCACATGAGCTTTTCCTAGTCATAACAGGCAATTATGTTGCATGGGATGGTGGGGGGGTAGGGTGGAGGAACTGGATGCATGCATTTATTTCCGTTTCTTTCTGGCTACATTCATGATCCAAAACAATGCTCAAATGAACCTCAAATATCCAAGCTAAGATTTACCTGTGAAACAACTAAATTTGCACAAAGTTCAGTTCAAGGGCCACAAACTTTGTTCAGATTAGCATGACACTAGCTCAGGTGCCTAAGAAAGGTTCATCTACATTTCAGCAAATTTGGTGAAAGTGTTAAATCTGCAAAGAAAACATGGAAGCAGGCAGGTTTTGGACATTCTTCTATGTGTAAATTTGTGCTCATGATAGCATTAAAGGAAGAGAAATCTGGAATTTTACTGTAGGCTGGAAAAAAATGAGGCTGCACTAACAAGATTCATAAATTTGTTCTGTATTTATACTTTCCATACATTCACCCACTCCTTGCATTAGCTCACATTACTCCACTGGACAAAGTCAAGATTTGTTTGAGTTACTGGCAAACACTTATGACTGAAGAGGTGCCTGTGCAAATCAGCTATCAGAGAACAACAGAGAACCTTGGGAAGTGATCTTTACAAAATATATTTGTTAAAACCAGTGTTGACAATTCAAACTATTCCTTGACCCTGGAACCATTAGATTGTGGCAAATGTGGTATTTCTTAATCATTTCTTAGATCACCAGCACCGAGGGGGATTCTTTTCCATTGCCCACTAACCACTAGTATGCTGTTTTGCCTCCAAGCAGAATGCAGCTGAAGGATTTAGATCAGTGGTTCCCAAGCTTTTTGCCTCAAGGGCCAGAGATACAATTTTTGCTACCCAGAAAGGCCACCAGTCTCTGCCTTCAGCTCTTCTGCCTCCTACTCCCTGCCTGCAGCCAGACAGGAAAGAGTTCAGGGAGGAGGCTCTCCCATCCTCCTGAAAGCACACACATCCTGTACCTCTTGTGCTCCGCATGGGTTCCTAGGCAGTGGCTCCCTTCTGCAGCCAAGGGGATGGGAGGTCAGTGCTTCTCTTCTTCTGGCTCCAGCAGGATCCCCAAAACCTAGGGACCCAAGGGAAGGCAGCACTGATCTGGTATCCTCTTAGCTGCACCAAGGAGCCTGCACCAGGAACAAAGCTTTCTGCCTCAGTCCTTAAGGTCTGCAGCCACTGGGTGGGGAGCAGTGGGCCACTCTGAAAGCCCCTGTGTGCCACTTGGTTGGGAACCACTGATTTAAATTCAAAACTTTCACTTTTAACGTTCATTCTGCCCTAAGAATAAGTAAAAGTATTGAAATTAAAAATACTGATTACAGTAAGGCTAACAAAATAACAACATATGGATTAGCAGAAGCATTTTTCTTCTTTGTGTCATTTAACTGTGACAAAACAAAAACATCTCAAAACAAGGAAACAGTAGGGAAAAAACCCCCATTTTCCTCATGCAACTCTTTGGCCATCTAAAATAACCAACTAAGCAATATATAAACATTAAAGCAGCCTAAAGAGTTAGCTTTAAAACAGTTGTGATTTGTCCATCTCAGAGACAAGTCAAGAAGAGATGCCACTAGGACAAGGCATACTTAAACAGATTTCAAGTCTGAAATGTGTGATTTTTGGTCTAATTCCAAAAAATGTTAGCTGGTGTGAAACATCTCTTTCAGCTCTCTTCAGTGGATCTCCCTGGACAACGCTAGATAAAGAGGCAATTTATCATTCAGCTGAAGGTTGTGCGTAATGCATTATCTGTCTTCCACAAGGATCCGCACATTTTGTGCAAGCCTGTGTTTTGCAGGATGACCTAGAGTCCTCCATTTTGAGATACCATAGCAACATGAAATTAACAAGGAGAGAACTGTTAAATGAATAATTTACTGATTTCATAAGAACCTGTCTTGCAATTTATAGTTCTATTATCTTTTATATCCACGTCTTAACTCCTTTGAATAAAAGGCTGCAATCAAGCTGAATAACATTTGAAAATCTAATAAGCATATAAAAACTCCATGCTCAAAGAGAGAGAAATGTATAGATTGATTTGGCTTCTTGTTGTGTTCACCACGGGTCAATTTCCACTAGATTTTCTACTGTCTGCCTCCTCAAAGAGAAACCAGGGTGGATTATGGGGGGAAAATGGCTTCCAATAAGTATTTATTGTCTGCTCCCCCTCCAAAGAGGGATGTTTTTCTTTCCTAGATATTCAGGACCAATCAAGAATGAATGCAGTAGCATTCAGAAGTACTGTATTATGAAGCAGAAATATCTTCATCCTCAGCCTACCAATCACAGCTTTAAAATCTCCAAAGAGACCAAGTTACGAGTGACAGGGAATGAGCGTGAGAAAGATAAGCATAGTTTCAATGACAATTGGGGTATAAAATGTATTTGAAAACACTACTCCAACACCACCAGTGCTACTTTTCAAGCACATCTTGTCACTCAGACTCAATTTAAATTATATTTATAAAGACAATACAATGAAAGATTTATTTTCAAATTTATTTATTTGGGTGGAATAGGTTAGATTATTTTCATTCTATGCCTCCAGTAGGACAGATAGCTCCATTCGATATACATTACAAGTCACAGATGAGTTTCAGCAAAGCTGCGAGCTGAGTATCTCTCAGAGCTTTCACACCAAGGAGAGTCAACAGTTTGAAGAATTAGATAAGGAACCTCTCTACGCTTCTATAGCCAAAAATGTGTCTAACTATCTAGGACACCTTTCCACTCATTGGTTTGATTCTCACCAAACAATTGGCTTTTGGGGTTAAAACATTAAGAAGAATGTCACAGTATTCTTGCTAAATTTAGGCTGAGATTCCCAAAGACACTAAGTGGACCTGAATGTCACGTTTCCATTAGAAGTAATGGCATCCATACTTCTTAGGCAGTTTTGGAAATGTCAATGTTAATTTTAGCCTCTTTGGGAACGTCTTCAGAGCTTGAAACAAAGGTTCATTTTCTAGTTACAGGTGTTGGTCATAACTAGGAATATTTTTTAATCACATCAATTCATTTTGCATTAAAACAAAACCAATGAAAGGCATTTTGTCAACCATGCTGGATTGGTATTGTACAGCTGCCTATCCACATTAGGTTGTTGTCACTAATATTTACTGAAGAGTTTCTTAGACTAGAGAATGGGAACAAATATGCTGGCTTGTTATTTTAAAGTTGCTCATTAGAGCTGGACAACTAAAAAAAGCTCTCAATATTTAAGCATTAGTTTTGTGTGAAAGAGATTTAAACAAACTTCACCTACAGAAGGAAAATAAAAGGCAAGACAAATATTGGTTCTCAACATACAGGGTACCTTTAACTATGGGTCTGCTACACAAATTAGGCTCCCACAATAATACATCTGAAAACTGTTGCTAGGCAAATAAATTGCTAATGTAACAAAGAACTATCCTGTCCACATACAGATTTCCATCTGAAATTGTACAGTGCAACGACAGAGCTATGCTGGCTTGAGGCAAAAGGCAGAGGAGGAGGTTACGAAAACACCTCCAAAACCATCAAAGATGCAGTGATAGAAAATACAAAGTATGCAAGGGAACTTTTCTTTTAAAGAATTAAGGATGGTATGTAGCTAAAAATTATGGTAAACACCTGTATCAGCTTGGTATATAACACACACAGAGCTGCATGCAGTTTCATTTAGTGGTAAGTGCAGGCCATGTAAGTTGACTCTCAGCATCTACTTCTGGTTCAGCCACTCACTGTTTCTTAGGCAGGAAGGTAACTGGGATTTTTGAAGGCATTTACACGTACCCAATACCATCCAGCTCCATTGCAAATCCCAGCCTGAAGTTCTGTGGCCCAGTTTACCCACCTGTAAAACAGCAATACCACATTTTTTTCTGCTGGATAAGGTGCCATTTGTGAGACTCTTTATAAAAGGCATTTTAGTAAGTCTAAGGGGCTTTGACATTTTCCACCGCTAAACCATTACAGCAGAGCATTTTTGGCCCAGTTCCAAAGGAGTGGCCATGTTAGTCTAGTTCAGCAAAACAAACAAGGAGTCCTGTGGCGCTTAAATTTGTGAAGTCTTTAAAAGTGCTACAAGACGTGTTTGCTTTTGACCCAATAACTTCTCTTTCTCTTTACACCCCCTCTGTATACTAAAGAGCTTCCTATTTCTTCTCTATCCACTTCATACAGCAATAAGCTTCCAATTTTGATCATATTTGGGGCCACATAGTAAAGACTCTTTGGGCTTCTGCAGTAAAAAAAAGAAAGAGGACATTTAGTGATTTTAAATTAGTTAGCCAGCAACCTTCAAAATCATAGGTAAAAACAACACAGTAACCCTTCACCAAAAAGGAAACCATTTCTAGCTGTGTTGATTCCACTTTGTTTTCTTCTTTTTATTAACCTAACTTGGCAGAGAAAGCAAAATTTGTCAGATTCCAAGAACCCAGGCACAGGAAGAAAACACTATTCAAATCTCTACTTGCTTTCACTCTGCATTGTTCCCCATCTCTGCTGCTGTCTGTAACACAGCTGGATGATAGCAAACAAAGGCCTGTTAAGCCCTGCTCTTAGCATTCTATCCCCAAATGCCAGGATCCATCATAACCAAATGTCAGCATCCAGCTATAAAAGACAGAAGATGGGGAGCTGACCTGAGCAAAAACAAAATGCAACTGTTTTCCAAACTAAATAATAGTAATACTTAAAAAAGAAAAGTCAGAAGAGTAGAGAGATTTAAGAGACCTCACGAGAGGTCTAAAAGCTGTCCCCATTCAACTAAAACCCTGAATCAATTCTGTTTTCACTCAAGTAAACTGGAGAAATTATGTTTTATACCAGCATGATAATCTGAGCAATCTTTCTAGACTAGAAAGAGACAACCATCAATGCATAGAGGCCAGAGAAATCCTGGGACGAGAGGGAAATTAAACCCAGATTGCACAAGGCCCAGTGTAACACCCTAACCAAGGGACATCTGTAAATTGATTTTTAAACACTAATTCAAGCTTTTACAGATTTCAGATGTTCAGTAAATTACTGAGCATCTCTTATTAAAACCCAAGTCCTTTAAGAGGCCAATCTCAACCAGTCACTCGACCGGCTTGCTAAATACAGTTGTCTTTAGGTACAAAACCAGAAACGTATCTATCAGATGTTAAAAATACAGTTGTTGCTTACATCAGAATCTATGCCCTGTGCTGCACACAGGTGGATTCACTAATTGCTTCCCTGTGATTTAGCTTATGTCTATACTACAACATTACATCAATCATTCTCTATGACACGGGATGGACAAAATTGGCTCACAGCTAGGCACCAGCATTTTTAGTTTTGGTCACCAGAGGACACTCTTCCATTACATTTCTTCAGAGAGCTAGGTAACAGACCACTAAAACGGACCACCATGGTGACCAGAAACAAATTTTTCAAGGCCTGACCTAATAAGCTACGACAACATAGGGTCACTGTAATCATTAAACCATTTTTGCACATCCACAGTATGCTCCATGTGTCAACAGTGCATGTCCTCAACAGGAATGTGCACACCAACATAACTGTAGGCATGCAGCATTGTGGAATGACTTCTGAAAGCCAGCAACAGTCATTCTCAGCAACCTGGTGTCTATACTGACATGGCAAAAAGCTAACTCTACTGACCTCAGCACAATGCATCTCACAAATGTAGAGTTAAAAAAATCAGTGTAGCAGGTGAATTACACCAGTGGGTGCAATGTTTTAGTATTGAGAGTTAGGTCAACACACGCTTCCTTAAGTTGACCTAACTCTGCAGAGTAGACCAGGACTAAATCGCCTTCTCCCCCCTCTGAGCACATTTTCCAAAGCTGCCTCCCGTCAGCATGAAACAAGGCACTGTGTAAGGGATGAGTAAGTCCCAATGCCAGAGCAACACCTGAAAGAACTGAACTGTTCACATGGCAGTACAGAGGTTTTAAGCATCACAGCTCATTATTGTGTCATGAAGTTTTAATTATGTGCCACAAGCTGGGTAGAAACTGAGTGAGCTGCCGCTGACCCCCTGAGTCAACAAGAAGCATTCGACATCCTCTCAGGAAGAATCACTGCAGTTCTTCTGTTGTTAAAAGGTTGCTATGCACTTCAATGAAACCAAAAGGACAGATCTCCACTATTACTGCCTAACCTAAAGGCTAAGGCATGCTGTTACATTGTTTGCTGTAAATGGCCAGCTGTTCAGGTTCTATAGCTTCTTCCAAGAGTTGCTAACCACTCGCCTCAGCCCTGTTTAAAGCTGAACTAGAAGAGATGCTTAGGAACAGAGAAAGATTTGACTCTGTGCTATAGAGTTCTCTTGAAACCACACAATGCTGATTCTCAAAAGGCCAACCACATTTTCGCAGTGGTTGCAAGCTTGATCTAAGTGGTGCCAAGTACCCACTGGCTGCCCATACTGAAGGTGCCTCCTGGATAAAATAGCTGACCTGCAGTACGTATGTACATATGGAATGTATGTATGCATGTGCAAACGCACACGCAAGATCTTACACTTTGACCTACAGCACCCCCTGCTATTCCATGTACAATTGAGGGATGGAGTGCAAGATGCTAACAACCTGGCAGTGATTCTCCTGCCTTCTGTGATTTACTCAGAGTTGGAACCCCATACTTCGGGATGAGAGATTTGTAAAACAACTCACTTCACATAAATGTACGCTAATACTTGTAAATGCTATGCAGAATAATGCAACTTATGTTTGCAATGCTTCTCAACCACATTTTCTCTTGGGGGAGTACCCCCAACCCCCCCAGATTTAACACTTTTTTCAGAGTACCCTCTATCCTAGGAAGAGAAGCCTCCCTTAGTGCTGTAAAATAAAATAATGAGAAGAAGAAGAAGAAGACTGATTCCAGTTTAACTACTTCTATATTTGATCAAGGCCATTTTCTAGGCACAGACAAAAAGCACCAAACACATTAAGTGGAAACCCATTTCGGAGCAGCAGTGTCAAGTACTTGAGAGCAGACTGTCTCATTTGCAGGCCTATTCTGCGGACCCGCCAGACTTTGAATCAATTAACAATCAGTTATGTCTGGAAGAATGGTAAAAAGTCTCAGGCTGACTACCTGCACTGTTCGAGGCTTGAATTCCACATTTATATCTGAGGAATTAAAACAAACACTCACTGAGATATATTCTAGAATCTATGACACCTACTCATTTCCCAAGTAGGTGGCCTCCAGAAATACCTGCTGTAGCAGCAAAAAGAGAAAACCCTTATTAATAATAAATATCGATTCAAAATGTTACATGATGCTACACAGATACTGCCAGCCACAGCCAGAGGTGACAGATACTGGGGGGAATTACTGTAAAAAAAGAAGCTGCAGAGCTCGAATTTATTTGCAAATCTGACTGCATTGCTTCAGGGGTTAATATGGACTTTTGATATTTTTTCTCATTCCAACCAGGACCGTAACTAGAAGTTTCAGCGCCTGGGGCAAGCAGCCCCAGACACCCCCCTCACCGGCCCCAATCCAGGAAGGATCTGGATCCTGCCAGCCTGCTGGTGGCAATGAAAGCTTCCCAGCCACAGCCAGAGGTGACAGGAAACTTCCACTGCCACCAGCAGGCTGGGGGGATCCAGATCTGTCCCCACAAAGCTTCCACTGTCACCAGCAGACCAGGAGATCTGGATCTGTCCCTACGCAGGCAGTGGTGGCTGGGGACATATCCAGATCTCTCCCCCCCCCCCCCCCCATCTGCTGGCAGTGGTAGAAGCTTCCCATCACCTCCAGCAGTGCCTGGGGACTAATATAGATCCCTCCTTCCCCCCAGTCTGCTGTGATGGCGGCTTCTGGCGGTGGGCCCCAGCAGCACTGGACGTCCCAGGTGCAGAACTTTAAAGGCCTCAGGGGATGGATCCAGCTCCCCACGGCAGCTGGGGATGGATCTGGATCCATCCCCTGCCGCTGTATGGAGCCAAATCTGTCCCCTGTGCCCCTCTAAACTTTTGCTCCTGGGCCATTGCCCTATTTGCTCTGGCCTAGTTACAGCCCTGATTCCAACAGGTGATTTGAAGTCACCTTCCTCTATTTGAAGTCATTTTCCTCTATAGCAGTACCCCAGTGTTCGAATCTTAACAACTGCTTTGATTTGCTGTTACAGCGTGACCTGATCCCCTGACTTACATTTCCCTGCATTTATTTCCTCCCACTCTGTAAGCTCCCCCATCTTCAAAGCATCTGACAAAGTGGGATTTTCTCCCATGAAAGCTCAGCCAATAAATACATTTATTAGTTTTTACATGCCCCAGGACTCCTTGTTTTGTTTTACTGAACTAGACTAACACAGCTGCCCCTTAGGAACTTGTAGAATTCTATAGGTCCCCTTCCACTGCCCCCCAAATAAGGGAATTCCTTCATTTCAAGAGGCTTCTTTGAAAAGAAAAATTTTCTTCTTTCTTTAACTGAAAGGAAGAAGATCCAGCATAGCCATAATATGAACAAACAAAATACAAGGAAAAATAACTGAATGGAGGTGTATTGTGAAAAACAAAAAAGTAAGCCAGACTGATGTTGGCTCCAAGTGAAGTTGCTTACAGTTTGGATTTGGTTTTTTGTTTGTTTGTTTTGTTTTTGTTTGTTTGTTTTTTATTATAGCACCTTTCAAGCCAAAGCAGTCAATCTGGGGGATGAGACTTGGACTAGAAATTAGGAGAGTGAAGTTTTTATTGCATGTCTACCCACAACCCTCTACAACTTATCTTAGATAAGTTGCTTCATCTCTTCATGTCTCTTTTTTCACCATCCTCACCATTTGGCCTAATCCACACACAAAAAATTATGACATGATCCAAATGGGTAGTCATGTCAGTCTAGTTCAGCAAAACAAACAGGGAGTCTGGTGGCACTTACAAAGACTAACAAATATATTTAACAAAGAATCATATTGCTGTAACATTGTACCTTTAATTAAAAGGGTGCACACCAGTCCTAAGCCAGTTTTGCCTATTTAGACACTCAGGACTTCCAGGTAGGGTCATGTCCTTTGCTGCAGGACAGAGGAGATCATCCAGTGGTCCCTCCTGGACCTTATATCAGTGAAACACTTTGTCCACTGCTTTGCAAAATGAAGCCACTGTTTTGCAAATAATGAAGAATAATATCCAGATTTTTCAGAAGAACTCCGCTCCCATTTAAGGCACCTGAACAATGGTTGCTGGTTGATTAATTCTTTGGAAAATCAGGCCCCTAAAGCAACATGCAAACTATAATGACCTGGATCACTTCAGCTACTTCTGATATGAGATGCAACAGTATACCAGTGTTGACTGATTTCTGAGGTGACCACGGAAACTCTGCCAGCCACACAGAGATTTCATCCTCCATCTTCCTTTGCTTGCAGCCACAGCACACAAGGGTAGAAGACTGGTGTCCCCAGTGCAGGGATCAGAATTATTCTTCTTACAGAAATGGCACCAGAGATGGAGACATCTTCATTAGTAGCTCTTTTCACACCAAGTAAGTTGCATGGAGCGCTATTAAAGGGTTCAGAAGTAGATGCAAATCAAGACTATACCGCCCTATATGTTTTTGAATGGCAGACAACTATCATTTGCTTGACAATCCTGCCTTAAAAATGAAGGCAAAAGTGCCCTTTTGTGCCAATTAAGGGTTCACCAGAACAGAAAGACTGTGCTCCATTGTTAATGAAAGCAATTTTGCTCCTCATTTTCCATCCTGCTAAGGGGTCTGATGGCTTTTGTTCATTTATTAATATTTTTAAAGAACAGCATGAACAAAATACAGTGGCTTCCCTAGGTGTTTCAGAAACTCATCTTGACCTCTTGAACAGCCAAGTGCAATGCATTGTGCACATTCCTGAACAAATAACCCTTTCCTAATAAAATACCACTTTCTGTGAGTGAGCATGAAACAGATGATCTGCAGAGCCTGATACTGTCAACAATTAGGGAGCCTTAATGTTTCAAGTAGTGGCAGGTGGGTGGGTGATTTGTTTTGTTTTTTTCCATTTTGTTTTTAAACATGACTCAAATGAATAAACAATGCAGACTTAAAAACAAAAATAAACAAGAAAAAAGCCCCCCGCCCCCATACAGTCCTCAGAAAAGCCACAGAATTGGCTCTACTGCAAGATCTACACAAGAGTTCATAAATGAAGCAAATTTAAAGCATCTTTGATGAGCTGAGCTACCATGCCTAGGGTTATGAGGTCTGGCAAATGGAGGACATGTCCTCCTTTTTGTCTTCATGTCCTCCGTCCTCCAGGCATTTTAAAAATAGATACTTTTGTCCAGCTTTTTCCTGCTCAGGAATAGAATGTTAAAAACCCCTCCAAAAGCCAAGTTACGGAGCAGGAGATGTGCTCCCAGCGACTGGAGATCAGAGCTGGTCACATGCACACACCGCCCAGTCACAACTCAGCACAAACCAGGCCTTGTCACTAAGAGCTCAGGTATCCCCAACTCTGGAGGCTACTTTCGCAAAGCTGCCTGGTTAGCTGAGTTAGTAAGAAATGTGTCTTTCAGCCTTGGGGTTTGTGGCTCAAGCCATGCAAGAGACACTTTTATTTTTGGCCCTTGCTCTCTACAAAACAGCTAAATTGGGGGGAAAAAATAGGGATACTAATAAAAAGAAGGAAAATCAAGTCTACCATAAATAAAATTACTAACAAGGACCAGTTAAATAAAACCACTAAAGGGGCAGGTTTGAACTAGACAGAAACAATTTAGGACTTTTGTTTTAAACTGTAAAAAATGGGTTGCTGTGGAAAATGAAAAATGAGAAGTGAGTTAACTGGGGGTTTTTTATTATTTTTTCGGCTCTTTTCAAGTTTTTATTTGAAAATTTAGTTTTTTAACTAGATTCATGAATATTAATGTAAGGGTCATGAAAAACTTTCATTTAATGAAAATCCAGATTTTGGTAAATTTTCTTTATTTTAAAATAATTTAAAAACATATGATATTGTGCAGCTTTAATGCTGCATTCATTAATCATTAGCCATTTTCCATGACATAATATGGTAATAACAGTTATATTACTATTACATTTACTCCACGTCCTCCAATGTCCTCCTTTTTGGACCTCCTCGTCCTTCCTTCCGTGCTTTGGTATCTGGTAACCCTAACCATGCCCCACATCACAAGGACAGATAATAAAAGATGGTGCTTTTTCCCCTGCCATTTTGTACAAGGTTATTTCCATTCCTTTTATTTTTCAAATCGTTTCATTTTACTCATGTACAAAATGTTAAGGGGCTGTGAAAAAACACAAAAGAATCTTCTTTCAAGGGAAAGTAGTTTAAAAAAAAAAAAAAGGAAACAAGCAGCAGACACACAAAACTGTTGAGTGTTGATTTCATGGCAGATTTCAGATACGCAAAACGTGGGGGTTTCTTCCAGCTCTTGGCTTTCTCTACCTCACCTTGCCATGGTGGTACAAGTCTTCAGCTTGCTAACCAGCGCCATCCTCTGGGTAAGCGGCAGCACTCTGAGACCCTACCCTGCCCTCTCCTGACAGACATCACATGCTTTGCAACACCCTCTCAGTTTCCAAGGGGCAGCCACTACAGAGCTCCTACATCAATAACATTGCACAGAGAGGCTCCAAAGAGAATGAATGAGGTTTTAACTCATCTCTTTTCTCTGGTTACTGCAAGCTCTTCTAATAGTGGCGGCTTGCTGCAAGTGTCATCCTACTTACAGGGGAAATACTGGATGAAAGAGGAAGGTCTTGCAATGGGACCTTTCCAAGTCTGGAGGGGGGAAGCAAATAAGGCTTGCATGAGAACAGTGCAAATGTCCATGTGACTCCAGCCTGAAATATGTCCCCTCAAGCAAAGTTGTTAATGAAAAATCTTTTCAAATGAAAGCCAAAAGCCCAGTCCATAGACACTCAGCTGGTTCCATCCATCTTGTATGATCAAAACCATATTAGAAGCAATTGAAATACTTCTCAGTGACTAACTAGAGCTTCTGTGTAGTCACAAGAATGTAAAGCTGGCCAACATAAAATGTTTGGTTTTTTTTTTTTTAAACTATAATGAGAAGTTATAAAAAAAAAATGTTTTCCCCAGTGTTTGCACAACAGAGGTACTGTAAGTTCACTGCAGTCAGCTTAAGTTTTTAAATGACACAAACACACCATATGCATGCAAGTAGACACACACACTTATCCAAGGCATCCCACTAGCCTTTAACAATTAAATCATCTCAATACACTGTTGCCAAAGGCTCAGTGTAATCCATAGTTCTGTTTTGTTTTTAAGCGAAAATAATTCCCACTGGCCCATGGACGGAAGTGCCCCATGTCAGGAAACGTTTGTTTTTATTTCCTCTGCAGTCGATGAATTTTACTCATGGCAATGGTTTAAAGCTGGACCTAATCCATACAGAAGCTAACGAGAAGCATTTATTTCTCAAATAAATAACTCTACTGGGAACAAGCTCTATAAACGAAAGAAAAGAAACCCCGTTACAATCACATGAGCAAAATGCTGCAACATAGGGATGAAGCAGACTCTTTAGCGTCAAAGTAAAGATACATTAGGAGATAGTTTAAGACAGTGATTCTCAATCAAGGGTACACATGCCACAGGGGGATACACAGTGGTCTTCCACTGGGGTACATCAACTTACCTAGACATTTGCCTAGTTTTGCAAACAAGCTACATAAAAAGCACTAGCAAAGTCAGTACAAAATAAAATTTCATACAGACAATGACTTGTTTATGCTGCTTTCCAATCCACTTCTTTTATAACTATATGGTAAACTGAGAAAGTAAGCAGGTTTTCAGTAATGGTGTGCTTTTCAGAAGAGTAGCCGTGTCAGTCTGGTTCAGCAAAACAAATAAGAAGCCTTGCGGCTCTTTTATAAAGACATACAAATTTATTTATTGCATGAGCTTTTCATTTTACCCATGAAAGCTCACACCATAAATACATCTGTTAGTCTTTAAAAGTGCCACCAGACTCCTTATTTGTTTTGAATAGTGCAACATAAGTGAAATACGGTTTCTAGACTTAATCCATATATAACAGTACAGAGGGAAGTGATGTTTCAAAAAGAGAATGTGGATTTTTAACCTAAAATGTCCACTAAAACTGTAATAGAAAGTGAGAACTTAAGATGCAAGACCTAGAGCAGGGATCTAAAACTCAAATCAACATGAGGGCCACATGACGACTACTATGTTAGCCCTTATCACTGAAACCGTTCCATAAAATGATATTGCAAATATCAGTAACAATAGTGTCATTGCAGGCCACAGGAAATAGCTTTAAGGGCTACATGCAGCCCGTAGGCCGTGTGTTTGAGACCCTGGCCTAGAGGGGCTAGGGCTTGAAACCGCAATGCTAGGTCTGTTCTGTCCCTCAATCCAGTTTTAAACAGTATAAATTTAAACCCCATTCTGGCACCCTTCAGATTGGTAGCGTTCCCCAAGTTCTTCTTCCAACCAATTGGTATGAGGGGGAAAAGGACACACATGTGCACGCACGCGCACACACAAAAATAGGTGTCATCTCTGTAGCCGGAGATGGGGGAGAAGAGAGACCAGCCTGATGTCAGCTCTCATAACACTCTGGCTAAATGTATCAGTCTAAAAAAACCAACTACCACTTTCAACTTGGGAAACTGCCCTTTTACCTCAAGTAGTAGTAACAGCCAGTGCCTCTACAGCTGATGCTCCTGTGTTTGACCCCACTTGCAGTGGGAGACACAGACACACAAGGCACTTTGCAATCGATATCATGGGTAGATGAGTGTGTCAGAGGATGTGGAAAGGAGGGGGCCTAGCATCAGGAGCAGTACTTGGGAAAGGAGAACGAGGACAAGATGTCTCTGTAGGAGACCACCAGCCCTGTCTGGCAACATCCATGTTTTTCAAGCAAGGCATGGGATAGGCAAAGACTGAATCAGCCCACCATCTCCTCCACTAGCCCATGGCAATGCCTAATGACATACCTTGCTCTGCCTGTGCAGTATCCCTTCAGCTGGAACAAGATACCACAGCCTGAGACCACTAATGTTCTGTCAACTTCAACCTCACTGAAGAACAATTTCTCAAGCCTGGTGTAAGGCTCATACTTAGGGCATGGGCACCCCCCTCCCTTAACCATCGCGCAAGGCAGTTGGGAGGCATGGTCAAGAGATCACCACCCAATAGCGGAGTGCAGCTAATGCAAAGCACATTCAGCACTTTCACCCTTTCCTTCCCCCCTTGAAGTGGGCAGGCACTCACAGCGCTGTGTGGACTGAGACATATGCCATGTGGATCATCTACTCTGTACCCTTGTTATTTGCAGCTAAAGTGTAATGGAAAAAATTGACTGTTTGCTTGGTGCAATAGGCCATGACTCTGTTTACACAGAAATAATAGCTAAACAGTGATGGATTCTAAATCTCCATTACAGTGAAAGATTTGAAGGAGTAAAGCAGTTAGAAAAATAATTGGTTTTCTTGTTTAGTTTTTAAAAGCCTTTTCACGTTGGCAAATTGAGGAGGCTCTTCACTTTATTTTGTTTTTCGTGGAGGTTTTATAACAACAAGTAAAAAAGCCAGCCAATATAAGAAGGAATGGGTTCAGTCCTTCACCATTAATCCAGAAGGTCAAGGGTTGAAAATCCCAGCAGATGCCAGACTGTATTCCGCAAGCACCTCTGCGCTGCTTCATAGCAGAAGCAGGGATGTGTAACCTGTGAGAGTGCACAAAGGAGCTCCTGCTAGATATCAAAAATGCTCCTCTAAGAAATGCTGAAATAAGCTGGCTTGGATGGGATCAAAACATAAGCTAAAAGAAAAACCTTCTTACGTTATGGACCTGGAATCTGCAGTGTACAAGATAGCAAAACCAATCCATGCTTTGCATCTTTTGATTAAATGAGTAAAGATCATTCGAGCTAGCTGGAAATTTTTAAATTTTTAAATTGGTCAATAAAAAAGCAGTGACAAATTTTTGTTAAAAAAAAATCCCATTGTATAACCAGCTCTAGTCATTAATTTTACAGACTGAGAAACTGAGGTAGACAACAGTGAAGAAAATTGCCGAGGGTCACACAGCAAGCCATTGGCCCTGATGGGAATAATATCCCAGTCTCAGTACAAACTGGCAAATACGACCTTCAGCCAACCAGGAAAATATAACTGCAATAAAACATAAGTTGCCCCCACTGATATGCTCACTACTGAAGGCAGAAGAAGAAAATCTATTACAGACCTACATAAACTATTTGCCTTGAGAAACTGCCAGAATGAACTGAAAGTTTAAGTGTCCTGTTCTAGAGGTATCAGGAAACTCATTTTTGCTCACATGGAAGAAAACAGATTCCATCTTTTCTTTCCAGGAAGAGTCTTAATGAGGTCCCAGACCATCTCTCCTTCAATGAAAGGAGAGCAAGTACTGGGGAAAGTCATGCAACATCAGAAGCCTATAGCTACATTGACACAATCAAGGAAGGTGCGACTGCAGTGCAAACAGGCATATCTACACTAGTTTTAACCTAGCTAATGTAGGCAACACCAATAGTGAAGACAAACCTTATCATGGCTTAGCTGTCTCAGTACAAGTCCAGCAGGTAGCCAGGTATGTACTGGGATAACTAGCCCAGGCTAAAGCCTGTGCTCCCCTATCCTCACTATTATGGTTGTCCATATGAATAAGATTAAAGTTAGTGCAGGTATGCCTATTACTGAACAATAAGCCCTTAATTTGCTATATAGAAGTACCTCCACTTAATTTGCTGTGTAGGTGTTCCCCAAACTTACTTCTGTATGAAGTGTGCAATGTCCCAACTCCTAAAAAACAAAGCCCAGTATCTGAAGCCTGATTTTGTCTTTCCATTGTATTAACATCTCTGGAGCTTGCTTGCTACTTTAATCAAAAACAGTCCCTATTTGTGACCTCCTGCACACACTGCAAAAGACCTCTCTCTCAGACCATTTCTGGAGAGGGCTGAGAATGCATTTACTATGAGACCATTTCTGAGTCAAAGAAAGGGGCAGAGAAAAGTTCCTCTTGAAATGATTACTTAACACTGTTGAGACTTTACTGTGTTGTTAATGATGTGGGTGCTTGTAGCCTTGTTGTCTTTTTATTATTTTAAGTCTAAAATAAATAAATAAAACAGTCCCACCACCTTTGATTAACTGTCGTATAGTTGCTGACTTCTTGAGAACAGGCAGCATCCAGAGGTACTAACTATTTTTGGAGGGAACCACTATTTTTGGAGGGAACCACTCTTCTACCATGGGGGACCTCCTGCCCCCCATTAAGTGTTTTGAACAGCTCCGCAAAATTTCATCAGGATTTCTGCAGCCATCTCCTCCTCCAAACAGCATAAACCATCCCACACTGCCTTCCCTAAGCCTAGCATGTGGTTCAAGTCAGCTCCATGACTGCTGAGCAAGGCAGCCTGGCCCCAACAAGCGATTTACAATTTTAAGAGCCAGCAGAGGAAGACATGCTTAGCCAGGTCCAGTTTAAAGCTCAAACATTTCACGCGCATTTCATTTCAGAACTGGATGGAAACCTTGGCATCAGCTAACTAGAAAAATTCAATTAAAAAAAAATCCTGAGTTCTTTCTGTAATGGGAAAAATGCAGACACTTACTAGTTCAGAACCCTCTGGGATGCTACTGAATATTTTAAAGAATAAGGGGGAGGAAGAGATGCTCTGCGTTTTCTGAAGGCAAAGGGACCCCCACCTCCCAGCCTCCCCGCCCCATTCCTTTGAGGCAGTTCTTTGAATTATTTAGCTGTGCTCTGATGATATTTGGTGATGAAAAAGGTGGCAGAACCAACAGAGTGGGCTGTGGGAGAAGATGGCTGGTGACATTTGCGCTATCTGTGTGGAATATTTTAAAGATTCCAAACACGCCTGTTTGAAATCACACAGTCTCTGCCAACAATGGGCCAAGGAGCTCCCCACAATGCTTTAGGTCATATTTACATACAAAAGAGCAGCTGCTGTGCAGCTTTTATGCTACAAACTTTTCATTTGTGACCCATGGTGGGTTTGGGAGAGAAGAGGTTAGCAGCAAATGCAAAGAACTATTGAGACCCCATTAATTTTTCAGGAATTCTCAGGCTTTGGCCTTTTCAAAACCTGGCAGCGCAAAGGAAGAAGGGGGGAGAAATTCCAGTTCTGAGTCAGCCTCTCTCAAGAATCCTCTCTCCTTCAAACACTTTTGTCAAAATGGAGAACTAAATAGAGGCCGATCAGAACTCATCTTGTGCCCTAATTAGAAAGGAGAAAAAAACTGGATTGTGACTGAAATGAAAAGAGGCGCCTTTTCAGGGGGAATGGGCTCAAATACATCAGCATGCTCTCCACCCACCCACCCATCCCAAAATAAAAAGAAGCTTTTCTCTGCAGTCCAATTTCAAGAAATTTATTCCAGTTGTAAACACTAGGTGCCAATTTTTCAAATCAATCTTACAATTCAAAAGCACTGAAAGTGTCTGCTGCCTAATAGACTCTGAAAATCTACCAATTCACAGCTGAGCAAATGTTATCTAAAAACATCTTAATAAGGCTCTTGCTAGTCTTTCACATCGCTTCTTTTAGAAAGAGAGACAGTTTAAGAGAATATAACCCAAGTGGCTTTGGGATATGGTATAGGAAATTCAGCAGGGGGCAATCTTCCATTTGAAAGAATCCCAGCACAGTGCTTTATCTTGCTATAATACGCTTCTATGGCCTCTGTCTACTCTAGAAGATCCACCCATTGTCTGATCAGAGTTCAGTCAGTTGAATGGTGCTGAACACAATTTGTCCTGGGGACATGGGTTCAACTGGGCCATGCTGACATCCCGTCCAACAACTGGTGTTATTTCTAATCTAGGGTAGGGCTTTGGATGGAACAGAATACGTAAATTGTGATTGCATATTGTCATTCAAGATCTTGTGGCACTTTCTGAAAGACTGTGAGCTCTTTGAGGGCAGAGACGGTTTTGTTCTGCATTTATACAGCCCCTAGCACAATGGAATCTTTGTCCGTGACTAAACTCTGGAGTGCAACCTCCATGTATATAACAAATAAGGAGAAGATGAATAGGGACATTTACTAATATTCATTAACTCCTCTGTACCTGCAAGGAGGCAAAAAACGCCTTTGCTTCTTTTGAAGAGGTTGTGCTGGCCACTTGGTAATGTTTAACTGTCCTTTCGCCAGCTGCTAACGTTCAAGGAAGTGATGACAGTTGGATGAAAAGTTTACCTACATTGGCGCACACCACAGACAGCTCTCTGAGTCTACATAACTGCATCCACTCATACAGCAATTTGAATGAAAAGAGCCATATCAAAATGTAGAGCAGTTGTTTTCTATATATTGCTAAGTAGGAAACAGGTTTCATGAGCTGCACAAGCCTGCAAGGGAATACATGGTGCAAAACAGTCTGTTCTCTTTGACAGATTAAGACTGCAAAAGAGGCTAATTTTACAAGGGGAATCCCCTCCCCCATCCTTCCAATTTGTACTTCATATCATTGCCAAGCAGCAAATTGACCAGAAAGCCAGTGGTGCACTTATGCAAGACAGAACAAACTTCTCACCTTGTACAGATCACTGCCCTGTGACAAGTTGTTTTGGGGGACCTAGCACTCAGTGTACTTAGCTCCTGGCATTTCCAGAATCTCTACATCTGAAAGGACCCACCATACCCGCAGGGAAGAAAGCAACCTTTAACAGAACAGGGATGGAAGCAACGGCTGACTTTCCCTTGATGCTCTTATCCCCATAACACCTCCCACTCGAAAATCTTAGAAATGCACTGCAAATGAAAGACTGAGGTCTGGGCCCACATGGCTTCTTTAAAGCGTACAGTTCCTCTCTCCTTGCAAAAAAAATTTTTTTTTACTCTGTTTGCTCTTTTAGAATATAAGAGTCACAGCTAGAGTTCATGATCTACCCATCTATTGTTAACAAACAAGGAGTCCTGTGGCACTTTTGAAATCTAATTTATCCCGTGAGCTTTTGTGGGTGGAATCCCCTTCATCAGACACTTGAAATGAAAAGTTTGATGAAGTGGGATTCCACCCACGAAAATTCATTCATGCAACGAATATATTTGTTAGTCTTTAAGTGCCAGAGGACTCCTTGTTTGTGATAAATCTGTTTGTCGTAAAAAGTGCCACTGGACTCACTTATTTTGCTGAACCAGACTAACATGGATACCCCTCTGGAACCCATCTATCTCAGGTACTTTTATAGCCCCCATCACTACCAAATCAGAGCACCTCATAAATTGTAAAGTATTTATCCACAACACCCCTAATAAGGCAAAGCAGTACAATTTACACAAGAGGTACTGAGGCAACAGAAAAATTAAGCGAATTGCCAAAGATCACACAAAGAAGTCTGTGGCCGAACAGGGAATTAAACCTGTGCTTCCCACGTGCCCAGCCAGTGCCCTAATGGGTTCTCAACCTTTTGTGGGTCACGACATACTTAGCAGCACATTGCAACTCTACAGGACACAGTAGCCCACCCCACCTCCCAGGCTGAATCCAGCCAGCTCCCCGGCTCTCTACGACACACTTGGCACTTTGTGGTGACACAGTAATGTGTCATGACACATTAGTTAAGAACCACTGGCACTTGTCCAATTCTTTGCTTTCTTTATGACAAGATGGGCACAGGTGTCCAAAATCTCTGCTGTTGTAACATTGGGTCATGGTGTAAGGGAGTTTGTGAATTACTGTGTTACTAATCCAGCTTGGAAAACTGTCCTGAAAAACTGGTAGACAGCAAAACAAACAAGGAGTCCTGTGGCACTTAAAGACTACCAAATTTATTTATTGCATAAGCTTTCCTGGGAGAAAATCCCACTTCATTAGATGTTTTGAAGATGAAATGGGATTTTCTCTCATGAAAGCTCATGCAATAAATACATTTCCTAGTCTTTTAAGTGCCACAGGACTCCTTGTTTGTTTTACTGAACTAGACTAACACAGCTGCCCCTTTGGAACTTGGTCGACAGCAAGATTTCAAAGAAGCAAAACTTGATCAAGCCAAGCAGTTCCCCCCCCCATTCAAAATGTGTTTTGACCCCTCTTTCCTCATAGATCTTATGATTAGACACAAAAAAGCAAGGTTTAACATCCGCTCTCCTCTTCAATTAATGGCTGTGACACAAAAACTCACATTACATTTCTGAGATACCTAATGACACCTCCACAGACCCAGAAGAAACCACACAGCCCTTGTCACCCTAGTAGCTCTAAGGTTTAAAACAAGTCTAATTAAAAAATATTTGAGGACTTCTTCATACCTCAGTAAAAAAGTAAAGAAGGGCCCAAGTCTATCCATCTCACTCAATATCCTCATTCCACTCCACTCCTGCAGGTCATTTACATTTAATTGCCTGTAAAGACAATGCCAAGTGGATCAGAGAAGGATTTTCCTCTCTTTTGTTACTTAAACTAAGCAAGAGATTTTATAGGATGGCAGAAAGGAGAGGAGAGGAGAGGAGAGGAGAGGAGAGGAGAAAAGAAAGAAAAGCAGCAACCAGAAGTTCTCAAATTTGCTTGTGTGTAAATGAAATGACTGAATGCTTTTTGAAGAATGCTCCAAGCGTGGACACTACATTCACTAAGCATTAAGCTCTGAAGCAAGTTTTATAACCAAGACCTAAAGTCCTAAAAGAAAAATTATATTAGGCTAATAATATTAATACTGACAGATTTACCTTCCATTTTAACAGAAAATCCCTGTACTTGTGAACAGAGAGCCACACTCTATAATCAACATTTATTCACTATCCACTTGACAATGTGAATCTTCCAACCTTGCTTGTATGAGAAGTTTATAGGAATTACAAGGCTGAGTTAGTGAGCATGGTGGGGATTACAGAAGGGCCACAGTTCATTCTACTTCTGCATAAACAAAATATGACCTTGATTAAATTAATAACAACTTGGAATTTCATTTAAACGGCTGCCTAACAGCAGCACAAGGCAGAAAGATAACCACTCCTCTCCCAACCTGATGTGGATGAATGGACAACAGTGTTTTCAATCTGTGAAAAGACTAAACAGCCTCTTAGCAAGATTAATTTTTAATAAGTCAGCACTTTGCATTTATGTACTTATTAAAATTTAAGACACTAAGTCACTGACCCCACTAATTTTTCAATTGTTCAAATGATGAAGTCTGGGTTGCCTAATTACGACTGAACAGCTGTCGGAGACAATCTTCTGATCAGCAGAAAAAAGTGATGAAATTATGTCTACTAAGTTCAACTTTTTTTATTTTAAATGAATCCACAAGTTAGTTACATAGAATCATTCAGATGGTTATTTGGGCAGGCAAAATCTTGACAGCCTAATAAATGACAGCCCCATATACTCCTGTGGGATACTTGCAAACTTCACCTTTGTTGCTGTGATGGAAATTCAACACCTATGCACAGTGGTTCCTCTCCAAAAGGGACAAACAAAGCAGAAATGAGGAGAACTGAATGGCACACAGAGCCAAATGCTTACAAAGGAAACGCTGCATCAAGGGGGGCCATTAACACTTACTCCTGTCTCCAGAAAAGAATCTCAGAATTTTAAAAGGATAAAAATAAGACCCAGGCCCCGGAGTTGGACCAGAAGAAACTGAAGTATTTTCAGTAATAGCAGCTGTACCAATTAAACTGCCTGGTAAACAATCAAATATCCTCAGGAGATGTCAGTTTCAAGCAGGGTCTGGACTGACTTTTTGGAAAGAAAGAAAACACTTTCCAGAACCACCATGAGAAACTCATTACGTACTCTTCAAATAAAAGGGACACCATCAAAAGTTGCTGAAAATCAAAGTTACTTATAGAGGGAGGGGAAAATTAAGAATAAAAAGGTCCTGAACCTATTTGCACCAGGATAGTTACAACAGCTACACGGTATAAATGAAAACACCCCCAAGAGACAATTGCCCATCTGCCTCCGTGCACGAAAGGTTCAATTCTTCCCTCACTTCCTCTACAAATATACACAAGGACTTTTTCTGAGGCCTTGTCTACTCTAGAAAAGGTTCGTCAGCATCGCCATACAGCAGGTCTCAAACAGGTGGCCTGTGGGCCGCTAAAGCTATTTTCTGTGGCCCACAACACCACTATCATTACCAATATTTGCAATATCATTGTATGAAAAGGTTTCAGTGGTGCAGCCCTCAGGCTAACATACTAGCGGTCATGAGGCCTTGCATTAGTCTTCATGAGGCCTCTGTGGCGATTTGAGTTTGAGACCCCAGCTGTACAGTATACTGTTTTTTGTGGAGACATGGTTTATACCTGCAAAACAAATATTTTTCCCAGTATAGCTTATAGCAGTTACCAATGTAATAAGCTACATTGGCAAGAGGGCTGTTTTGCTGGTATAACTGTGTCTAACAGGAGGAGGGTTTGCTAGTATACTGATACTAATTGGGGGGGGGGGGAGTTATACCCCTAGCACGCAGCTATACCAGTGAAACTTAAGTGTAGAACAGGTCTAAATTACACCTAATTTGGACAAATCCAACTGAGAGAAAAATCAGATGCAAAACCTCTTGGGGTTACAACATTATTGCTTAGAATTCTCCGAGCTTTTAAAAATCGGTAAGAATTCTTTTGAACTGAATGGTAAGACCACCAGCTGACCAAGAGTGATGAAATCAGCATGGCAATTAAACAAGGCTGCTATAGTTACCCAAAACCAAACAGCAATGTTATACAATGCCTGGCACTCAACATGAACAGCTCACTGACTACAGGAGTTTTCTGGGATCCACAAATATCCCATACTTTAAAAAAATAAAATAAAATAAAAATCCCCCCACAAAGCATTTGGAGCTGATGATCTCTAAAGCAATTATTAGCACAATGTTAGGAATGTTAGGACTGGGGCTGAAGGACTGGTGAAAAAAACCTAGCTGTCTATTACTGAGATTTGATACAGCTCATCTGAGTAACAGATTGTTACAATTCCTGCTAATACTAGTCCTTCCAAAAATGGAAGAAACTGAAAAGAAAAGAAACCACATTGTGTTTGGAATATGCCAGAAACAGTTAAAGACAAATGGCATTTCCAATTGAATAAGTGCCCCCCCCCAAGCCTATAACAGATCAAGGCATAATATCACATACCTTCTGACACTATGGTTTTACAGTGGAACTTCTACAAGGGTAAGTAAATAAGTTTTAAAGAAGGGATATTCTCAGTGTAAAGTGCCTGAAGTTTCCTACTAAATATTGCAATCTGGGGCCTTTGGTAGCAAAATCACATTTTAAGGAATAAAAACACCAAATATACACTTAATATAATTTGCTGCACTTAGAAAGGAAGATGGGCCTCTGCCTGAATGACGACCAAGTAAGTCTGCCAATTATGACAGATAAGAAAGTTACTTAAAGCGCTGAGATTCTGAAAGATATCTTTCACCCCTTGCATACAGCCTTGTTTGAAAGTTACAGAGGCACTTCTGAGGCTTTGGGTTTTGTTTCAGCAGAACACCCTAACTTTTAATACACAGAACACATTTGAGCATCAAGTGTTGCAGATATCTATTTAGACTTAACATATGTTTAAAATTCACATGCACACTGAGACCGTGTGTGTGTGTCCACGCACACACTTGAGTAACAAGACAAGACAGATGCCCTCTTCTAAACTTCTACCTGATTCAATTGTAATGAACAATGAACTCTGGGCTTTGTCTCCAACTATTTGTAATTATGCACTAGCAGATGTTTTTATTTTGGGGTGACAGTAATAAAGCATTATCTACTAATCTGAATGTTCACCAGCAAGCAAAGCTTTCTAGACTTTATTCTGTTGCCCCGTTTGTACATGTGTTTGCCTGAATTGTTTCAGATCCAGAATCCTCCACGTCTGCCATTGATGAGCCCACGTGTTTATGTTGGAAGAACTGTACACAAATATATTTTTTTAAGATGGCCTTTGTTTAAAGATGATATCCTTTCAATACAGTGGATTCTTTTATTCCTCCCTCTCTTTTGCATACAAAATAAGCAGAAAAAAATTTGTACTCCTCTACTTTTGAGTGTTTAGGAGGGCAGCTGCACAGGAAGTAAAGTGTATGCCTGGCTGCATATGTATGTACGCATATGAATGTGTATGTGTTTTAAAGGGTACTATGATTTCAGATCTTCTTTCAAGTCAAGACATCTTGGAGGCTGGTAGTTGCAAGAGGTTTTTACTCCCTGTTTACATGCTTGGGTCTCCTTTTACACCACTACTCCCCAGAGATAACAGACCTTCCCCCAATCCTCTATCCTCACATCTTGAGCGTAGAAGAAGGGTTTCTCTGACAATCCATACAGAACTGGCACCATGACACAAATATTGCATATAGTTACAGCTCTAACGCATACGTTTCATTTTTAAAAACCAGTTAACCTAAGATCTTTCTAACACAACCCTCTACTGGCAAATTATTTTATACCCAGGCTGAAGCTAGGGCAATTTGTTATTTAAAAAACAAAACACCCATCAAAACAATTTCTGTGGGTCAAACCCACACATTCCAGATAAAAGATCTACTGACTTTTGACCATTCAGAGAGAAGCCACTAGTTAAGAGAAACTTCCATACCTTGGGAAAATCCTTCTGTTAATTCTTGATGACTTTATTCTACAGTAGAACCTCCCACACAGCTGGAGAATGACACTACCTCTCTGGCCATCCAACAACTATGCAAGAACCTATGAATTTTACATTTGTTCCCATGCACGAAAGACCATCCCAAAAACAAAGCATAAACTGGTATCCAGAATGCAGATCTACAGATTTCTTACAAAAGTCTTCTCCTCTTTTTCTGGCAATCTGACCTAATGGAATACGGCTTCCTTTAAGGCTGCTGGGATGCTCAATCCCCGAGTATGTCTACACTGGAGCCTTAGGTCGACTTAACCTTCCTTAAGCCCACCTAAGGAAAGCTCCATCCACACTGGGAATTCTTGAAGTCAATTTAAGCACTTCCTTCAGTCAACTTAACACCAGTTCTTAAGGTTGATTTAAGGCTTGAGTTGATCTTATTAAGTCAACTTAAGCCGGTGTAGACAGGGCACACCCTTAAGTCAACTCAATAAGGTCGACGTAAGCATTAAGTTGACGTAGCAGCTGCCAGGGTAGACATGGGCAGTCTACAGGAGCTTGGAATGTGGATGCTCTAAGTCGACTTAACAAGCTCAACTTTAAGTCAATTTAACAGAGTCCCCAATGTAGACATACCCCTTTTTGTGCAAATGAAGGATGGCATCCCCCACCTGGCCAGCAGAGATCTGGGAAGGGAACCGCTCTCTCTGCAGACCAACCAGCTGACATTACACTGGTTCTTCTTGGAGATCCAGATGGATGATTGCATGTGAAAAAGGAAGCTGTCTCCTCCAGAAATAATGGGATTTCATACGTAAAAGTATTTTGTTCCTGGAAAAAAAAATATCTACACACTAAGACTAGATTTACCTGAGGCACTAGCAAGAAACATGCAGCAGTCCTAACCTTACACTCAGCGGCAAATTCCAGTTATCACAGACCACCCAAGTGACATCACAGGCAAGAAATAAACCTTGGAATTCCAGCATCTAAATTGGCCTGGAGACCTATTTTTTTACCACATGACTTCATGTCACATTCTGAGTGATTGCCCCATACAAGTACGACAGCTGTTCTCAGGTGAGGCTTTGAAAATTCGCAGAGGATACATGTTTGAACAGAGCTACCTCGATAATTAGAGACTACTAGAAAATCTTTATAAGAAGCTAGTATATTTCTCAATCACTTACAAGTGAAACAGTTAGGTACTCCAGCCTACCAAGCTGTTCAGAAAAGGGCTGTTGAGCAATGGGGTTTCAATCAATCAATCAATCAATCAAATCATAAATAATTACTCCAAAATTGGGCTGTCAAAAATGCAAAGCTGCCAGGACAAAGTCTTGAGCTCCAAGCAAATTAGGTTATAGCACAATGTCAGAAAGGGGAGCTCTTCATTGCATGTATACTGCAGTCATTGTCAAGCATTCGAAGTACTGCCTCAGTACTGCTGAATCAGTTAGCTGGCAGTCAATGAAAGGGTTAAGGCTCCAATCCTAAAACCTGGGAGAAGTTAAGGCATAGAAGAATACATCAATGTCACTACCTAAGAATTTAGAGGAGCCTGTTAGCCTCTCTTGTCTATCAACCACATCAGTGGTGCAAGAAAAAGGTCTCCGGCTCAGTATTCTCCCCGGGATTTGAAATTAGGGGGCGTGAGGAGGGTATTGAGGGTGCTCACTAAACAGGCATAACACTGTTACTAGCTGACAACTAGGGGAGTGTTAGGGAAATCCCTGCTCAGGCTTGCTTTGAATCTGTGACTCTGTTGAATGAAAGTCTCTGAACTAGTGTCTGAGTGACAGTGCTTTGGTGGAGATTTCCCCTTTAGCTAGATGACTTGATTCTTTGATTAATTCTCTCTTTGTTTTTTAGAAAGAGATCTTGCTGTGCCATGTTCCTCTCCAGGAACTTCCACCTCAAATCAAAAATTTATTCTGATGCATCATTTCCCTCATGCCTCCTCCACTTCCCCAGTAACTGAAAAAAAAATTCAACTGCCTTTCCTCCATCACCCTAACCCAAAGCCTAACTAGTAAATGGCATGATAAAGCAGGCGGCCAACCAGAATGCAGCTTGGCTGGTTCCACAGTGCCAAAAAGGAGGCAAACTCTTGTTTTAAAACTAAACAGAAGCTTGGAAGAAATTTAAGTGGTGGCACATCTCACCACACTCCGGCTTAGCTCCACTAAAATGCATCGTAAGATAGCTTTGCAGAATTGTTGAGGCAAGGCATACACACAGGAGCATTTCAGGGCAAGCCCTCAGAAATCACCCAAAGTTGGCAATAAACACCATCTCTGTGACAAGAAGGGATAATTTACATGAGGTGCAAGTGATGAATGCAGGACTGCTGCTGCCTGGGTTGCACATCTTGTGAAGCCTCAATGTGAGCTTGTGTATAAGAGATGGGTGTGCAACTCCTGTCAGTATCTACAGAACATACCTAGTCTTTGCGCTGTCTTTGTTCTGACCAGCCACAGTTGAAGATTCCCATTGTCCGTTTGTTAGCTACAGAAGGTACAGGAAAGCCTAACAGCCCCATTCCCTCTTTTTGCCCAATAGGATCAGATACAGTTTAATATGGAGAAGAAAAACTCTTTATTCAGACCGACAAGAAAAAACACTACACAGGGAAGGATATAGGATTTCTGCTGTCTAGAGATCTCAAATGCCTCTTCCAGTATTGTCAACACTGAAGAGCCAAAATCCATGAGTCAAGGGCTCCCCAAATCATGAGATTTTAGCGCAAATAAATAGCACACTGTGTGTTGCCTCTGGATTTTTTTTAATAAAGACTTTAGGGTGCTCTTACTACAACTTTTCAAGATTTTCTATGTACTAGCCAGAAGCTGAGATTCTCATACAATTATCTATTTTCAAAAGGCATTACTTGACAAAATATACCACATAAAACTATGAGAGTATTTGTTGTACTGTATTTATCCCCCATCACAACAGTATCCGAGCATCCCACAGTCCTTCATGCATTTATACTCACAACGTCCCTGCGAGGTAGGGAAGTGCTGTTGCCTGAATTTTACAGATGGAGAGCTGAGACACAAAGAGACCAGGTGACTTAACCAAGGTCACACAGGAAGTCTGTGACAGAGCAGGGAATTGAACTGTGATCTAAAACCCTAGCCACTAGACCATCCCTCCTCTTATCTTCACCAAGAGAAGATGGGAAATACCTTGTTCTTGCAGGCCATCCAGCAATAACAAAGACATTTGTCACTGAGGAATGTTTCCCATCCTTGAAATGACCACAAAGCTCCTTACAAAGGTGTCTTCAAATACTTGTTTCTGCTTTGGTTTATTCTTTTGGAAAGCTGTATTTAAAAGATAATTTTTTTAAAATTGCACTGGAAGATGACAGTTTAACAACCAGAAGGATTGAGAGCAAAAGCGCCTGTACCTCCATTAAACTATAACTGGCTCAACAATTCTGGCAATCTGCTCCAAGGACTCCTGACAACCAAGTGGATATAACACACTCAATCCCATCTGCTTTTATGCTGCCCCGTAGTAGCATGTTTCTGTGACACCTGTACTGCTCCTTGACTAACTAGATTTTATATGTACACTGTAGCTCCACAGCAAGGATCATTATCACTTAAAGTTTTAATGAGTTGCCATCTGTACTCTGCACTGAATAAATGGAGAATTTTCATCAACCAGGCTGCCCAAGAGTTTAAAATGCACAGGTAAAATGTTACTAGGTGATATGGAAAGATACTTCCTTTCCCCCAAAATGAATCTTTTGAACTTGAGAGTAGACATGTGGGCTGCAGAAAAAAGAATGCATTTTGAGTCCTTTCAACCTTAAGAGTGTCTTTCAAATTATCATCTATAAAGATCACAGCTTTTACTGGCTAGTCTAGACCATTAGTAAAACACAAAGCTTATTATCTCATCCAAGTTTAAAGAGATCTTTGTGCTTTTCTATCCATGCCCTGTGTTACCAAAATAAATTCAACAAACCAGGCTGAGTAAGAAAAATAATTGCCTGGATAAGAGGCTCTCTCAATTTTATGGACAATGAAAAGCCAAGCTTTTGTCCCTAGAAAGTTCACAAAGTCATACATCACCCAAGCTGGCATGTTTACTCCTGAAGTATCTAAACTGCTGCAGCTTATCTCAAAGGACTTGAGGAACGAGGAGCCAACAAGGAATTTTTCATTAACAACCTAAACAGCAAAAATCAATGCTCTCCCAGTATGGTATCATTTCAGTGGAGAAGAGGGGAATATAGGAAGGAGAAATTCTAACAAAAATATATTGCAAGCAGCTTGCCAAGCTGCAAAAACCATACTGTCTCCTTGTGTCCACTGCATATCTAGCAACTTAATAGTTTTTAATAAATTACCTACGTGGACATAGATTATAACAATAGCTTCACTTATTTTTTTCAGCACATCAAAGTGGCCAGTTAAAGGATGCAGACAAAAACACAGCAGCACCCAGACCCAAAGAAGGAAACTAGACATTTTGTGCTGAACCTCCAAGAGCAAAACACAGAACTGTCACTCCAGGAGTACTGTGCCGGTCCAGGGCTTGGGGGCCAGTGGCATAACCTGGACTGCCCCCCCAGGTTAGCCCTGCGGCCACCCACTTGACAACCTTTTCCACTGGCAGCTATGTGGGCCCCTTTAGACATAGTGCAGGCATAAGGAAAGCTCAGACAATGCATTTTTAAAGGTATTTGCATCCTCCAAAACTCACTCTCACTCTCTCTTACACATGCGCGCGCGCGCGCGCGCACACACACACACACACTCTTGCAAAACTTATTTCCCTGGGAAAAATTAAACTCAGTCCAGGCTAAAAGTTAATTTGCCCCACTGAAACAGGTGGACACAAATAATAAGGCTGGTTAATAACCATTCATTGAAACTATTACTAAAAATGAAACAGTTTGCTTTCTACCTGGCCTGCAAGCACGTAATTAACTCCAGATCTGTCCTTTTTCTGTGGAAGTGTTAATTAAGGGTTTTCCTCGTCTAATACACCTATTTGAAAACACTAAGAAATGAAAATCAAAAATAAATTTGATTCATTATGGGGACATATTTTTAAATATTTTCTTGGTTTCATAGGCCTGAAAATTAAAGTGACCTGATCTGAACAAACAAAAACAAACAAATGAACAAAAGTCCCTTTCACCAAATATATTCCCAACACGACATCACTTCCCTAAAGACATGCTGCAAGACCGAGGTTAGTTGCTTACAAGATAGCAAACGAAGTAAAGTTTGGAGGAAGCAATAGTTGCTCAGAACTAGCCTACGGAACTGGACGTCAGGAAGCTATGGCTTTTAACATAAGCAATACAGAACTAATAGTGCTTCATGCTTTCAGAAATGGGTGGTGTGTAGATATTTAATATTTTCAGAGATATCAACATCTCATGTATATAGCAAACTCAATGAGTGCACTCTTTGGATGATGTTATTATTTGTATTCCACACGGATACAATATATTCCCTTCTCTCCAAATTCCCCATAAAGAAAAATAGTTTCATTACCCATCTGAATTTTAAAAACATAGCCTCTCAAAGTCCTCGCTGCTATTACAAAACATGACATCTGTTGTGAAATGCAAGCAGCTTTGAATGGCGACATATATAGCTGGCAGTTAAATCAAACAGAGCATTCTGCGACACACAGGTTGTGGAGTCCTGGCCATCTAGATCAGTGGTTCCAAACCAGTGTGCCGCAGCAACCCCTTAAGCGCACTACCACCAGCAGCAGAACCCAGGCCTGGCCAGAGTCTGGGGTCCACCAGTGGCAGCGGGATCTGGCGCTGGCCAGGGCTACCCCCGGCAGCAGAGGCCAGGGGCTATGAGCTACAGCATGGTACAGTGTACCGTGGCAAAATAAAAGGCTGGGAACCGCTGGTCTAGATTACAGCCAGGCAGCCTTTAAGCCCTCTCTTGTGTGGGCCTTTGGAATATAAAATGTGGGGTGCTCCAGAGAGCAGGGATGTGAATCTGGGAAGCTAGAAGCCTGGCTCCATCACTTGTGGATCTTCACATAGGTGACAAGATTCCTTTTCTGTCTCACTTTCCTCAATCTTGAAATGGGGATGGGGTAATGACTCCTCTTTCTCAAGCATTTTGCTCATGAGTCATCATTTTCCTGAAATTTCTGTGGTCATTTACACCAATGCAAAAACCTAAAATGAGTATCCAGGTCAGAAAGTTCACACTGTGCACTCAGTCTGCACTGGTGCAAATGACAGCACGAGTTGTAGGACAATGGGGGAAAAAAGAAATCAGGCCTTTGTGATTGATGGAAGAAAAATGCTATATTGTAATTAATCCTAAAAAGAAGCTTCTACAGGTCTGAAAGTATTTATTGGTTGGAGGATACTCCTTATACATATAATGGGGACTATGGAGAGAACCTAATTTCTCCAAACATTTTCAAAGTACAATCACTGTGTAAGTGCCAAGTATGGTTAGTTTTACAGGTAGCTTCTACTCTCTAGGGAAAATGAGTGTGATTTGGGATTTTATTAATATTTTTATCATTAAAAAAAGGTTCCAAATGTAGCTCTTGTATTTCATTCTATTTCCAAAATCCTAACTGCGGAGACTAAGAGCTTAGAAAGCTTTTCCCCAAAGAGAGGGAGAGAGCACAAATTTATCAACACTCACTCCATCCCACCTTTTGGGTTTTTTTAAATGTGTAAATGTCATTTAACATCCTCACCTCCAAGTCAGCCCTGCGGCATAGCTCCAGCAGACTATGCAATAACCTGAGACAAGATTGTTCTAGGCTCCACTCCAGGTGGATAGAAGATCTATCTTAGATAGCTTGCCCAGCCAGCCAGTACCATGAACACCACTGGAAACTAACAGCCCACTCCCCCTGCAAGAAATATAACTACCACAACAAATGGATGTATGAGGACGAAGCGGGTAAAGATAAAGGAATTCTATTTTTCAATGAGGTGAGTGTTAGTCAATTCTCAGCTTGGATTACATAAAACTTGTTGCATGTTAATATATGCTGCCTCCATTCTCTAAACTGCTTACAAACACTATAATTTTCTTCCCTAAAACACTGTCTAATAGCACTAACCCCTCTTCTAATTATAGATGTCTCTTACGTATTATAATCTTTATATAATTAAGGCCACTTAAAAATAACAGATTAAATTTTTAAAAAGTGTTTGAACAACATGTATGGTTGTGACATAAAACAACTAAAACCTCGGGAAACTGAAAATTTAAGGCATACACTCTAACTTTAAAGTTACATCAATGGGTGAAACAGTGGATCTAATTTTCAAGTGTGAATCAACAACGTAGGCTTTGACAGCAATGTAAAATCTACACACTTAAATTTAAAAAGAAAAAAAACAGTTTATGTGAATTGTGTATAGATGAGCGTTTCTCTCCTCCCTGCATGTCTTTGGAACTCAAACAGCTGGTTTTATTTCAAGTGCAAAGATCTACAGGAAATGGTACTGAAAATGCATATCCAATTTAGGTAAAAGAGCCTCTTGGTAAAAATATATTTAGGCAAGGGGGAAAATAATTCAACATTTACCAGAAAGGCTAAAATTGTTGCTAGAGCCATTGTGATCTACTGAGCAAACAAACATGTATACCGGAAACATACCAAATCACATGGGGCAAAATCCTGGCCCCACTGAAGTCAGTGGGAATGTTGCAACCAATGCTTCCTCTAAGCCACGTGTCCGCACAGCCCCTGGCACAGCCTGCCACTGGGAATGTTGCTGGCCGCGCACAGCCAGAAGCTGCTGTCCCTGCCAGGAGAGTGACTCTGAGCTAGTTTTTAAAACTCCCACACAGAGTAAGCTCTCTCAGAGTATGTGCCATGGATCAGGCCCATTCAGGCCAACGGGGGGGGGCCCCCCCCCGCCGCAAAGTGGCCCAAACTTTTTGGGAGCAGGCCCCTCCAGTGCCCCAACCCTGAACGCCAAAGCTCAGCACTGGCTCCCCTCAGCTACCAGGGAGGCACGGCTGGCTGGGGGTAGGCTGGGTTGGTTGCTCTGCCCCTGCTGCCAGGAGGCCGGGCAGGCAGTGGAGCCCCGGGGGGGGGGGGGGGGGGCAGAGAGCAACATATGACACTCAGCTGCACTGTGCCCTTAAGGGCAAGATTTTACCCACTGTCTCTTTGCACTGTTCCTCTGTGTCCTTCCTCCACACTCTTCTTTTTATGTCTTTCCCAACCAGTCCTCCTGTACCTAGAAATCCCCTCTTTATCTCAGTTTGCCAGGCTCCTCTCCTCCCTATTCAAATCCCCACTTAAAACCCTCTTCTGTGCCCACCAATGCTAGCCTCTGTCTCTAAAACTGATGTCAATCAAATTTTTATATGATTCATTATTTGTACTGCTGAAGTGCCCAAGTCATGAACCAGGATCCCACTGCACTAGGTGCTATACAAACACAGAACAAAAAGATGTAAACTCCATAGGACAAAGAATGATCTTTCTCAATACTAGATACACAAGTCCCTCCCCCTACCCTTTAAAGAAATATTATCTTGGCCTGAGACCTTAACAGGATAGCCAAACTTATGGAACTCAAGAGCCACACAAGTTGATTATTAAACCTTCAAGAGCCACACTGAGACATATAGCCATATACTTTTATTTACTAAATTGATTTGTTGATGTTCTTCCATGAGCCATACTTTTTCATTCAAGAGCCTCATGTGGCTCCCGAGCCACAGTTTGGCCATGCCTGTTACATAATTAAGACTTAATTGAATTAAGCACACTTAAGTCTGAGACATCAGCTTCTTAAAACAGGGGCTTGTGGAGGAAGAGCAGGCACCTGTTTAGTAGACGGATCAGAATAAACTCTTTACAGAATTATTCTTGGATTTGCACTGGGACACTTGAAATAAGTGCGACACAAAAAGATTTAAAAAAGGTGTTAAGTGAATTGCCTTGTTTTGCACCATAGTATACTGATACTAGAGCATATGCAACATGACCGCCAGGAAGAGCAATAAGGAGCCTACAGTTGTATTACAGGAAAAGACTGTGGTTAACTGTGTCCAGCATATTAAGTCTGGGCAACTACAAACTGGCTGTCAGGTCACAGAGCCCCCTGTGCTCTCTGATCCTCTGTCAATAGAGAGAGTCCAACAGTCACTGTATGCCCTGTGTAAAGGCTACTCCCTCTGAAAGGGCTTGTCTTCACTGCCCTCAGATCAGTCTTCTGAACTGAAGAGGTCTCTGAAGACCCACTCAGTTCATTGGGAAATTGACGCTTGAAGACCACTAAGGCAACTGGAGTAGCACTCAGTTGAAGGGAGGGCTCTCCCTTCAACTCAACACAGCAGACATACCAGGCGTAAAGGAGTCGATGGGAAATACCCATGTTATTTTAAGTAACTTGCGTATCTCCCTTGGATTGCCACCAAAGATGGTGGGAAGCGGAGACCTGCCCAAAGTCTCATTCCTTCCCTGTATCTCATTCATTCTGGAGGACACAATGAGCATGCTATAAAAGCAGCTGCTTTGCAACTTCCAAAAGTGTTCTTCAAAACCAAGAGAAAGCCGATGTCATTGAAACTCATCAGCCAATATCAGCAGCTGCTACTGTCGGGCACATGGCATTATCCAAGGAGCAAAGAACAAAAACTTGGTGGAGACACATACACCTCTCCCTTATTCCAGCCCTCAGTGCTGCAAGGGGTTCGAGGAGCATGATGGGAAAATTCATTTGTGAGATTCCAAAAGAGGGGAAAACAAACAGCTTAAAAATGTTAACACAGCATTTTTAACAAAGTCTGAAACAGCCTTTGGTTCCCTTAGATCCTTAGCTGTGGACTTCCCATTTCATCTGCTGGCAGCAGCAACATCATAGCCATTGCAAACAGAAGTAAGAGGCTCTTTGAGCTTCCAAGCTGCTCATTTCACCCCTTTGCAAACTTTCTCACAAACTTTGTTAGGCAAAAATGTCTCACACCGCTTCTCCACTCAAAAGTAAACTATTTGTGGAAGTTTTACAATGGTAGCAAAATTAACTCAATCAGTTTAGAGCCATAGAAGAAAAAATAAATGAGATAGGGTCCCTTCAATTTATTTTAAAAAAAAAATTGCTTAGGCAGCAAACTGTAGCTGCTGACCACGGTTGTCAGAGTTGAGAGGCTGTGGCAGAGTAAGCGTAGCATTCAGAGGTCCCAAGTTCTATTCCTGCTACTGACTTACTCTGTAAACTTGGGGAAGTTACTTCACCTCGAGGTGAAACAGGCATAGTACCTACCCACCTCCATACAAGGGAGTTGTGAGGATTAATTAGATGCTGGCTGTACAGGATTTTGGCTGGATTCTTAATCAGTTCCAGCCTATCTCCACTTGCACTGAAGTCAACAGGAATTTTAGCAGTGACCTCAATGACAGCAGAATTATGCCACTGGTAAGCAATTTCTGAAATTTTCCCCTCCTCCTGCAGTAATGCTAAGGGCAATCCTCTCCACCTGTCAATCAGTAGCAGACTCTTATAGCTATTGGGCCTCACACCAGAGGAAAACAATCACACATTAGTAAACCACTGCTTTACATTTATTTCCAGCCATGCCAAGAGCCGTCTATGAGGCGAAGCCCCCTTCACAAGTTTAAAGAAACATGGCTCGCAAAAGATGAGATAAAGCTTTGCTTCATGAAAAACAAGGAACGCACGGGCGGGGGGGTTATATAATGTGGGTGCCTATCTGTTTAGCACCTCATTTGCTTTCCTACTTTTTGCTTCTTTTCTGTTGTTGCTTCATTGTAAGTGAAACAAACCTGGTCTCTGATGTTACCTTCTGTCTATAAATTGGAAGACTTGTCTGCAATCACCATCTGGCAATTAAACAAATGTTTACATTACACCTCTTTTATAGTTTCCAGCAATAGAGCACAAGGCCGCCCACACGTTAGATGGGCATTTCACAACACATGCATAGAAGAAAAAAAAAGACACCCAAAAGTTTGAACTTGCAGCTGCATTACTGCTGATCTCTATTCTGACAACTAAGGCTCTTCTCAGACAGCTATGGCTGCTTTACTACAGGTATGAATGTAAAGAGTGGCCTTCTGCTCTTGAGGGAAGATATAATGTGCAGCTATGTATATATCTCCATACAGATATGCCTATTTATTAATTGCATCACAATAGTCCCAACATGCCAAGCACATGTACAACTAGTAAAAGATGGTCACCAACCTTCTGTAACTATTATTCTTCGAAGTACGTGGCTCACATCAATTCCAACTAGGTGAGTGCATGCAAAGCTGTCAGCCTCTTCCCCCAGTAATACTACCAAGGTCAGATCTAGAGACCCTTAAAGTTGTGTGTTCACAGCACTCTATATAAGGGTCTGCCAGTCCTCTACCTCCTCAGCTCCTTCTTGCCAGAAGACTTTGACAGAGGGGTCCTGAACTGGGACCCAAGCTATGAAGGCTGAGGCTGTCCACGTCACTTGGGGTCCTTGTCAAGTGGGCTGTCAAAATGGGGACAGAGCCTTCATTAGTTCGTAACTGGTCCTAATACATGCTGTGAGCTGTCATGATATCATCTGGGCGAAGACCTGAAGGCTTTTTATTCTGTCAACCACTGCTACGGGGGGGGGGGGGGGGGGGGTGTCGTCTTTCTAAAGGATTTTTTTTCTATCAATATAGAAAGCCAAATGCCCCTATCATCCAGCAAATCAAAACTTCACTCATGATTGCTTGCAGGGGGCTTGAGGCAGAACAACAGGAGGAAAATGTCCTGATTAGAGTGAACTGAGACCATCTCTGGAAGGAATGCAGACAAACCTGATTCTTAAAAAATACTATGATGGATGTTCACGTATCAAGGCCTTCAGCTCCAACAACCTCCTAACCAATTCAATGACTACTAAGACGACACTCTACCGAGACAGGTACAAAAGGGATGTTGCCAAGGGTTCAAATAGCAGTCTCATCAGTGCAGAAAGCACCAAGTTAAGGTCCCATTGTGGAACCAGCTGACAAGTTTGAGGGAACATTCTGTTGAGCCCCTTGAGGAAACAACTCACTCTGTGATTGAAGAAAACTGAACAGCCCTCCACTCACAGATGAAACACCTATATTGCCACTAGATGGAACTTCAGTGAGGATACTGATCATCCTTGATGTTTAAGGTGTAACAGACAGTGCAGGACGCGTAGTATGGATGAACTTCTTTCTGCCAGCACCAGAAAGAAAACCTCTTCCACTTTGCCATGTAAGCAGCTTTTGTGCAAGGTTTTCTACCTTCCATTTAGATCTGCCCTACTTGCTCTGGACATTGCAACTCTTACTGATTCAGCCATGATGCTTCCAAGCCGAGAGAGAAAGGGATGGCAGATTTGGATGACAAAGGCAATCCCAAACATGTATGGTCTGGTCTGGTAGCAACAGAAGACTGACGGGTTTCTACAGCAAGCTGAAACAGCACGGTGAACCTATAATGGCATGGCCACCTCGCAACAATCAGGATCATCACTGACTTGTCTCTTTTCACTTTAGGAAGGACCTTGTGTATCAGTGGGATTGACAGAAAACTGTAAAACAGGAGAGCTGACCAATAAGGAGAGCACCTGCTGTGGAGCCCTGTGTCTTTGGAAAGAACAGAACTTCATGCACCCGCCTTGCTTGCCTGCCTCCCCAAGACACTTCAGACATGTGGAGTGCAGGTCATTCCTTGGCACAAGCTTTGTGCACTCCTTACACATGAGCAAGCACTGGCAGAAGAACAGACACTCCGGTGAACTTATAATTGAGGTGGGCAAGAGAGACAAAAATCAGGAGAGGAAAGAGAGGCAAAATGACTTACTCAAGCTCATACAGCAAGCTGGAGTCTCCTGACTCCCAGCCGTGCTCCCTAGGCACAAGAGCCCCTCACACAGCAAATACATGGGTGTGTTTAATCTAAGAATGTAAAACACACTTATCTCTGTATCCACATGCAAACTCACAGATATACGAAGTGCGAGGGCATCCAGGGTTTACTATTCATTAAAAAAAAAATGGCACCTCGCCAATGTTATAAATAGACTAGTTTATTTTTAAGCTGACTTGCAATGAGTGCATTCCCTCCCTCCTTCTATCCTCTAGCTCTCACTTTCATCACCATAGTTCCAGCTCTTGCTCGACCTTCATCTTTTTTGGCCGAGCGAGTGAGACAGAAGAAGATTCTGAACCAACCAGCCACATCAGTGAATATCTACTGGCCTGATACCACTTGTGTTTTGCCTAATGGAGAACTGTAATGCAGTGGTTTCCAACATTTCCTCTCCTGTGGCACACTTTGCTACCTATAATTAATTTGAGGCACACCACCATATAGTTTCCAAATGAACTCATGAGTATTCATGAGCCAATGAGCCAATCCAGAGCTCTTTGAGTAGGTTTTCAAAAAATTTTGTGGCATACCTGCTCCAACCTGACGGCATACCTGTGTGCCATGGCATACTAGTTGGGAAACACTGCTGTAATGCATCATACCTCACATACAAGCGTATTTCATTAAATGAAACGTGACTGGGGAGCCCACAGCACACAGGAATGTTAGACCTCTTTAAAGGAGGAAACTTTGCTCAATATCAAAGAATGGGGCACTGACAGACTGTAAGTAACCCTAGAATATAACTCAGTCCACTGCTCTAAGCTTTAGACCCTAATTACATTCCCTACCTAGAAAGGAGAAGTAACAGACTTATTTATGTATTATGAAGGCTACAAATAAGAGGGATCCCCTTTTAATTATGTAACATAATGAATATTATATAACACTTGAAAGAAATTCAACCACTTTTATTTAGCTTTTATTTACCATGGCGCATATGGGCTGATGGATATGGCAGCCCACCAAGTTTGCTGTTAAGCTGGCCAAGTTTGCTTTTATTACTGCATGTCACTATTACATGTCTTGTTTAAGAATTACAACTGCTCCTAAAGCCCATCAACAAAGTGATTATAGCAGTTTGGATGTATGGCTTCCCTCAGCTGCCTAGCCAAGCTGGAACTCAGTGTGCTGTGGCAGGGGAGAACAATTTGAGGGACAGTCTCAAAACATATAGGAAACAGCCGTAGTTGTTTAGCTGCTGCCTTCCACACATCTGTCTCAGTAACATACCCCACATTATGACATCTGATTGGATTGGCTGCTAGACAACAAACTGCACACAGTGCCAACGTTAGCATTCCACCCTCCCCAAAGACTAATTTTCCCGTGTTGACGCAGTAGTGGACTTCCTGATGATTGGCTGTAGTGGACTGTACCATGCTGCAGAAGAGGATAGACTTCGTTTTTTAAAAAAGATAAAACAAATGTGTAGTATTTGCTTTGGGTTAATGTTTGAGATAATTTCTCCATTTGTGAGTCTATTATTTAAACTGTATTTGCATCAGCAGAGCTGACCATAATTGGGGGGCCTCAGTATGCAAAACAAAAACAAAAAAAACAAAAAAAACCCACTGACAGTCCATTACTGCTCCCCCCTCCACTTGACCTTCTTTTCTAAGAAAACAAGCAACATACCAAAGTAGGCAGTTTTTTATTCAAACAAATACATTTGGATTCCCACAGTAGGACTAAGTCTATGTGAAGAAAAATGGGTATTGGTCTATTATAAAAAAGAAAACAAAAAACCCTAAATTAAACTTTCGCACTACCAAGTAAAAGGCCCTTTGTGCAACACTGTCCCACAGTGAAGTGGCAAGTGGGGGAACTTTTGGCCAAAGACATCAAGGCAAGATGTGCCCCAGGATTTTTGTCATGAAGTGAAATTTACAAAAGGCATCCTTTGCCATGGTAGCTTTGATGTCTATTTGGAGCAAGATTCTAAGGCGAGAAAGATGACTAGAGTGACCAGCCAGCAAGTTCAAGGTGGTGGTGGGAGGTAATAGACACCCATATAAGAAAAACACCCCAAATATCAGAACTGTCCCTACAAAATTGGAACATCTGGCCATCCTAATGGCAGCCCACTGGGTAGGGCCCTAGCCTATAACCTGAGGGATCTGTTCTGCCACAGATCCCCTGTATAATCTTGGGGAAGTCACTTAGTCTTGCTGTGTCTCACTGAACTAGCTGTCAAATGGAGATAACAGCAATTCACAATGTCTCAGGTGTGATGTGAGGATAAATACAGTAAAGATTGTGAGATACTCAGATACTATGGTAATGAGAGTCAAATAAACTACCTAACCCACAAATGCATTCAGTTTTCAAGACCACATCTGAAATGACACTGTATGATATCACTACTTGGCCAGGCAGCATGGCTGAATATACCCTGGTGGGATATGAGCCTATGGTTCAAAAGCACCTACAGAATTTCAAGCTCAGTGCTCAGACTAATAAGCCGTCCATCGCCTCCAGCACAATGTACACTCTCCTACTTTCCAAGTTCCTAAGGTTATTGCCATGTTTCTTTTGTCTGTTCAGGCTTTAAACTAAAAAAGTGATCTATTGGACATATTTTCAAGCTAAATTGTTGTTCACTAAATTGTTATGACCTTCCTTCCTCCACCCCCCCCCCCCACCCGTCACAAGCAATAGAAATTAAATTGATTCAGTCTATCAGGACTCTGCATCTAAGTGATTAAATTCAGCCACTAGAAAAATCTGTTTTGTGCTGCATCTGAGAAATAGAAGCTGTGTCATTGGATCCAATCTTCCTGGCCTCAAACAGGGAGAAGGAGAGGAGGTAGGGAAAGGTAAAATACAGACCTTGTCATTGTGGTTTTATCACCAGAATCGTCTTTTTCAAAGAGAGGGGTTTGGTTACTAGATGTACCGTTAAAGCCAGTGTTCGCATGCAGAAACTCTTTGCACAGCGGCATGCACGAAAGAAGATGTATTGCTGTAGCAGCAGTCAAAGTAACCAGAATCTCAAAGGTGGCTTTTGCATTAATGTTTATTCAGTCACTGTGAAATCAGAAGTTGGGATTTCTGTTCAGGGGTGTGGGAAAGAGGTAGGGGGCAGGAAAAACACCTGATCTTAGAAAGAGAGAGAGAGAGAAAATGTGTGTACAGGTTTTCTCCTTTCATATGGGGACTGTAAAAACAACAACTAGCAAGAAGGCTGGGTGATTATGTTCATTCAGCCCTATCTTCAGATAACAGACTGGGAAGGAAGGAGACAAACACCATGGCTAAGTTTGTGAAAGGGAAATTCAAAGAAGGTCCAAGAAAGGGGGAATTAAGATCATGATCCTCCACTTGTGTATCAGCCTAACTCGACTGCTGTCACTGGCGTGAACGGTGTGGCTCAGTTGATAAGGAGATCAGAGTGTGACCAAAGTGTGACCAGAGTGTGAGGTCCTACTCCCAGCTCCATCACTGGCCTGCTGGGTGACCTTAGACAAGTCACTTCCACACTCTGAGCCTCAGTTTACCCACCTCTTATCTTTGGATAATTCCTACCACCTTTGTGACCTGCTTTAAGATCTGAAGAGAGCTGAGTAAGAGCCAGGCATTGGTACTGTTACAGGCTGATTAGGCCTTTTCTGTTTCAGAAAATTAGCTTATAGGAGAGAGCAAGAGTGAAAAGCCATGCAGAAGTAATTATCCAAAAGCTGTTCACCCCTCCTCCTCCAGAAATTTATTTTCTCCATTTGTGGGATTTTGGGTCTGATTAGTGCTCTGACCTTATCTGACCTCACCCACCAACATCAAAGGGACCTCAACCAAACAGGTTTTCCTCACAGAGGAAATAAAGGTCAGAGGAAGCAGAGATTTAAGGGCTGCTTATAATTCAGCAACACCCCACAACTATCACCACTGGAAAAAATTACAAATATCCACTTTAGTAGAGACAAAATGTTTCAGAAAGGAAGATTATGGTAAAGACTCAGCAAGTACTGCATTTTAACCAGCCCCAGATAGGAGAATGCATCTGGAAACATACATGCAAAATTGCCCTGTCCTTTAAAAAAACCAAAACACAAACACCATCTCTCTCTGCTGTTATTTTATTATCCTCTAGAGTAAAAGCAAAGGGTTAATAGTAATTCAAAAGCTTTTTTTGGTTATTTGTTTTTATCTCCACTCAGGATCAGACCTAGTCAGTTATACTATGGTAAACGTCACACCAATTGAAATATCTAGATAATTTAAATTTTAAAGTTTCATATACTTATATTATTAAGGTTGCTTAGAATGACTTACCTGTCACCAGACAAGACACTTCAACTAAATCTTTTATCCTCACAGCACTTCTCATTCAACCTTGAAATCAGACGCCCTTCATGTCACCTCTGCTACATGCCAAATCTTTCTCCAAAACTCTTTTCTACAAAAAGGCTGCTTGCCAGAATACACTCTACAGTCCGTACCCTTAGCTCATCTATTCCAGCAAAGCTGCACTGGTTTTAAAGTTTACCTACACCAGTTGTGGATATGGCCCTGTATTTCCCAGGGCCTTACCAGAAAGTTTATAGCTCTCATTCCTTCCTCTTTTCACTTGCTAATTGGAGTTCTAGCTGTTATCTCCCCTCAATACACCATTCTGTTTTTTCCTTTAATTACATTTTCACATTGTCTGCACATTCTTCATTGCATCTGACAAAGTAGACTGCAGCCCACAAAAGCTTATGCCTTAAGAATTTGTTAGTCTTTAAGGTGCCACAGGACTTCCTTTGTTTTTCTTATATGCAGGCTAACCCAGCTACCCTCCTGGAACATTCTTCATGTGGTTCTCTTCTCAATATCTTCTATATCCAAAATTATTACCCCTGTCATTAGGGGCATTCAAACACACAGCTAGAGCCCTGCAAATCTGCAGTTATCCGCATTATATCCGTGGATATCCGCATGCACGGACACAATGCAGATATCCGCAGACCATTTCTTGTGGATGCAGATCAGATACAGGTCCACATATTATCATCTTCACAAAGCTAGAGCCCTGTAAATATGTAGATTTCCATGGATGTCCACAGTGTATCCGCATCCACAGATACAACACGGATATCTGTGGACCATTTCTTGAGAATGCAGATCGGATACGGACCATGTATTTATATCCGTGCAGGGGTCTACACACAGCAAATTGCTGAACATCTGTCTGTCCACATTCCATCCCTTTTGCCAGGACTCAACAGAGCTCTGTTTGACTATTTGGAATAATACCCAGAAAAGTCAGGAAGCTGCACTGTGATGCAATCTAAGCAGCATGCACAGTGGGCTGTGGGATGGTTTATTTCTTTCAATGGCATTTTGGCTTAACAATTTCACATTAAACATACTGTCATACTGTCATAAAAGATTAAGGAACACAATGCAAACAACATAATTGCAGGCCGGTGTGCAAACTCTCCCCCATGTAACATTTTCTGAAAATACATTTAAAGTAATAAAATAAACTCTTGGAGAAATTACATAAACTAAAGATACAAGAGGAGAGTTTTATCCTTCCTCATATATACATACACACACATATATATACACGCACACACACATCCTGACATGGTAGCTGTCAATGAAGCTCTGATCACCAGTCATCAAATAAAAAACAGAATTGTGGTCTGCACGGTATAAAGTGAGACTGATCCCAAGAAAAGTTCAGGAATTGCAGCAACCTTTGCTGACCCCTGTGCTGATCCTTCTTCCCCAACCCTCAGCTGGTGCCAGCGGCCCCCTCTGCTGAAAAAAATGTGGCGGCTGCCTGAAAATTCAGCAGTGGTCATGGCTGGAGTGGGACTGCTTCCCATGCATGCCATGGAAAGAAGCCACCTGGAGTGGCTCAACTTGGCAGTATGCCTGGAGACCTACAAAAAGAAGCAGTTCCTTTCAGGGGTTCCAAGGCATGTTACAGAAAGAAGCTGCCTGGAGTGGCTCCTTTGGGAGCATCATACTACAGAAAGGGGCCACTCCGGGCAGCTTTCTTCTGTGTCACATGAAGGCAAAGACATGGAGGGGGGAAGATCCCCAGTGTCCCAGATGCACCCAAAGGAAGCCAACCAAAGTGGCTTTCAGTGGCAGGAGTGGCAATTTCTGTGCTACTGCAGAGGGTGCCATGTGCCCCTCTGAATGGGCTTAGGTGCCACTGCTGGCACACATGCTGGGGGTTACCTACCCCTCATGTAAACAAACAGATCACCAGATATAGAATAAATAGCAGCCTAACCACCTCAAAAATCTGGAAACACTCAGATTCAGGCGTTAAAGTAAGTGGGAATGTACCAGAACGCAGTTCCTGGGCCCCCCATTTTTAGGCTGGCAGTGTTCCAGGGCCCCTAAAAATAGAGGAAGGCACTGAAACACTGCATTCCAGGGCCCTGCTAAAAATAGCTACAGCAGCCGGCACATAGCATTCCGGTGGCTCCACCTTTAAAGCCTGTTCCACCTTAAGCCTAGCCAGCAGAGAGCTGCAGTAGGCTGGGAGTTTGTGAATTTCCCCCTGCAGGGCAGAGCAGCTTGTGGCCAGTCAGGCAGCCTGCAAACAGTGGGAGGTAAGGGTTGGGGGGGGGGCTGCCCTGTGTGTCTGTATGTCTGGGGGTGACTGTGTGTCTGGAGGGGTGGGGTGGCTGTGTGTGTCTGTGTCTGGGGGTGGGTATTGGGGAAGGTGGTAGGTTCTGGGGATGATTAGTGGGGGCCCACCAAATTATACTTTAACCCCTGCTCAGATTTGATTTTTACCAGTGAGGCTAAAAATCTCAGCTTTGCAGATCAATAAGTACAACAGGTAGCTGCAACCGAAGGCTGACTATTAAACATGACAACTGTGCAGAAGGTTCTGAATGGAATCTCCATTCTTAGATATCTTGAAAGTCCAGGTTGGCAAGGTACAGGTTTCAATGATTAGTTGGGGTTGGTCCTGCTTTGAGCAGGAGGTTGGACTAGATGACCTCCTGAGGTCCCTTCCAACCCTAATCATCCGTGATTTGAAAAGTACACATTGCTATTAACCATTATGTTCTTTAACTGCATTTGACAGTATATCATGTACGTACATGTGTATAAAAGTTACAGTCAGGTTGGTCCATAGGAGAAAAGTAGATCCAGCTAAGGAAAGTCTAAGTTTGTGCAGATGTTCTATAATTTACCCCAGGGTATGTTTCTTTTCAAGAGCTATTACTCTGTTTACAATTCAATGAGTGGAAATTTCTCTTTTGCCACTAGTTAAAGATCTCTCTTTTCACTACAGATTCGAGGATCAATTTCAATATACTCAAGAGGAGTTAATGTTTCCTTCCATAGTACCAAGCAGCAGGAGTAAAATTCACCCACCGATATATCTGATAAAGTGCTACAAATTAATCTAAACCAATATCCTTGAAGTTTAACTACACAGCTCTAAAGAATATGGGACAGATTAGTTAATGTTTGGACAGCTCTTTGAAAATGTAAAGTGCTGTTTAAGTATTATTGTTTCTAAGCAGTCTGCTGAGATTGTCTCACGCATTCACCATCTGGGGAAATAATGGCTTTAAACAGTTTATTTGGAGTTCAAGTGCACTTAACTTTTTCCAAATATTCTCACAAGCAGATACAGATGGTAGGGTACCTCAAGTTTCTTTCTCCTGTTTCACCATAACTCCCAAGAGGAAACTGGGGAGGGGGACCCACCAGTGTCAAGTGGAGTATACCCAGGTCTTTAACTAATCACATACCATGGCTGCAAAAAGGTCCTTCTACACTCTCAGCTAAAATGCACTCTGCCAGTAGACTCCACCGAAGGCCATTCAAATATTTCTCTCTTACAAGCCAGGGATACTTTACATCTCCCTCCTCAGTTTGACAGTTGGTTTAAACTGGGTGACTTGTTTCACATGAATATTTCAGTAACACCATGAGCAAGTGACCAGATTGCTTCCTGGGCTGCGAGCAAACTTGTTCAGGATACATGTGTGTGACTGACACCAATTCTTTGCTAAGCAACTTCTGTTTGTGGAATCCATGATGGCAAAGAGAAAAGCAAGACTTCAGAGCTCTGACCAATCTTTAACTCAGCAGGTTAGTTCTTTCATATAGTACACCAGTGCTTTACTTTTAATGCACCAGCTGGTGTGAATGGACATAGCTCTCAGCACCACTGAAGTCAGAGTCACACGAATTTATTACCAGCTGACTTCAACAGAGCTACACTAGTTTTCACCAGCTCACGTGCTGGTCCAAGGACTCCATCACATGGCAGAAGTTTACTTCTAAAGCACTACAGACCACAGAAGATTATATATTAAAACTTAAAATGACATTAATAGTGATACTGCTACACAGCCACCAAACATCAGTGCATGTCCAGTTTTTCCTCTCCCTTACAACAGTGCAGCTGTTCACTCTTGATTTACACTAGTGTAACTGGAGGTCAAAAACAAGAGTCAGGTCTAACAGCAACATTAGCTCAGCCACTTTGCACTTCCTTTATGTTTTATGGCACACATTTTAGGTCAAGTAATGCTCTATCAATTTATACATTTTACAAGAAAAGCAGGAACAGAAAATACAATCTACCTCTGAATCAAGCAGGGAAAGCTAGTGTTATCTGGAAACCTTAGCTTTTACATTTCCTGATTCATTTGAATTACCATGCAGCCAAAGCATTTTACATTTAGTTTTCTGAGATATTTTGAGTGAAGATGACCTATCTTTTAAGGTAGGGTCCTTATTTTCTGTCATATCAAGAGAAACATCACCAAAAATTAGTCTTTTTTAAGGTGGGTCTATTTTTGCCCTGACCTATTTGATTTAATGGCACTTTACGGGACGGTCCGCACGGGATGTGCCAGACAAATTCAGGAAACATATTTATCAAGACTAGTATTCTACTTTTGGCACTTGCCAACACCTGCTGTTTGGGAAGATGGGAATAAAATCTTACTCTTAACGATTCTAGTCAATATACACTACTGTATGGGATCCAATTAATACCTAGAGAGTTTTCTGTGCCACATTCATTCACAAGTATATTCCTGAATTCAGTATGCATATAAAGACAGGCCTACATCTTGGTGGGATTTCAGCAGTGGTTAAAAGGAGATGCACAAGTTATTTTAAGTGCTTTGTGTATCTCTCTTCAACTGCCTACCACCTACTTACTGTGGTGTCTTCAGTGCCATGAGTCAAAGGGAAATGCCTTCCCTTTGATTCAACGCTACTCTAGTTGCCTGTGTGGTCTTCAGTGTTCAACCTACTGATCAGGTCTTCATAAACCTGGTCAGTCAACTGGGGAGATTGATCTGCCGATGGCACATTTGCTGCCATCAATGAAGACAAGCCCTAAAAGAAAAGACTATGCTGAAAAGTATGAAGAATCTTTTTAGCAAGTTGTGCGCTAGCTATTTACATAATTAAGCATCAGTAGGCTACTTTGTCTATTAAAGGGATAATCAGATGTGCTGTTTGCACTGTAAGAAAAACACACGAAGGAATAAATTAGATTTTCTGTTCAGAAACTTAGAGACCCTTTGTCAGACTGCTGGGATCCTTTCTATTCTCTGAGTTCACTTTCTAGAAGCTTCCAGGAGGAAACTCAGGGAGATTGCTGTTAGAAAATGAAAAGGTAACATGCCTACAAGCATATAAAAACACTACACTTATAGAATCATTGTATGCATGTGCACCCACAAGATGTATAGATCTATAGCTTCAAAAGCACTTAGTGATTTTGAGTGCCTACCTTCAATCAAATCAATCAATCAAATCATAGGGCTGGAAGGGACCTCATGAGATCATTGAGTCCAACCACCTAGGAACTGAACCCAGGACCTTGTGCATGTTAAGCAGAGGTGCTAGCCACTACGCTATTTGCAGGGACCTTAAACAAGCCTATGCTGTCAGAAAGTGATGAGCAAATCTGCACTCTGACAATCAGGTTCCCTTGGAATCTCTCAGGTTGGACACCCAAAATCATTAGTATCTTTAAAAAACTTACATTATAATGAAGGCAGTTATATTCTGTAGCATAGTACTTCCAAAAAACATCCACAGCACAAAGCCAAGTTATGCCTGCCTCGGATACAGCCAACTGGAGGGAGATTGTACTAGAGAAAGAAAGGGGAAGAAGATGGCCCTTCATGAAGTAAAGGTTGAAGAATTGCCAACAGCACCCCTTACTACTGAATCACTAATCTGATGTACTACGAACGGTTTCTCAAACATTCTCTTCTCATTCTACCTCACTGTTCCTTGCAGAGAATTCTTTATAAGCAGTGTCACACATGGTCATGCTGGCACGTGTGGAGACCCCTAGCTACTACTGCATTCAAATAACTAAGAAAAACTTGTCATACGCAGAACTCTGTCTTGACTGAACCTGGGAACCCAACTTTTCTTAGGAACACGACTACGTCTGAGAGGAACAAGCCTCCCTACAAAGCTGGAGCACAAACAATAAAGTTAAAATTTCACTGACAGTTGTGAGCACAGACGGAAATGTAAAACATTAAACAAAAGTGAAAGGGATGACATCTTCTGATACTGCTGTATTTAAGAGGACACCAGTCTGAATCCTTTAATTACACTTTGCTAAGAAAAGCAAGAACTCCTCACAACCTGGACACAGGAAATGTAAGAGGTTGTAAGCAACTCTCACTAAAATAACCAATTCATCTCTAACCCCTCACACTAAGAAGTCACCTCTGAGGACAGAGCCCTGGCTTCCCAGTGTATGCGACTTTTCAGTGTCCAGTGACACAAGGTTACATCAGCAGTGGGAAAGCACTTCCTCTGTAAGGGGTGACTATTCTGACAGAGCGTCTGGCATGACTGATATTCAGGAACTCACAGCATCAAAAGACAAGGTCAAATTCCAGAGTCAGAAACCGAAGACAGAGTGATGCTTGTGTTGATTCACTTGCTTTCACAATCACTGGGTATTTAATCTTTCCAGCTCTTTTCATTTGACATGATCAGCTCCTCTGGAGCCGTCACAGCCTGAGGAGCCAGCGGAGGCTGTCAAGTAAATGAATCCAGATTTTATAAACAGCCATAGTAACTCACTCCCACGTTACCATCTATTGTTAACTCACTTGCATCATGACAGGGGGAGGGGAATGTTAAGCTACTAAAGAAATAAGAAAAGGAAATGACAAAAAAGTAGTGTTGAATTTCAGAGTTTGACTGAAGCACACAAAACTACAAGCCTGAGCTGAAAGTCAGGTGTGCATGAGATCCATAAGAACCCAAACAGCCTTTGGGTTAACCCAAATTATTTCCAACGTCCCTGAAACAATGCAGGATGTTGGTGGGTGAGAGGACTATTTGCACAGCAAGCAGTGATTTCTGAACGGAAATAACATGACTTCAGATTTTCACAGAGTGTTTCCATAGGAGCATGAACACAGCTGGAAGATCAGGGATAATGAAATTTTCAGTCTTGTACGTAACTAACTGATTTAGGTGCCTAATTCCCATTTTCAAAAATTACTTGAACACTTAGCAGTCTAACGAAACCAATGAGAGTCAGTTACTTTTGAACATTTTACTCACTGTTTTATTATTTATTATTGTTGTTGTTTTGTTGCCAAGCTGGACCAGATTTGGGGACACGCAATCCAGGCCTAGTGTGAAGGTTCTGGGCTCAGTGTCCTATTTTAATGGTTAGGAACAGAAAAGAGAAAGTTTGAAGTAAAATGTTTCAGGAAACCTAAATTCATCCTAAGAAGAGACAGTTGGATTATGCAAGCAGAGATAAGATGATCGGAAGCTTGCAAGAAAAACTGAAGAGGGAGTTTTTTGCTCACTCGTTGACACTGTTCAAGTGTCCATTGAAGGAAGGCTCGGACGAACGAAGTACCACAAAGAGACCGGGCCGGGGGGGATTGTATGCCCACAGTAATTTGCCAGCAGACCGGAAATCAATTGTACAGACCCTCACAGAATGCTGACACCTAGGGAATGTTCCAAAGTCAATGATAAAAGACCTCCATTCAAACTGGACAACATCTGTCACCTTTTGCCACATAGGAAGCATTCTCTACTCCATGTTCTCCAGTTCATTCATGATGAAGAGGCAAAGGACACTTTTCCTAATGTGTGGGTAGCTTTCAGAATTCTGCGCACAGTGACCGTCACAGTCATGAATGGCAAGTTCAGCTTTTTTGGAGCTCATTAAAATATGTCTTCAATTTACAATAGCTGATGAGAAACTAACATGGCTTGCTGTTTCATTATTTGAAAATGCCATTGGCCAGTGTGGATTTTTCTGATGCTCTGCTTCAGATTGCAAGGACAAAGGCGAGAAAAAAATTTAAGGACTAGGGTTAACATTCTACAGCTGTCACATATTATAACACTAACACTGGTCCACGCAATGTTGGTGCACATCGTGTTAATACATTTCAGTTATTCTTAAAATTAAAAAAAATTCTATAAGCTTGAAGAAATGAAATTTTTTATTTGCTTTTATACAGCAAAAATAAACATACATCCTGGCATGCAAATTTATCATCTTATATGACAGGGATAAATCATTCATGCAAATTGTGAATCAAAGTCATGAAATGGACTACAAACGTAATAAAAATAAGGTATGAAAAAGTTTAACAAATGGGGGAACACGTCAAAGACCCTCCTCGCTTTAGCAAAACAAACGAAGTCCTGTGACACTTAGAGAATAACAAATCCATTTATTGCATAAGCTTTTGGAGGAGAAAATCCAACTTCGTCAGGTGCTTTGAAGATGGGGGAACTCACAGAATGGGAGGAAACAAATGCAGGGAAGTGTAAGTCATAGGAACAGGTCACATTGCAACATCAAATCAAAACCGTTTTAAAGATTCAAACACTGGGGAACAGCATACAGAGGAAGATGAGGTCAAGCTACCTGCTGTAATGAGAAAGAAGTCCAATGTCCCTATTTAGACCCATAGCAATACAGTCAAATTTGCAAATAAATTCTAGGTCTGCAGCTTCCCTTTGAAGCCTCTGGCTGTTATTTATTTATTTGAGCACAGCAACTAGTTAATCAATGGCATAATCAGGAAAATAGAAGTGCTGATGCCCTGGTTTTAAAATGTTGTGATTTCTGATGTCAGATTTGTGCCTAGTTATTCTTTTGCACAAAAGCTGGATTTTCTCCCATGAAAGCTCATTCAATAGATACATCTGATAGATTCCTTGATTGTTTTGCTGAACTAGCCTAACATGGCTGCCCCTTTGGATCAACAATTTAAGTGTCATTTGGCCTAGGGTTAACCCTGTTCCCAAACCCCTTAAGATGGAGAAAAAACTACTACTTACAAATACCATGTATGTAACCTTCCTTACTCCTATAACAAACTCTACTCAGAGAGTTCATATTCTTGGGCCTACGTATTATAATATATAGCATACCTGATCAAACACAGCTTGGATTTTTATTCCTAAACTTGCATCCCTTTTTAGCCTTAACTTTTAAAGGGAAGTGTGTTAAGCCATCTCTTTAATAAGGAGTGGTAACAGAACACTTGCAGAGAGAACTGTGAGAACTGTCAGAGGCAGCTAAATCAGCAGGTGAAAATTTCCAGAGGGGTAGCTGTGTTTGTGTACAGCAAAAACAATGAGAGTTCTGTGGCACCTTACAGACTAACAGATTTCTTCGGGCACAAGTTTTCATGGGCTCCAGCATGCTTCGTCAGATGTGGTTTGGAACCCACAAAAGCTTAAGCCTGAAGAAATTTGTTAATCTGTAAGGTGCCACAGGACTCTCTCTCTCTCTCTGTTTTTTTTTTTTTTAAATTAGAAGTGCTCCACCCATGTAAAGGTGAACTTCGTTATTTAGCCTTATACAAACAACATCAGAGACCTCAGCCAATAAAATTGTTCCAATGTGCTGGGTGCTGCACAAACATACAGAGAGACACAGTGACTGCAATGAAGAACGGCAAGGCTGACAATGGGATTTTTATTAGTTTGGTTTTATAGATCTGAGCTGAGGCACAGAGGGACTGACTAATCGACTTGCCAAAGATCACACGGGAAACCTGTGGCAGTTCCAGCAACTAAATCAGATCTCTTGGGTCTAAGTCTTTGGGCTAACCACCTTTGTTCCTTTCTTACTTCTGGCTGGTAATTACAGGTCATTTTAGCCCGTATGTTATGTCCTATGGGCAAAATAGTCCCAACTCCTTCAGCTGCCACTGATTCCACAACATCCAGCATGACTTGGAAATGGGAATATCGTGAAAGCAAAATGGCGCAAGCTGCTATACAAAATACAGCAGGGTCTGCTCATGACCCTCTTGCATTTCCTACTTTTGAACCTATGGCTGAATCAAATATAAATAGGCCCAACTCCACTCCACTGACTTCAATAGCTTTGCACCGATGTACACTGATAGGTGAACGCAAGCTAGGTCTTGGACTGACACAGAAAGGAATGCGGAAGAGACTACCACCTGTCAGTTAAAAAGCAGCACTGAAAAAGAGTCATCAAGGGTGCCTCTGTTCTGTTCTCCAGGGCATGAAAGATGAGTTTCCAAAGGGATAGCCATGTTAGTCTAGTCCAGTAAAAAAACAACAAGCAGTTGTGTGGCACTTTAAGACTAACAGATTTATTTTTTGCATGAGCTTTCGTGGGAGAAGATCCCACTTCCTCAG
>ML681971.1:21722098-21772385 GCA_007922195.1 Podocnemis expansa | reverse complement strand
GTGCAGAACAGAGGGGAATGATCACATCCCTTGATCTGCTGGTAATACTTCTTTTCATGCAGCCCAATATGCCATTGGCCTTTTTGGCAGCAAGAGCACACTGCTGACTCATATCTAGCTTCCCATCCACCAAGACCCCCGGGTCCTTTTCTACACTGCTGTTATTTAGCTGAATGTTTCCGAGCCTGTAGCAGTGCATGGGGTTTTTTCGTCCCACGTGCAGGATTTTACACTTGTCCTTACTGAACCTCATAAGATTTCTATTGGCCCACTGTTCCAATTTATCTGGGTCTCCCTGAATCCTGTCCTTGCCCTCCAACATGTCTACTGGTCCCCCCAGCTTGGTGTCATCCGCAAACTTACTGAGAATGCATTCTATTCCATCATCCAACATTTTCATCAATGATCTGAACAGAACCGGACCCAGGACCGACCCCTGGGGCACACCACTCGTGACTGGTTGCCAGCTAGACATCGAACCATTGATTCCTACATGCTGAAACCGCTGATCTAGCCAGTTTTCTATCCACCTTATAGTCCACCTATCCAACCCATACTTCCTTAATTTGCCAATGAGAATGCTGTGGGAAACTGTATCAAAAGCCTTGCTAAAATCAAGGCATATCACATCAACATAATTGCCCAAAGAAGAGATTAAAAGTGAATTGTTTTGTTCAAGAGTGGGTTTATGTGCAAAAGTATTGATGGGACTGGGCACAGCAACAAGAAGCTCTCAGAGACAGGAGTAACTAACAAATTCTTCTCTACTTGTATACCACCATTCTCTGCATACAGCCAGTTAGACTACATGTGAACAATTATGGCCATTCACCTCCATGAGGGAAAAGTGTCCTTATATTTCTTTCTAGAGATTTGTGTTCCTTTTTCGAAATGTTAGTCAAGAACCAACTACCGGTGCTCCCCACAGGTATTTTGAAAAGCTCTACTCTTGCTAGCGCTCAGCTTAGAAAAGCTACATGCCTGTGCTCTCAGTGTTAATTCTGTTAAGCCCTCAATCTTCAAGCATCTGACAAACTGGGATTTTCTCCTATGAAGGCTCATGCAATAAATAAATGTGTTAGTCTTTAAAGCACCACAAGACTCCTAGGATGTTAATGCATTTTATAACATGACAGCATCATGATCACAAGCCCATTCTCAATATGGAAAGTGTTCTCCACCCCAGGTTACATGACAAGCATACATACACAAAACAAGCAGCCAAAAAGGGTATGTTGCATGCTGAATTTATACCATCCCAGGGCTAAAGCAGCTGGCACTGTTTTTTCATTAACAAAGCAAGGTTAAAACGGAAATTTTTCCAAAAACAAAGCTTAGGTCTGGCATGAAAAACATAGTATTCTGGACCAGGAGTCTTGCATAAATGGGATTAGAGTTGCAAAGTCTACATATCAAAACGTGTTTCATGGGAGGCTAGGCATGTTGTGCTTTCAGAAAGGCAAGTATTAAATGTGCTTTCATGTGATGGAATGGTAAATACCAAAAACATCCAATGGAAAGTATTAGATGGTTGATGAGATCTGTTGCCTTTTACTTAGATCATAAGCTCTTTTGTGCAAGGATCATCTTTCTGTCCTGTGTCCATACAGCACCTAGCACAGAGCAGGGGTTTCAAACACGTGGCCCCTAAAGCTATTTCCTGCGCCCCATAACAATGCTATTGTTACCAATATTTGCAATATCACTGTATGAAAAGGTTTCAGTGGTGCAGCCTTCATGCTAACGTACTAGTCCTCATGTGGCACTTGTGATGATTTGAGTTTGAGACTCCTGGCGTAGAGGGACTCAACACCATGAATATGTGCTGCTTGAAGTTACCACAGTAGTTTTCTTTCAGTGTTTCACACAGTTTTGTTCTCTGAAGCCTTAATTTGGGAACAAACAAGACAATTTAAGAAAAAATTAACATTGTGACAGCCTCTGAGACACTCAGACAAAAAAGAATAGCAACCTTAGCAGGACATTAGTAAAATTTTTCACCCAACACCCTATAGGTGTGGGACAAGGCACAAATGAAAGCAACATGCTCGTGGCCTTGGAAAAGATACAAGACACCTCCTAAAGAGCATGGCATTTCTGCTGGTAGCAACCTGTGGCATTCCTGTAAATCGATACACACATAATAATTTCATTGAGAAGGCAGACCAAGTTCGGAGGAAGGTGGAAGCATGCATTTATTCCAAATGCTGTTACTAACTCAGCAACTGACTGTGCAGGGGGTAAAATGCTCAAGTAAATGAGACGCAAGAAAGAGGATTAGTGACAGTCAGGTCAAGTAGGGCCAAGATGATTTTCTTTATTTCATTTTTAACCAGGAAAAGCTGACTTTTTTACCCTGAAATGGTCTAAAGGAGCCAACCTGGAATGACGCTTAGAGCCGTGTTCCCACCAGACATCAGTTAGGACTGAAGGTTATGCATGCTCTCTGTGATGTAGTACCCAGAAACCCCAGATGAGATCAGGAATATGTTGCACTTGGTGCTCCATGTACACATTACTAAGAGAGAGTCTCTGTGCCATAAACAATTTGCAAGGTAGATATGGATGATGAAGCATAAAAGGGGAAAGAAAAGCACAGACAGATTAAGCAACTTGCAAAAGACCACACAGGAGGTTTGTGGTAGAGTCTGAAATATCAGGCCATACCAGTTCCCAATTTTAAATCATGGTAATTTCTTTAGCAGTTTAAGGAAAAAGCAAACTGCATTTCCAACTTTCTTCAGAGTTCTGATATAGCCTCCCTCCCTCCGCAGTCAGCCCTGCACCTTGGTGTTATATAAAATCCATTTAGAAAACTCTGTGACCAATAGGTTATTTGTAACTTCCCCAAAACTTGTTTTATTACAGTCCACCTAAATACTGGCCTCCTGCACATAAGCTTTAGCTCAGAGAATGAAAAAAAAAAAAACAAAAACAACAACAACCACCTTTTCTTTAAAACACAATGGTCAATTTTTCCAGTTTATTAGAAAGATAGTAGTGGTGGCAGAAGAAATTATAAGAAATACATTTTAAGTTCAAAGGGATTGCTATAATCGCCCGCATGTCAAAGTAAAATCTTAAAATAGGGTGCATATTATATCCCCTTAGCATTGCAAGGATTGAATATACAAATTCTGAAATCCAAAATACTAGAAGTGAAAGCACATCAAAATATACAGCAGTGAACACAAAGGAGGACCAAAACAAACTAAGATCTTATGGCACTTCTAAGGAATAATAAATGTATTTATTACATCAGCTTTTGTGGATAAAAGCCCACGTGATTTATGCACCACAGCTCATGAGATAAATACATTTGTTAGTCTTTAAAAGTGGCATAGTACTCCTCGTTTGTTTTACTGAACTAGACTAACACAGCTGCCTCTCTGGAACTTGTCACCATGCAAAGCAGGACCAAATGCTGTTCTCTAATAACCATATGAAGATATTCCTTATAAATCTTATTCTTTTTAATTGCTTCAAACTCATCCCAAGCTTGTTCAACAACAGTGCATCAGTCTCTTTATTGTAAAGGTTTGTAATATTCAAGTTCAGCAACTGAATGACTTACTTTCTGCTCATGGATACTCAGGTCACCTTAGAAAGGAAGGAAAGAAGGAAGGAAGGAAAAAGAAAATGAGCTAAAAGTTATTTAAGTATCAGCCACATAGCTCATGATTCTTTCTGAATGCAACGGAGAGAATAGCAGTTGTTGAAAGAACAAATGAACGAACCCACCCCATTCTGAATTTTACTACATATTAAAATCTTTCTGGTACTCAGGATATTCCAGATTAGAGTGTAAATAAAGTCTGGACCTGCCCTTCTATTTTAGAATATGCAACTAATTCACAAAGAGTGGAAGTGGAACACTGAAAATTTAAGAGGGTCAAATCAAAAAACCACTTCTCAGCTGAGCAACTACAAAATAAACCAGTCATCCTGTTGATCACAAAATCTACGTATCAGTGTGCAATAGAAGAAAGAATATAATTAGATCATGAGTCTAAATGGTCTAAATTTTCATCGCCCTAATTGCAAGACTCCTTGCTCCTCCCAACACTGTTACACGTAGACTTCCAAAAATCTCCCTGAAATGAACCCATTGAGAGAAAGCCTTTTTTCACGCTAACAACTCTACTGTAATAACATCTTCAGAGGCCATACCCAAGGTCTTAAGGAAAAGTAAACCTTTGGTGCATTTACTTCTCCACTGGTGCATTAATTCGTTCAGACCCAGACAGCCTTGCCAAATAAGGAACAGCATTCCTTCAAGTTTGTGTGTTTTATGTTTTCCACAGCTGTCAAAAAGAAAAGCTTTCAGGAAGCAAATTATGTCAACTACCTGATTAGGATAAAATCCTTAGTGTAGATAACTCTCTCTTTCCTCCACCTGCTTCCAGCCCCACACACATGCCAGTGAAAAACAGGAGAGAATACAGGGGTTCCTCATCCATTACTCACCATATTTTTTTAAGCCAGCAACAAAGGTTAGATGGGTCTTTATTTGTATTATTCTCTTCATTCATGTGTGTAACACTGTATACACAAAGAGGGGTTACCTTTAGGGCAGTGCTTCTTTCATTTTGCTGTTTGCATGTTGTTTGGTTTAAACTTGAATATTCTTGCAATACAATTACAATACTATGGCTATGTTCAGATATCCTTGAAGCAAGGACAAGGGCTTAAGGAGGTATTTTTCTCCCACGCGCTTTAACTATAACTAGCCCATAAGCCAAGACTATAAGAAGATATTAGAAATTTAAAATCCTTTGAAGCATATTTTTCATGAAAAACAGCATCAGAAGCTACAAGAACATTAGTCAACTGATTTATTTTGCTCCTGACAGCAAACAAGCAATTGTCTGAGATCCTTTGATATTTTGAACTTACCTTATCTTAAAGCCTTCTTGAGGATCCAATCTTTGCAAAACAAAGTTGGAACATGTCTACAGCTTGTCTGAGATGCCACACATATAGCCAGGAAAAGAAAACTAATATAACACATAGAACGTAAACACACTGTTCTGTTCCGATTTCAGAATTAAATTTAAAATACAAACCTGATTTCCAGGCTCCTAAAATATCTGATTTTAGGAAAGCAGTAAAAATAAGGAGGAAACAGAACAATTGGACCTGCTTCAAGATTTTCAGAGTAAGTAAAGCAAACTTGGCTAGAAAAATTTTAACATGTCTTTTCTAGAAGCTTACTAAAGAAAAGTTTAAAAGATTTCAGAGAAAGGTTTAAAATTTCAACACATGAAGTATTTTCAGAAATCATATACATTTCTTTGCCATGGAAATATTCTAAATCTTCTTAACATTTATTTTTTAAACTGTCCTTTCCTACACACAGAATAATACATTTATATTTCTGAATAGGGCAGTCGTATGTGGTGACATCATACATGGAGAAATCTGAAAGGTTAAAGCAATCAAAACATACCTGTTAAGCAAATATGTTTCCCCACTGTCCTGGTTACCTAGGGCTGAAAGTACTACAGCCTTGTTATTCAAAAGACTGTTCCCACAAAAACCAAGTTCAGCATTTCTATAAGCAACTTTTTACATAGCTCCCTCTCAATGAATAGGATGAAAAGTATATCTGGAGCAAAATCACATCAATGAATATGACATTTTAACATTCTTAAACTCAAGTGGTGTTTCTGACAAATTCTCTGGTTTAAGCTTTTTGCCACTTAGAAACAACAATTTCTAAGCAATTTTCTTAAAGGTAACGAGTAGTCAGGGTTCAGAAAAGGGTTAAAACACCATGGCAAACAACAAATCCTGGCATTACACCAGAAGGGACATGGGAACCAGGGCAGCTGAGTTACAAAGGCCTGATTGTAGCAGCCCACTGGATTGGAAATGACTTGTAGGCCTAATGAAACAAAACTTTGGCAGTAAAACAGAATGAAAGGAATGAGACAATAAAAGACAGGAACAAAGGGAGCAGAGTTGTTTCAGCTTAGCAAAATAAGCTCACTTTGTTGTTGGGAAAAGCCAAAGCCGATTAGGATAAACCAATGACTAAGCGCAAGTCTTCCAAACTAATTACACAGTTCACCATGTGAAGAATAATTGCAAGTCTCAAAATAAGGAATACTTTACTTTCACAGGAGTTCTATAAAGCAAGCATTGCCTAATAAAAAGCTGAACCATAAGAAGTCCCTTATCATGAGTAACTTACAGCTTAAAAGGTGCACAACATGCATGTCCTAGGAGAAGTACAATTCATTAACTTTTAGGTGCTTCCTCCTTCTAGTCAAAATCCTTTAAGAAGCTATTGCTTTTCCTTTTATTACATGATACTGGAGTCTTAAACATTCTGATACATCCTAATCAAAGGACAATGAAGGAAAAACAGGATAGACTCCATTAGCAAATATCATGGTTTTATTTTCTTAAGTATAACATAGCTTAATTACAGAGAAAAACATTGGTAATTTAGATCAAATTGGACTCAGATAAATGTGCTCAGGGAGAGTGCATGCAGAATTTCACCCCATGGATTACAGCACTGATGTGGATTAAAATTCCAAAAGTATTCTTTGTCACTAGGAAGAGTGGGGTGGCAACACAGAGAGGAACAGAAAGGCAGAATTTGGACCTCATTTTAATTTTTTTAACCCTCTTAGGACATTCTGGCTTAAATATATTAAAAAGGCTTTGTTCCTGGGCAGACTCCCACTTTAGCCTCTGGATCCTCACTACATGGCTGCAGATTCTGGACCATAAACATAGCAGGTCAATATATGTTTAAGTGTTTTAAACCACTTTGAGTGGAATTTTAAAAGATCACAAGAACAATTCTACCAGGCATCGGTGTGATGAAAACTGTACTGCGGAGGCCAGAACTGACATTGCAGTGTTCTTTTTGACAAAAGCATATTACATTTTTCACTCTCCTGCAAATTAGCATTTGGAATCTAAACCCTATGTTCAGCAGACACTTGTGACTCAGTTCAGTAAGGGTTTCTAGCTTCAGCACCAGCCTACAAGCACCCCACTCCACACAACGCACCACGGCATACACTAGTGCGCAAGGCCACATACTGCAAGCACCCTCCTAGTTCTGGGCTGCTCTGTGAGAAATAAATGATGCCCACTGTTCATCTCAGTTACAGCAGCTTGCCTCCAATACACCTGCCCATCCCCACTTTTCACATACTCCCTATTGCCAGGGCTTGCAAGGGGGGGATCCTTAGAAGAAAGCTTTAGTGCTGTCTTCGGGGAATTCTCTAGATCCAAGGCTCTCAGAGCCACTTTTCACAGACCTGGCCTTTTTATACACTGCCACAATAATTACACATAATATCTAGCTCCTATGCAGCGCTTCCCATCCATAGATCTCCAAGTGCTTTTCATGGAGAGGTCGAAGTAGAGGTGAGGATCTCACCCCAGGGTTCCATTCCAAATTCTTGCCACTCACCTGCTATATGATCTTGAGCAAATTGCTTCTCTGTGCCTCCGGTGCCCATCCCATGCTGCATCTGCATTGTCTATTTAGCTCCTAAATTCTCCACAGCAGACAAACTCTCTCGCACATTTGTACACTGCTTGCCATAATGGGGACCCAACTCTAGGTACTGCCATAAGAAAAGCAGCAACTGCCACCAGCACCACTTAAATACTGTTTTCTCATTCACCCAGAAAAAGTTTGATCTATTATGTGTCTAGTTCTGAACTTACCACACCTTGAGCAAACCAGACTTTTTGTGACAAAATCCACTAAGTTTTAAAAAGGCTTCTGTTCACAGGCTCAGTATTACCCTACCCAAGTATTCAATAACCATGATTTAAGCCCCCAAACCCCAAAATCATGAGATTTTTAAATAACAAAACATTTTGTAAAACAAACAAGGAGTCCTCTGTCACTTAAAGTCGAACAAATTTATTTACTGCATAAGCTTTCATGGAAAAAAATCCCACTTCATCACTTTTCTCCCACAAAAGCTTATGTAGTAAATAAATTTGTTAGTCTTCGAATGCGACAGGACTCCTTGTTTGTTTTGCAGAACTACACTAACACAGCTGCCCCTTTGGAACTTGAATACATTTTGTTTTCTGTTGTGTTTTTGATCCTTTAGGTTACGTCTTCCAGCTTTCTTCTGAAACCAGAAGGGCTAAAACTGCCCTTATTTGTTAAATAAAAGATGCTCAGAACTCCAAGGCTTTAAGGAAAGCATTGCATGACTTGACATAAAAATCACAAGAGGTAGAATCACTGCATATTTGGATTGCTAACTGATGAGGGTTTTTGTCACAGTAAAAGCAGGAAGATCTAAACTGAGGGTTTTGCTCCCCCCCCCGCATTCTTTTCAAATTATTTTTCAATTTCTGTCACTGAACATGGAGAATGGCATAAAACAAAACACTGCCATTCCCTTCATACCAACTTTATTTATTAGTGAATGATACCCAGTGAGTTTGGCCCACCACCTCATAAACATCTTATCCTCCAATTGTATTTCTAGAGCAATGTGAAGTTAGTGAAGCAGCTAGGCTTTCCACTGCAAGCAAAAACAGGATTTCTAGAACATCACTGGTTAAGTGTTTTTTCATCCCAATAAATACATGAAACATTTGAGAGAAAGAGGAAGCAGCTGGAGTCATTCTTATCAAACCTGGGAGGCATCTCAAGAATGTTCATTATATAAGGCATTTTGTTGTTTGTTTCCTATGAGAAAAAAAGAAAGTGCTCAGCAACTCAACCCCCCTAAAGCCATGCCAATGATCCATCATGAAATATTATTTGTATTAAACTATAGTTGAGGCTGATGATCCACTGAGCTAGGTACTCTATGAACACATTGTAAAAGTGAGTCCCCACCCTGGAGAATCTGTCTGTCATTATTTAAATCATGAAGAGTAGGAGAAAAATAAGCACAGAGTAAGATCAGCTAGCCCAAGGTCACACATCATAATCAGACAGACACCAGGCCACATATGCTAGCCTATTGTGCAATCTACTGTCTTAAATTACTGGGCCTTAAACTTAGGTGTGCTGAGCACACAAACGCAACTAGCACTGATTTACTGGTGTTGAGGTGCTTGATTAGCTCAGCATCAGGCCCTTAGACAGCAACCCCAGATAACCTCACATCTAAAACACACCACCAGTGAGATCAGCATTTTTACACCTCTTTTACAAGTGGGTAAACTGAGGCACAGAAAGCTTAAATGCCTCATCCATGGTCATGAAGCAAATCATAGTGGAGCCAAGAACTCAAGGGGTCTTTTCTCCAAACCACATGCTTTTATATTTTATAGTTTCGTGCTAGACTGGGAAGTACAAAATCATTCTGCAATTCCCAGACCTTGCATTAACCACCTAATCTCTCTTTGTTCAAGTTCCTCATCTGTAAAATGAGGCTAGGACTTCCCTACCTCACAGGTTTGCTGTGAAGATAAATGTTGGGGAGGAACTCATATCACAATACACAAGAGTAGAGAAGCTCCAGTTAAAAAAACATTGCTCTACAATATAATAGTAATTTTTAGCTCTCAGAAAGCACTTTCAGTCAGTAGAATAGAACACAGCCCACCAGAACCCTAGTGCCCTAACCACTAGGAAACACTGCCTCCTCTTACAAAACACAAATATGTATTTGTCCCCCTTCAATGGTGCATTCATCTACTTGGTCTACGTACTGATTCAAAGATGCTTATTGATGTTAAAAGACTGAAGCCATCGAGATGTGACTTATGATTTTGGGTGCCTCTGGTTTTGGTCCTTAACTCAATGCACTTTGAAAAGGACCCAATTTGCATAAAAGCACTGAGCACATACCTTCTAAAAGTCAAGTCCCTCTTAAAGGTGTCGTTAGTTCGGCATCCATGTTTTGATGCAATCAGAATCACTAGTCTCTTTTGAAGACCTTAGACTGGTTGCTTGCATTCACAGAGACCGAGAAACTGCAAGCATGAAACTACCAGATGGCAAAATTAAAAGACTATATTAAGGGTGCACTCAGGCAATATGCAAAGCACATACATCAAAACTATTATTAACTTTAAAAAATACAGGTTAAAGGAGTTCTGCCTTTTTGATAATGACTACAGAAGTAGCATCCAAGAGCTCATGTAATCCTTTAATAAAAGGCTCAGCAAGCTGTAAACATCCTGCCAGAATTGGAATTTATCACTGAAAATAGAATGAATGGTTTGCAGAACAACCCTCAATCCAGTCTAGGAACAACTTATAGGAACTGCTCCTCAACCAGCAATAAAATAACATGGCCAAGGGTCTAAAAACTCCCAGTAGGGACTGAGAGCTCTGAGGAACTGCTGAGTCGTCCCACCAGCCTACAACCCAATCAATTATTTCACAGCAAAATTTGGGAATTCAGTTGTGGGGACTATCAGGGCATTAGAGGCCATCAATAGCAGGAGGACCGCAATATCAAGGCAATGGAAATACATTTGTTCTTCTCAGAGACCAGATCACCCAGCCAGGCCAAGGTAGGGCAGTTATGTTTCTAGGATGTGTCCCAGACCATTCCTAAGGTACTGCACAATGCAACCTGGTGGAGCAATTGGTTCACAAGTACAGAATTAGAATGGAGCAAGAATACCCAGGGAATTATAGTGGTCATTGCAAGAACCAGCATTGGAAGGGGAGCATATAGTGATGGATTAACAGCAACAAGATCTCCCTAACATATCTGGACTGATTTAAAAATAATAAAATCAAAAAGGCAACACATATCAGAAGCCTGAGGCAACTAAAAACGAAACAGCAGTGTCTCTGCCATGGCCAGAACCAGCCTCCCATGGAACACAAAACTCTCCTCCCTCACACAGATCTTATCCCTCTGCAGCTGTCCAAACAAAGAGATGCACCATGCACTCAACCCTGAATACCAAATGCAGAGGTATTTTCTTCAGCAGGAGGGAAGTGGTTCCAAAATGGAGTCGACCCCCCCCCCACCCACGAAGCTCCCACCTAGAAAAACCAAGGGAGATCCAGCTAAAAAGCCTCTGTTTACCGCAGATTCTGCAGCATGGCAAGGCAAGAAATGCCACCTCTTGGAGAAGAAGGTCCCAAAACATTTAGTACTTAACCAAAAGGAACAGTATGAGGTGGGTTCTAGGCACATTATTTAAATTCGGGGGGGGGGGGGGGGGAGATGTCTAATGAAACATTCTGCTTTGCCTATCTCACCTATTACTTTTAAGAGCATATTCAAGAGTAACTTGTTTAAAGTGTTTTCAGTGAGAGGTCCCCTAAACCTCCCAAACGGATCTCTTGCACTAGTCAAGAATCACAGTGAGGAGATCTTTGCCTAATGTCCATGGGTAACAAGGGAACATTATACTGGCTTGTTAAGGTGACAGAAACCTATACTTCCTTTAGCAGGGTCATCCAAATTTTGCAGCATTCAGTAAACTTTCCAGAAGCTAGAGAGTCCTAAAGTTTGCATGACTTAACTGAGCCTTTGGGTTTTCAAGTGAAACTACTTCAGTTTTATTTCAGTGGCACATTTGCAAAAATATAAATTAAAACTTGAGTATCTCAAAGTCCACTGAATAACTTCATCAGATTACTTCTGATGTGGGAGTCTCCTGCTTAAAAAAGGCGTTTAGGGAAGTGTCCTGCCTTTTTTTATAGGACACAGGTCTTAAAAGGACAATCAACTTAAACCCCAGTCAATTACAAAGAAAAAAAGTTGAAAGTTCTTCCAAGCATTATACATGCCTCTGCTGTATCTTGATGACACCTGTTCTGGTTTTACAATCATATTTCCCTAATTTAAACATAATCGCCCTCCTCCAGCTATGCTGTGTGATTGATCCATGCAGCCAAAGCGGGAATGGAACGATTGTTGGAAGAGAAAAATATTCTCTCTGGTCACTTTTCATAATCTTAAATGTCACTACAGCAGCTGCAGGTAAAAACCATTTCAGAGGAGTGTGTGATTATTAAGCTAACAGGGGTCCTTGAGACCAATAGATGGCATTACAGATTCAGCAAGTTGCTTTATGAGTGCCTGGAATTATTGCCACTTTGGATTTGAACTTATTTTTTCAGAAAGTCTCAGGGATCCAACTGCTCTGCTATAGCTCTCTCTAGTTTCTCATGCAGTCCTAAGCCTGAAACTGAACCCTTGTGGACTCGTGTACAGAGCCCAGTTTAAATCAGAGGGACCCCGTGTTCAGACGCTGCTCTGTCTGCAAAGATCCAGTTACAAGATTAAACTTATAGTTATTCATTTCTTGAAAATATCCCTTTGTAAGCTTAGGGAAGTTTCAGATCTTCTTCAGTGTCACTCCACAGCATGTTCTGCAGAGGTTAAAGCAGGCCGGAACAGCGGAACAGCTTTCTGCGGCCCACTATTTTTAGGGGCTCAGTGTTCTGGGGCCCCCAAAAATAGAAAATGGAGCTGGAATGCTGCATTCCACGCCCCACAATTTAAAAATAGCAGGCCCCAGAATGCAGTGTTCCAGCTCTATTTTCTTTTTTTAGGGGCCCCAACACTGAGCCTCTAAACAGAGCAGTCCCCAGAGTGCCTTTCCCAGTGCTCTCTGGCTGGCAGAGAGCTGCCCGAGCCCAGGCTGACGCTCCGGCCATGCCAGGGCCACTCTGAAGTGACACGGGTGGCCAGGCAAGGGAGTCCTGGGGGGTTGGTTTGGGGTAGTATTCTCACCAGGACTTGAAACTGGGGGTAGGGGCAGGAGCAGCGTTAGGGGGTGCTCACTAATTTGGTATAACACTGTTACTAGCTGGCAACTGAGGGTGAATGGGGGAGGTGCTGGGAGGTGTTAGGGAAATCCCTGATTAAGGGACAGGCAAGCCAGCCCAGTGGGGAAAGGGTATGGGGGAGGGGGTTGGCCCAGGGCAGCAGGGGAAGACGGTGTTGTTTGGAAGGGGGATGGTGAAGGGTTGGGGGACCAGCGGTCAGACAGTGGCCAGGGGAAGTTGCTGGCGCAAGGGGAGGGATAGGAGTGTGGAGGGGGGCAGTAGCTGGAGTATGTGAGGGGGGGCCCACCAATTTAGGAGGGTTCAGGGCCCACCAAATTATACTTTAACCCCTGGTGTTCTGCAACATCCATAAAAGACCTGACACAAGAAACTTTTAAAAGAAAATCCAATAGACATTCTAGTGTTACACACAGGACTTCTGTTAGACCTAAGGCTCTGTTATCAGTTACAGACAAAACTTATTCAAATACCAAATTCCTTCCTCAGATTCATAAAGGGTGACCAGGTAACAACTGAGAAAAATCGGGACGGGGCAGAAAGTAATGGGCACTTATAGAAGAAAAAGTCCTGAATATCAGGACTGTCCTATAAAAAATGGGAAATCTGGCACTTAGTTAGAATCATAGAATCCTAGGGTTGGAAGGGACCTCACAGGTCATCTAGTCCAAACCCCTGCCACAGGCAGGACCACTCCCACTAAACCATCCCAGTCAGGGTTTTGTCCAGCTGGGCCATAAACACCTCCAAAGATGGAGACTCCACCACCTCCCTCGGCAGCTCATTCCAATGCTTCACCACTCGCCTAGTAAAAAAGTTTTTTCTAATATCCAGCCTCAACCTCCCTAACCGCAACTTGAGACCATTGTTCCTCGTTCTGTCCTCTGTTATTACCGAGAACAGTCGAGCTCCATCTTCCTTAGAGCATCCCTTCAAGTAGTTGAAGGCTGCTATCAAATCCCCCCTCAATCTTCTCTTCTGAAGACTAAATAAGCCTAATGCTTTCAGTCTTTCCTCATAGGGCTTGTGCTCCAGCCCTTTAATCATTTTGCTTGCCCTCCTCTGAACTCTCTCTAGCATGTCCCTGTCCTTTTTGTAGTGGGGAGCCCAAAACTGAACACAGTATTCTAGACGTGGCCTCACCAGTGCAGAATAGAGGGGAATGATCACATCCCTTGATCTGCTGGTAATACTTCTTTTCATGCAGCCCAGTATGCCATTGGCCTTTTTGGCAGCAAGAGCACACTGCTGACTCATATCTAGCTTCCCATCCACCATGACCCCCGGGTCCTTTTCTACACTGCTGCTACTTAGCTAAATGTTCCCCAGCCTGTAGTGGTGCATGGGGTTTTTTCATCCCACGTGCAGGATTTTACACTTGTCCTTATTTAACCTCATAAGATTTCTATTGGCCCACTGTTCCAATTTATCTAGGTCTCCCTGAATCCTGTCCTTGCCCTCCAACGTGTCTACTGATCGCCCCAGCTTGGTGTCATCCGCAAACTTACTGAGAACGCAGTCTATTCCATCATCCAGATCATTGATGAAAATGTTGAACAGAACCGGCCCCAGGACCGATCCCTGGGGCACACCACTCGTGACTGGTTGCCAGCTAGACATGGAACCATTGATTCCTACATGCTGAAACCGCTGATCTAGCCAGTTTTCTATCCACCTTATAGTCCACCTATCCAACCCATACTTCCTTAATTTGCCAATGAGAATGCTGTGGGAAACTGTATCAAAAGCCTTGCTAAAATCAAGGTATATCACATCAACGGTTCTTCCTGCATCCAGAAAACCAGTCATCTGATCACAGAAGGAAATGAGATTGGTCAGGCATGATTTACCCTTGGTAAATCCATGCTGACTGTTCCTGATCACTTTATTTTCCTCTAAGTGTTTGAGGATGGATTCTTTGAGAATCTGCTCCATAATTTTTCCAGGGATTGAGGTGAGGCTGACTGGTCTGTAATTCCCTGGATCTTCCTTTTTCCCTTTCTTGAAAATAGGCACTACATTTGCTTTTTTCCAATCCTCTGGCACCTCCCCCGTTCTCCATGAGTTTTGAAAGATAACGGCCAACGGTGCTGCTATCTCATCGGCCAATTCCCTTAACACCCTTGGATGCAGTTCATCCAGCCCCATGGACTTGTGCACATCCAGCTTCTTTAAGCAGTCCCTAACCTGACCTTCCGTCACCAAGGGCCTCTCTTCTTCTCTCCCATCTGCCACACCCATGGTAGTGGGCTGGGAGCTGACCCTGCCTGTGAAAACTGAAGCAAAAAAAGCATTGAGCACTTCTGCTTTTTCCTCATCCTCTGTCACAAGGATGCCTGCCCTATTCAGCAAGCGGCCTACACCAACCCTGATCCTCTTCTTGTTATTAACATACTTGTAGAACCCCTTCTTGTTATCCTTTACATCCCTCGCTGGCCACAACTCTATTTGTCCTTTGGCCTTTCTGATTTTATCCCTGCAGTCCCTAGCAATATCTTTATATGCCTCCTTGGTCATCTGACCAAGCTTCCACTTCCTGTAAGCTTCCTTTTTATCTTTAAGCTCAGAGCAGAGTTCTCGGCTAAGCCATTCTGGCTGCCTCACGTTTGTTCTTTCTCCTAATTGGAATGGCAACTTCCTGTGCCCTTAGCAAGGTTTCTTTAAAATATAACCAACTCTCTTGGACTCCTTTCCCCTTCAGATTAGCTTCCCAAAGGATCCTGCCCATCAGTTCCCTGAGGAAGCCAAAATCTGCTTTTTTGAAGTCCAGGGTTTTTGTTTTGCTTCTTTCCTCCCTTCCTTTAATCAGGATCCTGAACTCAACCACGTCATGGTCACTACTGCCTAGCTTGCCATTTACCTCTACCCCCCTGATCAACTCTTCGCTGTTTGTGAGCAGCAGGTCGAGCGGTGCAAGGTCCCTAGTTGGTTCCTCTAGCATTTGTACTAGGAAGTTGTCCCCAATACTCTCTAAAAACTTCCTGGATCGCCCATGCACTGCTGTATTGGCCTCCCAGCAGATGTCAGCGAAACTGAAGTCCCCCATGAGCACCAGGGCCTGTGATCTAGAAGCTTCCGCTAGTTGTCCATAGAACACCTCATCCACCTCCTGCTTCTGGTCTGGTGGTCTATAGCAGACACCCACCACAACATCCCCCTTGTTGCTTTCCCCTCTCAATGTAACCCACAGACTTTCTACTGGCACGCTTCCACTTCCATAATGGAGCTCTGAGGAGTCATAGAGCTCTTTTACATATAACGCTACTCCTCCCCCCTTCTTCCCTGCCTGTCTTTCCTCAACAGTTTATACCCATCCATGGTAGAGCTCCAGTCCAGTTACACACATGCAAGTTCTAATGATATGATTACTTTTATTAAAGATAAACAAAGATGTTGACAGTAAAAATGTTTTTTAAAATCATACCGGCATGATAAATACGAAAGGAAATACAAAGACAGTTTAAATAAAGGTGCCTAAGGGCAAAAGTTACCTTCCCATTTGATTGTGATGCTTGCTTCAGCTTTTCAAAATGTACTTAAAAAAAACCAAGGAATTCAAAATATGCAGTGTTGACTTGTGCTGGAACTTACCTTGCCAAACTGTTCGAAATATTGCTTTACATCTTCCACTACCGTATTAGCAGATAATCCACCTACAAATATTTTCTTTGTTCTTGTGACCATCTGCAAGAAATTACAAAACAAAGCGGAAAGTTTAACCAGATTATTCAAAACAATATGTGAAGGAGAAATATTTTTCAGATGCTATCCTTAACCAAGTTAATGAGAATGTTTCCTCCACAAAAGCAATTCAAAATCTATTCAATTACATTTGGAATGTCTTGCTTTGTTTTGTTTGAGACACGACTTGGTATAGGCATTCAATAATATTGTCCTAGTCCCCTTAGGTATTTTTATTAAATAGATGTTTTTATTGTTGTTCTCAGTGCAAATAGAACTGAAAAAAGCTACAGTAGGACCAAATTTCCAGCAGCCGATTACCTGTAGTTACAAAGAGACACAAATAGGTGAGGGGTGATTATATTGTACATAACAGAGTCAGTTTACAAAGCCAGAATAGACCACTGTGATTGTAATCTGCATAATACAGGCCATCAGACTTCCCTGAATTAATTCCTGTTCAAACTGCAGCACCTCTGGATTTATAAACTAACAAATTTATTTATTGCATAAGCTTTCATGGGAGAAAATCCCACTTTGTCAGACATTTTGAAGATAAAGTGGGATTTTCTCCCACGAAAGCTCATGCAATAAATAAATTTGTTAGTCTTTAAGTGCCACGGGACTCCTTGTTTGTTTTACTGTACTAGACTGACATGACTGCCACTTCGGAATCTGGATTTATAAATTGTCTGAGATGGAGAAGCACCTCCAATACTTGTCTAGTTGTTCCAATAGCTAATTACCCTTACTGTGAAAACTGTGTTACTGGTTTCCATGGATCAGATTAAGAAGCTGCCCACTTTATGTAGATTTTTAGAATAACTAACAAGTCACCTAGCCACCCTAATGCACATTAACAATGCAAGTTAAATTTCAGCAGCACTGAAATGATCATTTCAGAAGGAACTCAAGCAGCCAGCTACAGAAATTCCTTTTCTCCTCTTCCTAGTCTAGGAGGCAAGCCCTCAGCCTTCTCCAAAAGCCCTATGGAACAAAAGTCTTTTTCAGCATGCCCAGAAGGCTGTCATATGTGGACAATTTTCAGTCAGGTAGGGTGGGGGTGAGGCAAATTCCAGAGTGCTGCCTGTAGCAATTCTTTCCTGAGGAGCATCCAGCCTCAAGCACCCCCTGCTACCAATAGCTGTAGGATGGGGAGAAAAGTGATAGGGAGGGAAACCACTGGCTTTACAGGCTGCAATAAAAAAAAACAAACCAAAAAACCCAAAAGTTTTAAACAAACCAACTTTAAACTCCATCAACAGACAGCCAGTATGCATTGGGAGCATCTTGTTTTACCATCTCAGAGAGATGACCCACTCAGTAAGTGAGCTGCTGCCTTCTGTCCAGCTGACTATTTTGGAGGGGGTTTCAAGATAGACAATGCAGGAAAAAACGCCCTTAATGCTGGAGAAAAAACTAGCAGGCAGTTGCAAACCAAACACATTTTAAAAGTTTGTTGCTCTTCACTAACCAAAAGCACAGCTAAAACGAGTACGTCAAAGATTGTAGCCAAGAACCTGATGTTGTGTGTTCCATCAGACGCAGAATGGACTTTCCAGAGGCATTCAGACTTACAAACGAAACAGTGAAAAATGCATCACTCACTCCTTTTTACTTTGCCCCGTAACCTGAGAAAGAGGAGTCAGTTCAATTAATGGATGGTAAATTTAAAACCAGTAAAAGAAAATAAGAGCACTGGATAGTCAGCCTGCGTAATTCATTTTTTAAAACTGTTCAAGTGACATGCACAGGCTAGGTTTATTTTTAAAAAGGGCCAGATAAATTTTATGACTACTGACAAAGTTTACAGTGATGCAAATTAGAACCATATCTATATTGAGGATTTGGCCTGCCTGAACAGGCAACAGGCTAGGCTACAACAGTGCAAATCCCTTGATGCAGACAGGCAAAACCATTAGTTGCACTGATGGAGCTTAGTCTAGCAAAAACAGCCCATATCTGTCTATACTAGCGCTCTGTATTGCAGGTACCATTCTCCTGGTGATTAGCCAAGACTTACCAAAACTGGGTCAAGTCTCATGGTCCTTAAATCTCCAAGAAGTCAGAAAGGAATCCCTCCTTCCACATTTACAGCAAAAGCACAAGGGAGTTTTCTTGTCATTTGAAGAACCAAGTAGTAGGTTGGGGCTAATGCAGGGGTCTCAAACTTGAGGCTGCATGTGGCCCCTAAAGTTATTTCTTGAGGCCCACAACGACACTATTGCTATCAATATTTTCAATATTGTTATATGAAAACGTTTCAGTGCTGTAGCCTTTCGGCTACCATACTAGTCCTCATGTGTGGTGCAACTCTTGGTCTAACATACTAGTCCTCCTGCAGCCCTCGTGGTGATTTGAGTCTGAGACCTCTGGGCTAATGCGATCCCAAACTTGGCTTGATCTGGTATAGCAAACATTGATGGTTCTAAAGACACACACATGCACTAAAATCCTGCTTCAAGCCAATCAGGACGCCCCAAAATCACTGATAAAAGCAAATGTTCCTTTTAAGCCCACACACTGCACTCTAGGACCTTAATCAAGATATTTCCAGCATAAAGACAAGCATTCCCATAGACAGCTAAGAAAAAAGAATCAAAAAGCCATGGGCTTGTGTGTCCATACAAGCAAGAACTAGAAGACTTTACTTTTTTAAAAAGCAAAAGTCAAGCTCCAGGCACATACAGCCAAGACAAGAACCTCAGTTATCGAACCATTCTATCCAGGACTGCTTTAAATTACAGCTATTGGTACATCAGTCTAAAGAACTGGTTGAAATCGTTGCCACGTTTACAAAAGGGCTGGTCTACACACAGAATCTGGAAAAGCTGTTTTTGATTAACTCCATAGGTGGACACTTATTTCAGATTAAGAGTGCCACCCTCTGAATTAGCTTAATCTAGGTTTAACGCACACTCTTTATCTTAATCCAGACTAATCTGCACATATAGACAAACCCAAGATATTATAAAAGCTGTGGGATAATTAGATTCTATTTACTTGTTCCCTGTTCCTTACACAAAAGCACACACACAGTTGTGTGCTTTCAAAATTAATCATGTCTACAAGAGAAACTACCATATATATATATTCATGTATAAGCAGGGAATTTTGTGCCTTGAAATCCCCTTTGAAAAAGATACTCAGTTTATACACAGGTATATACAGTAGCTGGGAGTTTTGAAATCTCCTGTCCTGAGCATGCTCCAAGCATGTTCAGGCTGGGAGCCCCAGCAAGTGGCATGGCCTCCAGAGCGGCCAGGTAACGGGGCCCTGAGTGGGGGTTTGGCTGGGGGAGCCAGTGGCCAGGCAGGAGGGCTAGGGAGGAGTCCAGGGACTCCAGGGAAGGCAGTGGCAGGTTGGGTGGTTAGGGAAGGGCCCTGAGACACTGGGGCAGCATGGCATGGGGGGGGGGGGAATTAGGAAAGGATTGGGGATTCAGCAGAAGCTGGTGGGGGGGGTTAGGGAAAGGATCAAGGACATGGCGCAGGGTAGGAGGAGTTAGGGAGAAGATTGGGGACGCAGCAGAGGCCAGTGGCATAGGGCGGGGGGGGGGGTCAGGGAAGGAATCAGGGACATGGTAAAGGCCAGCAGCGCAGGGTGGAGGGGTAAGGAAAGGATCGGGGACGCAGTATGGGGGGGGGGGTAGGAAAAGGATGGGGGACACAGCAGAGGCCAGCCGTGCTGTGGCGGGGGTTAGGGAAAGGGGTCAGGGGCTTATACATGGGTCACACTTTTTTCCCCAGTTTTGGTGGGTTATAACCAAAGATCAGCTTATAGAGAGATCTGCTTATACATGAATATATACGGTAGGTGAGATATTAGCCAACAAATCTTCTAGTAAGCTATATGGTCTCTCTCCTCTTAACTCAGCATCTCCAGATATTTCCTAGCTTTGCTACTGCCTTGCCCGCATCAAAACCAAGTCCCTTAGAGTTGCAAATAGCTTTTGAGAACAAGGCTTTTTATTACAGACTCCAACCACAATAGGAGGGTATAAAAATAACATTACACTTATGGTGGGTCACGACTATGATCAAACACCAGGCTCCATCCAACAAATCAGATCACACTGAAATCAGGGGTGTTTTCAAAACAGAGATTTGCCCAATTGCATCCACTGGATGCCTAAGGACAAAGACTTCCACTTCTACAGAGTTTAGACTCTTCACAAAAAAAAAACCTGGAGTATAGCAAAAATTAAACACAATCCAATTTCTAATGCTATCAAAATCTTCTACAGATGCTATCCCAAACTCTCACCACAACCATGTTTTAAAGACTTAATTCTTTTTCAGAAAGTGAGAGAGAATCAGAATTCAATTATTCCTTTCCTCTCTGCAATCTGGAAGTCTACAACTGATTTCCAAGCATGTATTTTCCTGTAGAAAATTGTCCTTAACAAATAAGAATTAGCTAAAGTTCACTTGCAACTAAAGGATTTTGCTAGGCTGTGAAGAGCCCTCTTGCCTGTTGCATTTGATTTAATATTAGGCCAAGGCTCTGGTGTCAAACAAAAGAGGGAAGAAGGCAATTATTCTGAGTAATATTTGAAATCATCATCATTCTTTATATTTGACCAAGAAAGAAAGAAAACGCTTCTTCTTTTGGAACCAAGATTGAAGAGTTTAAAAAAAAAAAAATCACTGTTTCAATAGCTTCATTCAAAGAAAATATTGCTAATGACAAGCTAATGCACAATGCTGTAATGCCCAGACATGCGTTGCAAAGTGGGAAGTGGTTTCAGAAAGCAGCTCTTTGGTAAAAAAGAGAAGCACAAAATTAAGTCTACTTTTGTAAGACTATGTGTTCCTCAAAAGACAGTTCAATTGCTTCGTGATACACATTCCCCTCCATAAAAGAATACAAGTAATTGGTTACTTCAGCAATTCTCCCCACATCAACATGCTTAAATATGAGGTTTCTTTGTTTTCCTTCTCCCCATGGCAGAAAAAGCCATCATAGGGAGCCAATCAGTGTGGATGTCCAGATCACCAACTACTCCACCAAGTTCCAAAGGGATAGCCAAGTTAATATAGCTCAGCAAAACAAACAAGGAGTCCTGTGGCACTTTTAAAGACTAACAAATATTACCTTCAGTCCATTAGGTATCATGTCCATTTGTTTGCATTTGTTAGTTTTAAAAGTGTCACAGGACTACTTGTTTCTTTAACTCCATCAACAGCATCAAGAAAATCAAAATCTCTGGGCATACACAGACATCTGGGACTTCAGTACTGCCCAGTGTAATGTGCCCTGTAGCCATAACTGGACATGATAACCAGGTGTATCCCAGCATCATGTTCTGCAAGATCTACACCTCAGCACCACTGCTGCCAATGACTGTGAGAAGTCGGACCTGGCAATAGGTGGGAAACAAAAAAATGGACATCCACCTAGCTTTACTGGAATGGATCAGTAAGAATATACTGTGGGTCCTCTTCTCATGGCACGTGAAAGGGAAGCTAGTTATTGTCTCAGTGTGAGGGTGTGGCCTGTGGCGCTCCTTCCATGCTAATTCTTCTCAGTCCCCCCAAAGCAGTTCACTTTATCATGGCTCCAGTCAGCTGTCCTAGAGACAGATGTACACACTGCTGTCAATCTCAAAGCATTTGAACCCGACTATTGGCAGTACAACTTCACCCACATGCCACTCAAAGGACACAAAGGTGATGGCCATCACTGCCTGAGGAAGGCTAGGCTACCCTCCTACCCCCACACGCCCTACCAGTAGACATAGAGCCTGATACCTGCCAGGGAGTGGATTTCAACCATTTTTGTTAATGGGCTTTTAATTCTGCCTCCTCTTCCCCAAGTATTTTTTTTTTCTTTTTCTCTGGAAAGGAAAGGAAAAGGAAAACCAGTACCATGCCTCCAGACTGTCCACAATTTACTATTTCATTTTTTACCTGCTCTGCCTAGGACTATCAATTACTCAATGTATGTGAATGACTGACAGCATGTGTTCAGAACAGACGTGGTGGTTTTCTGAAGGGCAGCAATTTTCAGGTAAAGTACTCGGAATGCTTTACAGACACCACAAAATGAAACCTCACAACCACTGTGAGATAAAGGACTTCCTGAGGTCACACAGCAAGTCAGAGGTAGAAAGGGAAGTCAAGAGTACTGATTCTCAAGCCCTGCCAACACTTGGGACTGTTGGTCAGCAATGTGTGGGGCTTGGACAGACAAAGATGGCTGTGATTTGCAGTGAGTAGCCTACCCAATTTCAAGCACATAAAGATTTAGCCAGGGTAATTTGCAGTTTCTCTGGCTTCCAGCCATTTGATAACTCAACTGAGACTAACCTCAAGTACAGACAAAGCCTAGGATGTGACCTTTAACCAGTAAATAGTCTCCTGTTAGCCATTCAAATGAGTTCTGAAGGTAGTCTTCACTGAAATAAAATAAATCCAAGGAACGGAGCTTACCCAGAGAACTGAAACCACAAACATTGGTCAAGAACCCCAAATCTAACCCCCCTTACTCCAAGTGAAACTTGGAAGCCAGCTACCCTCACCATTCAAGTCATAGGAAGGCCATCAAACAAAATTTTTCACTGTGCAGTTTTGTAACATGGAATTCACAGAAATATTCCAATAATGGAAGTATTGCAATGAAAATGGTGGGTTACTCTCCAGTAACCGTCCTTCTTCGAGATGGGCTGCTCAGATCCATTCAGTTATAGGCATCTCTGTGCTGGAGCGCTGGATTGGGCAGAAAAACTTTGTCCTAGTCTGTCAGGAGAGGGCAGGCAGCCTCCGCCCCTCGTGCCACCCCGTGGCTATATATACGGCCACCTCCTGACCCCTCCTCAGTTCCTTAGAGTCGCCAACTCCAGATGCGGGGACAGAGGAGAGGGACCTTAATGGATCTGAGCAACCCATCTCGAAGAAGGATGTTTACTGGTGAGTAACTCACCATTCTTCGAGCACTGCTCGGATGCATTCAGTAATAGGTGACTACTAGCCATGCTGATGAATGGCGGGTGGAGCTGGGTCTTCCGCCTTCAGCACAGCAACATGTCCCATATGAGAGAAGCCCAGCAACAAGATCCTTGCCAGAGTCAAGAGGCAAACAGCCTCTGACGTGGCACAGAAAAATCAAGTACTGAGGGCCAACCCAAGACAGGGGCAGGACCGAACCTGCCAAGACACATGAGCGTAAGCAGGTCAGACCAAGGTCACCACAACAGGAATAAAGGATGCAATACGAACATAGAGGGTTGCATTTAGATGCTCCATGTAGGTGGAATAACACGAGGTATGATGGACAGAGGATAGTGTCTGGCCATAGGGCCTTGCAGTGTGACCTCGTGGGGAAACACTGGAAGCCAACAGGTGTGGAGTTAGCCGTAATAACCATGGTCCGCATGAGAACAATGAAAAGGATGAATATTACTCCATGGACTAAGCACATCAAGGCCCAAGCTGGGAACCAAAGAGTCATGGACTAATTTGGTCGGCGGTGGGGTACGCAGGTAGCCGCAAGGGAATAACCTTATTCCTTGGCCTGGCCACGAGCAGTCCTAGCAGGGTCTGGTTGATGCGAGTGAGGGTGAAGTTACGGGAATGTATGGGGTGTGCCCCTGAGAATGACTGAGAAGGGTCTCGCGAGACACTTCATGGCAGCATATTGAGGGCCCAGCTCAGCAGTAGGGTGGACATAAGGTATGCTGGCTATAAGATTCAAATTAGTGTGCAAGTGCATGTTTCCAGCCAAGTCAGGTACCAAGAACCAGATTCTCGCAGGAGGGGAACTCCAGGACATAGCACCACAGGGCAGCATGGTGGCCTCAGGTAGCACTACTGGATTGGTCCTTATAAGGGCCTCCGTAGCATGAGAGTTCACAGGGAAGGCCTGCTTTGGCCTATAATCCCATGGGGTTCTCGCATCAGGAGGGCCATCATGAAGGCTACACGAGGGAGGGAGAAGAGAAATAGGAATACGCCAGCTACCGCTTGGCCACCCAATCCAGGAGGCCAATAGGCTCGTAGAGGTGCCGTATAAGGTCACGGTCTCGAGTGCCTATAGCATTACCAGGAGGGATAGTGCTACCGCTATACCGCGCCAATGTAAGCATCAGGGGAAACTCCTGGATACAGACTTGCCCCTAAAAATACGGCCACCAAGGAAGGAGGGTTCATCTTCCTACCACCTAGGAAGTAAATCTACCTGCAGATGACAACCGTGGCATCTCAAGGGTACCTTGGGGTTAGAGAACCAAAATGAAGTATATTTCAAAGCTGGGAAGTCGGAAGGCGATTTTGAGGGAGGTACAACCCCTAAATGCCTGAATATTGTGGGAAACAGGGCTCTAGATCATTTCCCTCTGTTTATCACATAAATGGGTAGGCAGCATATGTCAAAGGTTCCTCAAAGAATTGAGGAGGAACAGCAGTCCTATTGAGGCACCACCACCACCACCACACGTGGGGGTGACCCCGTGGTAGAGCTGTAGGTCCCCAAGCAAATGTAGTGGGAAGACCCCAAGGGGGGGGGAGGGGGGAAGAGGGCAGGAGGCGCCCCCTGCCAGGGTACATGACCAAGAAGCAGAGAAGGCAGTTACAAGTCACTTGGTAAGTATCCCCTCTGCTTGGAATGTGGCTTCTGGCCCGGTTATGATGGGGGCTGGTGCCGCAGAGGAGGATGCTGATATGGAAAAACCCCCACAAGATATCCCACTGCTGCTCTCCTTCCATGAGGATGCGACACTGGTGCTGTCCCTTAGGTTCCCTGATTTGGAGGTTCCAGTTGGGTACACTAGGCCCCTGCTTCGCGAGCAAAGGGAGTATGAGAAGAACTGACCACCATTTCTGTGAGGTGGGCCTAAGAGGAGGGCTCCTAGGGTAGGTGCCCTGGCAACCACTGAGATTATCCACGAGGCAAGAGGTGTGTGGAGCCCCAAATTCCATGAGGAAGGCGGAGTGTGGAGTTGCAGGGGTGGGCCGTTTGCCTTGCCCCCCCCCCCCGGCCCCCCACTCCGGAGACTAAGATCCGCCATGACTATGTGGACGGGTCCCGCTTGATGAGTAGGAGGTGGTTCTCGTTGAGCTGGAGTGTTGGGGCCACAAAAGGGCTGGTTACTCATCATGCCGACGGTATGCAAACGAAGGTAACCCCCCCCCCCCCCCCCCCGAATCGAGAAGGCCTACCTGATGGAGGGCATCAGGGTCACAGGAGTGGTCCTGCATCTGAGTGAACGCCAAGTATGCACATCTTGGAGCCTCTGCAGCAAAGGCTGGGGCTACTACGAGACAGGCTTCTCATCCCCAGCAAGAGTGTTGGCACGAACAATGCAGGGTTGAAGGATACCCGGGGAAGGGGAGGAGTGAGGGGATTCCCTATGAGTGCCCAAGGTAGCCACTGCTGAAGGAGTGTAGGGTTGGACCACAGTACCGACGAACTGACGGTGCAGGCAGGGGGCAACTTTGTTTTGGCGAGGCCCATATCACCCAAGATCAGAGGAAAGCATGCCAGTCAGGGCTGGATGCCTGTGGACGCAGTAGCAAAAGAAAAGAAAAAGGGGGGAGGGGTTGGCTCTCACCGAACCCCTTTCCCCTTCGAGGGGAGGGATAGGGTGCCAACCATCTACTGCGGTGATGCCCTGAAGCCCTTACTCCCTGAGGTTCGAGAGTGGGGTGGCAGTGAGTTGGGTGGGTCACTTCCCTGCAGGAGAGAGGAAGAAGGGGGTCTCAGCCCTTGCAGAGGATGATGGCAGTGGAAGGAAGTTTCCTGTGTTCCCACTATAGCAGAGATGAGTAGGAATTTGGGGTATGGGGCATTGCCCCAGAAGACTAAGTGGGAGAGGTGGGCCTGGGAGGAAGCAGGCCAAAGTATTTGGCCTCTCCTTGGGGATCTCGAGCGGTGCCCACCACAGATAGTGTTTCTGGGGGGAACAAGGCATCCCATTTAAAGGGCAGGTCGAGGACCGCTTGCTGCGCATTAAGGGGCGCTCTAGCCTCCCTAAGCCATGCCACCCGGTGGATGGCTACCGCTGAGGCCACGGTGTGAGTGGCTGTGTCCACTGCGTCGCATGCCGAAAAGAGGAGGTCTTGAGGTATTATGTTGCCTTCCCCAAGAAAGGCATCATACTCCTCTCCAGCCTCAGGTGGGAGCAAGCGTTGAAATTTTGCAAGTGACTCCCACACATCCAGCAAGTATCTGCTGGTTATGGCTTGGTTGTTTGCCACTCGCAGTTGAAAGGCCGATGAGGAGTAGACCTTATGGCCCAAAAGGTCTAGTTCCCTGGCTTCCCTGTAGGATGGGAGGGGGTCACTGGGGGCCTCCCCCAGGCCTACCGCCATCTGCACCAAATCCCTCGGGGGGTCTGGGTGACTGATGAGAGAGGGAAAATCCGGTTTGGAAGCCCAATATTTAACGCCCGCTGTGTCCGAAACCGGGGCAATAGAACTTGGGCTCTGCCACCAAGAACATGCAAGGTCCCAGACACTCGGTGAGGGTGGGACTGTCAAGGGTTCCGTCGAAGCAAAGGCTGGCCCGAAGAGGAGTGGGGGGGGGGACTCAAGGGCTGCACCTCCATGCCTAGGTGGGCCGTGGCCTGGCGCAACAGATCGAAATGCGCCTACAGATTTCCCGTATAGGACCCCAGTGCTGGGGAGAGGGTGGTACCGGGATTTCGCCGTGATGGGGAAGGAGTCTCTCGAAGGGAGCATTCCTGCGGCCTGAAGCAAAATGGCGATGGGGCCGACATGCGGCACCGAGGCCGCTTAAAGCCCCTTGAAGATCCTTCCTCCGGACTGGAAGCAGGGGAAGGGGACCGAGACTCCTGGGGTGGTACCGGCAATGGCAGGGTGGTGTGTTGTTCTGGGAATGGTCCTACGGTGCCAGCCCCCACTGGAGTGGAAGATGGGGGACTATGTTGTGAGGGCAAACACCCGCTGTGGATCCAGGCCTTGCATATAAAGGCCGGTTTGCCCCTTCTGGTTGGGATTGGGGCAGGAGGTGTGGGGAGCAAGAGGGGGGCTCGAGCAGCCTCCACCACTTCTGGGGTGGATGGCACAAGAAGCGACTCCGTGCGGCTCCTTGGCAAGTCCCCACCCAGAGAAGGGGGACTGCCTGGGCAGGAGAACTCCCGCTCCTGCAGCATTGGGCTATGGCGAGCCCGCGGTGCTGAGGGTGAATATGGCCAGTGCCAGGGCGAGCTCGGCACTGGCAAGGCCAGACTATACTGGGCCAGCGGCGCCGGAGATGATTGGGAGCTGCACCAGGGCGATCCGGACCGGCGGTACCAGGCTACCCGAGGGCGACCTCGAGTGGTGCCGAGGTGCCGGAGTCAGCACCAAGGTTGTGCAGTGACAGCAGCCACCGGTGGTATGGTGCCGCATAGGCTCCGGTGCCGAGCTGGCTCTCGGTGCCGGGCGGGGACCCAAAGCCTCAGGTGAGGAGTGCCAAACCTCCTCAGAGGTTAGGGCACAGCGCTGTTGTTCCCTCTCCTTGATGGTTCAGGGTTTGAAGGAGAGACATATGGAACAGGCTGAGACCATGTGGTCTTTGTCCAGGCACCTGAGGCACTTCCCGTGGCAATCGTCCTGGGGGAAGGCCTTGCTGCACTTAGTGCAGGGTTTAAACCCTGGCGTGATCACAGGATGTTCTGGCCCAATGGTGGAGGACTCTTGTGGTGGAATTATATCCATGAAGAGACGCTCCCAGTCAGGTGAAAAGCTCGTAGAAAGGAGAACAGGTTGCTTGCGATTTGCAAGGAGCAGACACTCCACATCCGACACGCAAGGCAGAAGAAATGAAACTGAGGAGGGGTCAGGAGGCGGCTGTATATATAGCCACGGGGTCGCGCAAGGAGCGGAGGCCGCCTGCCCTCTCCTGACAAGCTAGGACAAAGTTTTTCCAGCCAATCCGGCGCTCCAGCACAGAGACACCTATTACTGAATGCATCTGAGCAGCGCTCGAAGAAGAATATAAGTTCAGGCCAGAAGTAGTATAAAAGGCTGGTGGTGGTAAATGAAGGCAGTAAGGGCTGAGAATGGATGTTACCTAGGAGATGACCTGAAACTTGGTGATTGTAGGCAGAATGGAAAAGAATGGAGAAATCTGATAACTTGTATGTAATTGTTTTCCCCATATAAACCAACCAAAATGTGGGGAAGAAAATAATTGCCATCGTTGCTCAGGAATCTTTTCAACTTATAGCCAATGAATGGCACAGAACATATTTAAGAACTGAGCTTAAATTTTATTATTTAACATTTTAAAATACTTGTAATTTCAATGATTAATTTGTTCATCAAAAAATTTCCCCAGCATAATTTTTAAAGAAAAAAAAATCATCTTTTTCCTCCCTTTGGTAGAGGAATGACTGTCTTGGTCAGAATACTGTCTAAATCCATTGCAAAAGTATGTTTATGAAGGGTGGCATTCAGCCACCACAATCTCCAAATCCATGCTTTCATTCTAAATTTATCATCCACAGTATTCTGGAGGATGATGTGAAATTTGGATGAAAAACGCTGATAGCTGCTTATACACTGAAGGTGTGTCTCTGTGGTAATTGCATGAAATGATAGCAGAGGAATACAGCACCAATGATCAAGTCTGTTAATTTTAAGCACTTTCAAATTTTGCTTTATTTCTATATTGTACTACGGCTGCAGTTAATTGAAGCACAGGAGACTGTTACTTAACAGAATCATTTAAGGTTATAATCCCATTATGGGTCCAGGCTCTGAAAAATGTAGTTGCCTCAGCAAGTTGAAATTGAGAAAGTCCTTTAAGGGGTGGGTTTGGTTTGGTTTTCTGTTTTGTTTTTACATTTTTACAAGGGCTGGATTATAATCAGATTGTGTTTCGCCATACTGGGCAATTCTTGCTTTAAACGATAGTTTATACACTCAGTATGAAAGAGTAAAATACGTATCCTATTCAATCATATATCATGACAGTAAACGATATGAAAACAAGTGAAATATCACCAATCTATGAGATGTAGCAATGTTTCAAGCTTACACTTTCTTGTTTGGGAGAGAGCCTCCCCCCTCTCCAATTAACTTCCTTGCATACTTGTACTGTAATTTATCCATGCTAATCCTAGGGTTGTTGTTTTTCCAGGATAATTATTTGATAGCTTGATCCATTTTTTTTAAACAAATGACATTTGAAATAATAAGGGACTTTGCAATATTCAAAGCATTTCCTATTACATTTTCAGGTAAGAGAAAGCTCAATTTATTTTTAAAATGGAGGTTTCCTATCAGAAGAATAAAGGATCAGTGTTTTAAAAATACTGTTTTCTTACTCTTCTTTTTGTATTGCTTTTGGGAACCACTCTTTCACTAGGAACTACAGACTACTAAAACTTCACATAGGTAAAATCTGTACATTTCTCTCTGCGCAGATGAGATAATGTTGTGTGCGCCATCAAATTTTTAAAAACAGCTTAATCAAGTAAAAAGCATGTTGAAGTAGGGATCTCCTTAACAGATGTGGTTCTCTGAGGAGTCTAAAAAACCAAAATCACCCAAGGCAGGAGGATCTGAGATTGTTAATGGGGCCACACTTCTTTCTGCATAGAACATAGATGCAGAAAACAGGTCTAGTCTAGAGTACTCTATTTCTATGGAAGGAATACATGGAGTTTTGCCTTCTAGGGATCCAGAGTGCTTTACACCCGTAACACCAATGAAATGCAGCACCCAACTAGAACAAACAGGTCACCATTCACTAGCGACACAGTGGAGAAACTGGCCGAGGACCTGAGGGTAGTAAGTGTTCCATAAGATTTATGTCTATACAGAGCAGACATAACTGTGGTTTCAACCAGAAGTAAAAGGCAGGAACATGACAACAAAACCAGAGGATACAAGCCTGAAAAACACATTGGAGTTACTGTATATGCTCACGGATAAGCCGACCTGTGCACAAGCTGACCACTGATTCTGAGGCCCCAAAACAGTTAAATTGGGTGACCCACTTATAAGCCGAGGTCCACCCATGGTCTCGGCCCCTAACCCCCACCCCGAGCCACTGGCTTCTCCTGGAGTCCCCGACACCTTCCCTACCCCCCAACCCCTGCTGCCACTTTACTCCAAACCTCCCCCCCCAGCCACCACTTTATGCTGACACCCCACCACCACCACTTTACCCCAACACCTCCCAGCCGCCCCTCTTCCCCAACACGCCCCTCAGTCTACCCTTTTCCCTGCTGCCACTTTACCCTAACAACCCCGAACTCCTGCCACTACTTCTCCCCAACACTCCCTACTGCTGCTTTTCCCTGCCCCTGCTTTTCCCCAACGCCCCCTACCGCCACTTTTCCCTGCCCCACTTTTCGCCAACACCCCCTGCCGCCACCAGTTTTCTTCTGCTGCAGCTCTTCCTTGCCCCACTTTTCCTCTACACCCCCCAACCCCTGCCACCGCTTTACTCTGGCCTCCAGGACACCCTCCAACACCGGGCCCTGACACATGCTCAGCACATGCCCCAGGCTGGATACTTAAAACTCCTGGGCAAGGGACTGTCTGTGGCATTGACCCGCATATAAGCCGAGTGCCTGTTTTAAAGGCAATTTTCAGGCATAAAAATCTTGGCTTATATGCAAGTATATATGGTAGTCATAGCCTCAGCTAACCATGCATGCCAGTGACTTTCATTCAGCCTTCACTTCCTAGTCATTTCAATATGACAGAGCTTGACTAGAGGACTAAGGTGTAAACCTATTTAATCCACATCACAAATTGGTGAAAGTAATTTAACTTCATGGGAGGGAGAGAGAGAATTACAGTGTGCTCACCTGATCTGCAGTTCAACATTTCATCAGTTGTGATGTCTGTGCCTTCTAAATAGGTTTATAATTGGAAAAATCACCTTTAGTATATGCACTGAAATACGTTTTATTCTCCACTGTACTGTACTTTCTGACTACAATAAATCCTCTGATTAAAAATAACAATAACTCACCTAATGGGGAAAGTGATCTTCTAACTAAATTACCATGAAACTTCAGCAGAATACAAAACCATAGCCAAGAATTGTCCAGTGGTTGCTGCCTCTGGAAATCCACTAGCAAGTTCCAAAAGGCTTCTTTTTTTTTTTTTTTTTTTTTAAGAAAATGAATGCAACAAGCTTCACTGAAAGAGAGTCAACATTCAACAAGTGCTGCCAATTATTTTGTCCTTAGAATAAAGGAGAAAGCCATTGCTCCCCAATACCACTAGGTGGTTTGAAACTGAAAGCATGTTTTACTTGCTACAGAATAGATACTGGAGTTTATGCATAATGGGTAAAATTCTCTCCTATGCAGAGAACTGACATATGGCCTACATGCCACTTATGATGTACTTAAGCACTCAAAGTAAGATTTAAGTGGGACTTAAATGTGGCAAACGCTTTGTACTTGTCTTCTGAATAGAACTGAACTTCACCTTGCCAGATTAGTATCAAGCTACAAAAATGCACTGTTCTGAGACATGTGTCTTAAGTGACTCTGGGCTGGTCTACACCATAGTGAGATTTTGGCAGCAGTCCAAGGGAGAGACACAAGTAGTAACTTATAAGTACTATTGCGTATCTCCCTTTGACTGCCTAACACCTGCTTACCAAGGTACATCCACTGCACTGAGTCAACAGAAAACAGCCTCCCATTGACTCAGCACTACTCCAGTCCTAGTAATTTTCCAATTATCCCCAAACTTTAATTCAGGAGTGTAGCATGAGTCCTGAAAACTCACATTCTTTATTCAGTCACAGATACAATGAAAGCAACAGGTAGACTACCATCAAAGGCTTCCCCATGGCTCCCAAAGGACAACTGTAATCCTTCACGGAAAGGATCAGTCCTAAGAAAAACGGTCACTCATTTGCCGTACCCAAACATCCTTTGCCCCTCTGCTAAGATTACTCCAAAAAACTGTCAATCCACTACAGCAATGGTTCTCAACCTGTGGTCCGTGGACCACTGGTGGTCAACAAGGGTACTGTTGGTGATCCATTGGGGGGGGGGATAATTACTGCAGGTAGGTGTACTTTGACACATACAATATGTTTGTGAGTGAGCGTAATAAATTATTAGTAGTAGCTATGGTTTTAATACACCTTGATATATACGTTTGACTCCCATCAGCCACAAGCAATATTTAAAATGCTTGAAATCACTTGCTTAGGTGGAGGCCTGCAAAAGCTTTTGATGTAGTGGTCCGCATAAAGGAAAAGGTTGGGAATCGCTGTGCTACAACACTGTTCTCTACAGAAGCTGCTGGTTGTTGAGAACTTTGTTTAGGTGAATGCTCTTGAAAAACTGCCCTCAGATGTGTTTTGATTGGGGGGGGGGGGGGACCTAGCTTCAAACTTCAATTCAAAGAATGAATTCTCAAGGATACAAGGAAATTCACCAGTAAGAGCTTTCCACCTACAGAGTCATCCACATAACATTATCAGAACCAGGTACGTACAACCTCCCTCACAGCTCTTTTCTCTTGCCATGTTCTAGTGCAGTGGTTTTCAAAACTTAGGGTCGGGATCCACTCCTGGGTTGCAGACCTTCAGGCACTGGGTCACAGTGCCTTATGCTGCCATCAACAAATGACCAGAATGCATTGCTCAAAGATGGAACAGTTGGATCATGGGCATACATGTTTTTTTCAAGTGGGTTTTAAGGAAAAAAGTTTGAAAACCACTGCTTTAGTGAACAGTCTCCGGATTCACTGAAGCCTTCGGAGTGTAGGTGAGGAGAAAGAAAAACAATCTGCTTTAAGTTCATCTGGGTACTTCAGCTTTTCATGATATGCTCTAAATACTACTAAATTCTCCACAGAATGCAGAAAATTTAGCTCACGTACAGGTCTGGCTACTATTCAACAACCCTTTTACAGTGTACATGCAGTGTTGCTAATACCCATAATCTCAGAGCAAAGACACAATGGTCCAAATATATTAAAGAGACAAGGTGGGTGAGGTAATATCTTTTATGGGACCAACTTCTGATGGTGAGAGAAACTTTCACAGTAGCCCAAAGAAAAGTTCTGTGTAAGCTCAAAAGCTCTCCAACAAAAGGTGGTCTAAAACAGGGGTCTCAAACACGTGACCCATAGTCTACATGCAGCCCCTAAAGCTATTTTCCTGCAGCCCACAATGACACTACTGTTACCAATGTCTGCAATATCATTGTATGAAAAGGTTTTAGTGGTGCAGCCCTCGTGGTGATTTGAGTTTGAGAACCATGGCCTAAAAAGATAACCTCACTCATTTTGTCTAACATTTAAATTACCTCAGTGTATTTTTTTTTTTAATTTCTACTGTAGTAACACCTAAAGACCACATGGCTCCTATTCCACTCAGTGCCAGGGGTAGGTTTTTCAGAAGTGCTAAAGTGATATAGGGGCTCGAGTCCCATTGGACGGCAGTAAGACAAGTGTTCCTCTGTCAATGTGGCACCCCTGAAGATGTCAGATTCTACAGACAAAGAACATAGAGAAGGCTATTCGCCCCAAAGACCTCATAATCAAAGATATTGTAAGAATATTTAGGAGAAACACATCATTAACTAGCCATTACCAAGTTTTACTGAGGTCTGTGATTAAATTATACTGCCCTCTGACAATGAAATGAAATCTGCCAAGAAAAAACAAAAAAAAAGCCTAGGAGAACAGAAACTTTCTTCTACAGCAAGGCATGCATTTGTTAGGGAGAGTGTTCATAGCTGACTTGGAAGCAAGAATCAACAAGTACTATGCAAAGGACAGAACCTTTCAGCTAAAGTTGGCTCATGTATGTTACGCTGGGAAACTTGAGCTGTGGAGCTTTCCAAAATATACCAAAGTCCTTATTTTTAATGTACGATACTACAATTGCAAGAGACCACAGCCATCATCCACCAAACAGTCAACAAGTACAGAAGTGCTAGCAAAGAGAAAGGCTCTGCATAGAAGTTGAATATGATTATGAAAAGCAATTTCTGCTCACATGCTGAATGGAACAAATCCTCAGCGGCCATAAAATGCCACAGACCCATCTGAAGGCAGTGGGCCCATGACAATTTACACAGGATTTGCTCCCAGTGTTAAGTTACCTCTTGATGATAACCAACAGCAGTCAAGATTTTTCCAACATGTGTACTCCAAGTTAGATTCTGGATTCCATACTGAGGCACTGGAGTGACATGATTTTTTTTTTCCAGCTCCCTTTGACTCAAGGATCTCAGCCAAGAATTTCCCCAATATTTGTAGGATTAAAGTTATAACCATCCCAATTAATATCCATAATCTCAGAACAAAGGCATTAGGCTAAACTGAATAATTATCCTCAATCATTAACAGATTTGCATATACCTGCAGCTTTCAGAACAGCAGGTCATGGGCTCTGGCAGAAGGGTCTGCACTGGTCACATCGGAATGAAAGATCTAATGGCTCAGGAGGTAGGTAACGAGAGACTGGAGACTTTCACCACTAGAGTATGTTTGACCCAATATCATGGAAACAACTAATGACTGTTCTTGTCAAAAACAAATGGAAAGTCTCGATCCTATTATACGCCACAAAATGCATTGATTGGCAGCTGAAAAATAGTTGGGGAAAAAATGTTTCTATCTATAGTAGAGAAGGGTAGTTCTATCAGGCTAGGGTTTGAGGGAGCTTGCTCTCCCACTGCCCCATGCAGCACCTGTCTGGTTGTTAGAGAGGCTTTTACGGCACTGTAAACCCAGCTCCTTTCCAAGCATACACCTACAAACAAGACAAAAGAGGAAAAGAACCTGTTTGGAGGGAGACAGATAAGAGGCCCATCTTCAAAGAAAGCAGAAGAGAGTCAGATTCAACTGGAAACAAATATAGTCTCCTTCTTTTCCTCATTAAGGAGTTCATAACCTTCCCCCTGCTGCACACACAAACACACCTCTGCAAAAAAGTTTGTAGCTTCTCCTGTGCAGAAGATGGATATATAGACCACTACTAAGTAATCAAACAGCTAGTGTCAACCAGTGTTTCACAATAAGCCAGCCCAATCAGTGTCAACACTGCATTAAGATTCTAGACAGTGTTCTGACAAGACAAAAAATCTTCAGGGGAGGGGGGAGAAAATGTTTAAAGAAATTTACCTCCCCCTCGAACAACTCCGAATGATTTCTGAAAAAGAACAAATGGAAACTTTAACCCTTAGCCTTGATTAATTTCATCTACATAATATAGATGCACATGGCAATCAGTTACTGATGAGCAAGTTTTCCTTAATCTGCTGAGCAAAGCTGATATCTGTGTAACACTTCACCGGTTTCCCCCCCACCCCCAAGGGATGAGTTTGTCATCTAATGTGAAACAGCTGAGCTCTTCTGAAGTGGCTGGCTTTTCCTCACTATGGTTTTGGATATAGGCTTCTGTGCATCCCCGTACAGGGCCAAAGATTCCAAAACAATATATTATTTCTCCTTTATTTCAATATCAGACTGTGTCTGAACTTTTTTGTGCTAGTACCATATTTCTATAAATCCACGTATTCAGAAAGCTTTGCTTTCAGAGGGGGAAAAAAGTAGTAAATAAATACTGCCAATGAAAAGGAACTCAAGACTCCAGTAACATAACTAAACATGTAATGTTACAGATGTTTTATAGCCAAGACTTCAGTTCCATTTAGATCATTTTTACAATCCCAGCAAGAAATATTTCCTTCAGGACTGGAAACCATGGTTTTGAATCAATTGTTTACTGAAACAAAGATGCAGTCAGGGAACAGTGGTAACCACCAAACAAAACTTTGAGGGCCCATTTTTCAGCTTTATGCCACCAAGTCAATATTTGGAGAACAGGATAAGATGAACGGTCCTACAGTGCTGGCTTGAAAGTTCATCTGCCTGCAAGTCTTAGGAATGAAGAGGGAGGCAGAAAGAGAGAGGTGTAAAGACATGTGGAAAGAGAAATGTACAATCGGCGTTCATAAATAAAGTTCAAGGAATGCATGCTTCCAGCACACAATGCCGTTGGAGACTTCAGCGTAAAGAGGCTGGAGAGGTGCACGGCTGACAGACAAGCTGTCTTCCCCATCTTCACACACACTCTACTGCATATATGATGTTATAGTTGTCTGTGCCAGTTTCTACTGAGGAACATCCAGCAGTCTTTTATAGCCGAAAACTAAACATTTCAACAAAATGATACGACTTAGCTCACATTGCACTTCAGTCCAGTGGCAGAGCTGAGAACCAAACCAAGGCCTTGACTCCCAGTCCAGGGCTCTGTACGCTAGGCTACTCTGCCAGTCAAGCCCCATGGACTGAGCACCTAAACATAAGCAATTCACTCACATCAGGCAAGATGCACAATTTCAGCAGCTGACTCGCAGTGCTTAGTTTGGCACCCGTACCTGTTCTACCAGCAGCATGGTCTCACTTCCTCATGGTTTGCAGTTCTTGCCTGAAAAGCTCTGGAATCCATTAGACATCTGGAAGGTACAGCCAGGCACTTCAAAGCCTTGGGAGAACCATGGTAAAAGATGCCAATCCAGAAAGGTTCCATGGCCCTTCAGAGTTCAGTGCAGATGGAAGGAAGAATCGCCAGCAAATGGGTACTAAAACCAACTGAACCTGGGGGAGCAGGATACCAAGTGAAACAGCCTGGAAAGGTGTGGATTGGTCCCCAGAGGATGAATGTCGTCTGGCTGGGAAGTTCCAAAGGGGCAGCCCTGTTAGTTTAGGCCAACACAAACAAACAAGAAGCCTGATGGCATTTTTAAAGACCAAAAATTCATGCATCATATAAGCTTTTCTGGGAGACAAACCACTTAGAGAGTTCAGTAGTGAGGATGCAATGGAGTTGAGGGCTGCAGGACCAGCGAAAACATTTGTGATCTTTGCAGCCCCTTATCAAAAGGCAATGGGCTTAAGCAGTGTGACTGTAAAGGGGATGTGAGTAGGTGAAAAAAAGAAAGAAAGCAGGAAGAGAACTGGGACAGGAAAAAAGGTGGAAAAGCAGAAAAAAACCAAGACGCCAGAAAACATGAGCCGGAAGGTGGGGGAAATCACATTAACATATACTATAGGAAAGCAGATTTGAATGAGCCATGAAACATACATTTCTACTTAAATCTAAATGTTTAAATTATAAATAAAAATTCCTGGTCAATTTAGTCTGTTTCAAGCTTCGGTGAGCTACTCATGTGTGACCTACCGGTAGAATTAAACTTTCCATTGATCACCACCTATCAACTAATTAACACGCTTCTGCCATTCATTAGAAGTAAGAATGCAAATATTTCACTGCCTTTCAAATTCCCAGTGGGAGAAAAGATGCTTGGATTCCTCAGTTGGGCCTAAGGTGCCCAGATGTCCTGATATTAATGGGGCCATCCTAGTAATAGGGGCCTTTTCTTATAAAGGCAACTAACCCCACTTTCCACCCTGGAAAAAAAAATAGTGTCCTGATTTTTTTATACTTGCTATCTGACCATCCTACATGAACTCCCCAGTAGCAGGTAGCCAAAATTAAAGAGTACCATATATGCAACCCTTAATAGATACACTATCATGCACACCAAAACACACTAAATGCATGTCTTGGCCATGTGCATACAAATGATCACACAAACTAAAGAATTCAATCTATACATTATCTTAAGACATTGTATTACATACACAGTGTAGTTACATGTACCTATACATACCTACACAGACACACACACAAGAAAACATACACAAATTAAGGAGATGACAAATGCATGGTATTACTAAATATAACATACCACATATTCAAAGCACACACAGCCTGTGTACAGTGTATACACACGTACACCCTCTCCCACATATAAAGGCTGAAGGCACCTTGATTGACATGCTCAAGTTTTGTTTTCGAAAGCTATTAACGGGTGGCACCTAATGTTGGTAGATTTATTGTTCAGAATGATAGCTGCTGCTATGTGTTGCTTTGTCTGCTAATTGTAATTAGCTTTGCCTATGGAAGGGTAGGAGTCTAATAAATCAGCTTTCTCCAAGAAGGACTGATTTAAAAGTTGTTAGCACTCTAAACCGTAGTATCTGGTAAGAGCATTCTGAGGGGGGAGAAAAAAAAAAAAGAAAAAACAGAACCCCCACCTGTGTGTATATCTGCACTTGGATTGCAATACACACACTCAGTGTCTAGTCTTTAAAGAGACCATCAGTAATCGAAACACGTGCCCCCTAAACATGCTAAAGAAAATACAGTTGGGCTGAATTTTCATAGCAGTCCTTTGGCCCATGAGCAGACCCCCTTCCCCACAGTTTTATCCTACTCCTGTTGGGGGTTAGATGGACACAATTTTATGTAAGTGAATGGATATTATCTCTGACCAAATTCCAATTCTGGAAATTAAATTTTGCATACCTAAGCTCCTCCTGCAGACAGGCTAAATCAGACACACTAAGTAAGCTGTGTGCTGTTAACCAATGACATTATTCATTCAACAGGTGGCTATATAATAGCCAATATATCTTCATATAGATAATTCTTGCAATATACGTGTTTGGCAATCCTTTGGGATAAAAGTTGCTTGTACCATGATCATGATGGTGGTCCAAATAACCCACTACAGGAAAAGGTGTCATTATCAGAGCTCAAATACTATCATTCAAAATTCTCTCAGGAAAACAAACACTCTCTTCTTCAAATGAGTGCATTTTATCATTTTCTGTGGATATTTGTTTTTTTAAAAACAAACATACGCTCTCTAAAAAGATTCACTAAGGTTCGGGACTATCAACAAAAGGAGAAAAGCCCAAAACGGCTAGTGCAGAATAACAGTTTTTCTACATTGGCTGCCCTGGTGGACATTCCATGTGGAGTAAAATTATCTCCACTTTGAGCTAATGTGGAAGAGCTATTGGGCATTCATCTTCTACCTTAACTATTTTGCACTAATGTCCCCATGAAGACAAATCCTAATCCACATTCCCTGCACTGACTTGGAATTTCTTAAGTGATCTGACCTGCAGTAGACAGATATCAATAAAGAGCCAGGATTCAAGAGTTCCAGTTCTCTCATACTACTGGACCACAGGTTCTTAACCAGGTGGTTGTGTCCAAAATTTTGGGGGGTGGGGGGGTGTTTCCCAGCCACACCCCCCCCCTTTTTTTTTAAACAAAGGGAACTTCTTATCCTTATGGTTGCACAGATAACATTAAAATGGGGGGAGGGGGAAACAAGGAGTCTTGTGGCACTTAAAGGCCAACAGATTTATTTATTAAATCTATTAGTCTTTAAGTGCCATAAGACTCTTCCCCCCCCTTACTAGACTAACATGGCTGCCCCTTTGGGAATTAAAAATGTTAACCATCTCTAAACGGGTGCTGTGATACCTGCCAGCAGTGTGAAATAAGAGCTCTAAGACAGAGGCCCTCAACCTAATGGCCACCTTATCGACTTTCTTTCATACTACAAAATAGGATAAGAGGCCCCAGTTCATGGGGGGAAGGGGCTGAGGAGAACGAATTCCCAATATAAAAGAGGAGTTCTGGTATGGAAGATTGAGGGCCATTCCACTCCTCTGTTAACCAAATTTCAACAGTTCTGTTGGAAAATATCAGATGTTGCTTCACAGAGCCCTGCCTTTCTCTATACACTAAGCAGAGACATCCCCAACATTCAACCTGTCTGACAAGTGCTTGTCACTTGAGAAGAGAAGTCACCACCACTACACACAACATTGTAAGGTAGCTGGCAATACCATCTTTTAGATCAGTGTTTCCCAACCGGTGTTCCGTGAGGCAAGAGCAGGTGTGCCACAAAATTTTTTGAAAAGCTACTCAGAGAGCTCTGGATTGGCTCATTGGCTCATGAATATTAATGATTCATTTGGAAACTGTATGGTGGTGTGCCTCAAATTAATTAAAGGTAGCAAGGTGTGCCACGGCAGAAAAAATGTTGGGAACCACTGTTTTAGATCATGGGGCAGCACCAACATCAGGATAATTTTGTACCACCTCTGTCTAAACTCATCTATTTGATTTGGGCATCTTGTTGACTCCAGGAAGAACCTCCTCACTAAACACAGAGAAGAGTTAGCACAGAGAGTAGATGCAAAGTAAACTGCTCAGTCACATTGCCCATCCTGTCACTCCTCAACATCCCCAAACTTATCAGACCACAGATCTTCAGCCATCATTGAAGTGTGTCATTTTTAATCAATAGCTTACAGATGATAACAGAGCCTCTTGGGTTTTGCTACTAACCTCCCCTAAGATACACAGCAGTATGCTGTTCCAGTGACCTATTCCTTTCCAGAGCAGAGGCTGCTAGAGCAGTCTCTCAACCTTGCAACCGCACCAGGTCACCCACTAGCATGTTACTGAAAATAAGTTATTATCTGGATTTACTCTCTTTCCTTTCTCCCAGCCCCTGCTCCACAGCTCTGGTACACATCAAATACTATTGGCTTAGTATTCTTAACTGCTTTGCAGGGGCTGAATCAAGTCACTGTCACCCCACAACAAAGATCGCCTAGTAAATCAAGATGAGCTCACCCCCAGATTTCTGCCTTGATACTAAAAGACTGTCTGTGCTGGAGTGGGGAGTTGCCCTAATCACAGCTATCAATAGCTAGTGTTGGTATAGCTTGAACCAGAGCAAACTGTATGGTAGACAGGCACAGCTGCTCTTTGCATCAGGAGAACTTATCCACAACAGTCAGCAGCTTCCAAGCTGGCAAGAAGTACCCCCCAATTACAACATAGAGCAAGATCTGTGATTAAGTCAGGTATTTCAAAATAAGGCTAGAGTCTTGGAGCTTGTGTGTGTAAACAGTCAGCAGAAGAGCTATGCCAAGAGTCACTGCTCCAGAGAAGTCACCAACATTATAAATAGCAATCAGTGCGTTGTGAGTGTGTGTACTGGTAAGTGGATGCTCACACACACTCAAAACCACTGTGCCCCCCCACCCCCACCCCATTCTGCACATAAAAAACAACAGAAATTTCATGGCACATTTCTCTTTAAGGAAAATATATTTTAAAAGAATCTACCAAATTTCTGTGCAGGAGAAGATTTTTAAATCGGTGCTAAATACAACTCTGAAATTAGAAGTTGATAACGAAAAGGCTGATGGGGACGTATGCCAAAGAATCAAAAGGAAGTTAAAGAGTCCTGTCTACAGAGATCCCTCCCCCCCCCCCCTTCCCCCTTTTATGACCTGCAGAACTGACCTTCCTCATCACCACCCCAAAAGAACTCAAAAGCCTGGAGGCCAGGAAGCTCAGATTTCTATGGTAGCTAGGAAAACACTTTCCTGCTTCTGTTTCCTTGGTGATTTGTTACCCATTTTTTATGAACTCGGGGGCAGCAATCTTTCCAGTTCCCAAGATTTGCCCTGGAGGCGAGTATGTTTGCTGGCTGCAGTGAAGTTTTTCAGGATCTTCTTTAGATACAAGAAAGAAGAAAAAAAGAAGTTGCAGGTTTGAAAATTTTGGGTTATACATTCTGTTCAAGTTCAGCAATCCTTCACCTATTGTGAAGTCAAAGACCACATGCTAAGAGTTAAAGACTTATATAGGACTCCAGGGACTAATCGAGGAATGATTTCAGCATCTCACTATACTGCAACCAGGCACTTACAATGCAGAGCACAGGTCTGCAATGATATTATTGTACATTGCATTAAAATGGCTTTTTGATACATTTCTGCAAATAACTAATAAGGAATAAAAATCAACTGGGCATTTAACATAATTCTTCCTCTCTGCCCCCCAGCCTAACATTCACATTTGTGACAACTGCTTCAGTCTTCAATTAGGCCTGTTTTATGCATGCATCAAGCTGCCAAATATGAAAGGGCTTTTATTCAACACTAGTTTATCTAATATGCACATACTTTGCAAAATAGCATTTTTAAAATACCTAGCCAAAAAGAAAGCGAGTGAGCCATTAAATAGTGGAAGAAAAAAAAATACATAAAAGAAGCAAAAAAAGGAACTGAATGATTTTTTTTTAATATATTAAGTACTCTGGCGCTGTCACACACCGAAAACAAAGCATTGACGTTTAAGTGGGCACACTCTGAGGGCCTTAACGTGGGACACACCTTTTCAGAAATGCAGAAAGCACTCCCTTATCAATGTGCCACAGTAAGAAGCAGGATCTCTGCCTATTTAAAAAAAATCTGGAGAAATAACTTCATCTGACAGCATGACAGCTGACTTCCTTAACCGAAAAAGCTATGTGCCAAGAATTATCAGGCCTGGCTTTTCTCTCCTTGATAGATGATGGAGCAAAAAACAACAATGGCCACACACATCTCATAAATCACAACTTTTATCGAATGCCTTGCCACATAATAGCAAATCAAACTGAATAAAGACGCTTTTCAGTGATCATCTATAAAATACAGGGGGAGGGAGGGGTCACATCTAGCATTAAAGACATATCCTGATTAGAGCAAGTATTAATACCAGGGTTTGATGTTATGTAGAATGCAGGGACATGAAAAATTCTTAGGAAGACTGCAGGGAATAAAAAAAGTTATAAACTGGATGGACTGAGGAAGGAGAGAAGAATGAAAGATCTGAATGGGAGTGTGAGGGCAGGACTGCGAGGGCCACTAAAATAGTGGATGCACAACATTTGGCCAATGTATAAGATGCACCCAATGCAAGGATAAGGAAAAGCTGATAGTATGCACCCAGATTTCTCCAGCTAGGAGAACAAACATTTGGTTGAAGTTTTTCTTTGGCAGGGCTTCCCCCCCCCCCCAAGATGAGAGTTGGGAGGCGGTGGGGTGCAAAGAACATCATCACACTCTCCTGCAATTATTTTCATCCCATTCTGTAAGCTCCTCCTCTTCAAAGTTTCTGACAAAGTGGGATTTTCTCCCATGAAATCTCATGCAATAAAATAAATCTGTTAGTCATTAAGTGCCACAAGACTCCTTGCTTTTTTTGCTTTACCAGACTACCGCGGCTGCCCCTTTGGAACTTTACAAAACTAAGAATGATCCATGGTGCCTAACAGTAAGAGTTAGGAGGAGAAAGGAGTGAATTACCCAGAAACTAGAAGCCCAATTCCTTCAAACACCTATTCCTGTGACTAATCTCAGAGTGAAATAAGGGTTTACAAAGATACAGCCTCTTGGCTGCATTGTTTCGTCCCTAGCACGTTAAGAGACACGTAGGGCTTTAGGGCACATACCATGTCTTCCTATTTATTTGAGTTTGTACAGTGCACAGCACAATGGGGTTCTCATCACCACTAGGGCTCCCAGGACCTATAGTAATAGAAATAATAAATAATAATAATTTGCACAGCAATTAGACAATGGGGTCTCTGTGAACTTCTGGAATATAAAAGACAATTAATGTGTCTTTAAAATTGGCTATAGATTACAGATGGTCAAATATTTTCCATTAAAGAAGGAATTTTCTGTGGAAAAAGATTCAGTTTGCATGGAAAACTTGATTTCCTCTGAAACCAAGTCTTCAGGCTTTCAACAAACAAAAGTTTATTTAAAAAAAAACTGAAGAAACATTTCAATGAAAATGACATCTTTGAGCAAACTTTTCCAGTGGGGTGACGGCATTTTCAAACCAGCTCCACTATGGTTACATATCAATTCCTCTTCCAAATTCTGGGAATTGAAGTAGTCAATCGCAGCTGGCCACTCCAGTGGAAGCAACTTCACCGAAAACTATTTTTAATGAACAGGAAGAAAAGGAAGAGGTTGAAAAACCATATGCATGGTGTAGTGGCTAGCACCTCTGCTTAACATGTAGAAGGCTCTAGGTTCAATTCCCAGGGGGTTGGACTCGATGATCTCACAAGGTCCCTTCCAGCCCTCTGATTTGATTTGATTTGAAACTGATGCCTATTAAGAATCCAGACATGTTGGTCACAGCAATGCTACAGCACAAATATTTCCCATCTTCACTGTATGAGATATTGGTGAAATCTTCTTACCATCCGCTATGAAATGTCAGTGTTTGGTGCAGATTAATTTTACTTTCTGGAAACAGACATTCTTTAAAAGTGTTTACATTGGCCAGTTATATCATACCTTATCAATAAGCAGCAAAGACTAACTTATTAAATCTTGTACACAGCATAGTGCCCCCTCTGGGGACCATCAATCATACAGCCTCACAAATATATTAACAAAATGCCCAGAAATACACTGGTACAGTTTTGGTAGCACAATCTGATCATTCTGAACCTAGTAGAGAAATAATATTAGGCTTAATAAAAAAACAACACTGCTCATCTACAGTGCTTTTCATCCCTCTATCGCAAAGTGCTTTACGAAGGTGGTCACTTATTAGCCCTCTTTTACAGATGCGGAAACTGATGTAACTTTAATACTAGGTCACATTTCATACAAGGGCTGCCACACCCATTATTATGGCTGTCAATTTTACATGTATAAAATCAATACTTATTTTCTGTCCTGGTTTCATAAGATGCATGCTAGGATTAAATGTGATTTGTGCAGACGAGTTGAAGTAAACAGTATTTGTTGAGTCACCTGTGAGTTCAAATTCCACCATGGTTCCACATAGTTCCAAATACTTCATACTTCTATAGCATCTTTCATCTGACCTGTTCAAAGCACTTTACTTTTTGATTTCAAAAGAAGATTCTTTTTAAAAGTGTGTGTTTTTTTAAATCTCTCCTGTTATTAAAAAAATACCTTATACAAAGCCTTCCATACCATATAAACCAAAGAACACAGAGCAACATTTCTATATCAGACTTACAATCAGAACTCTTCCTCCCCATTATTAAAGCTTCATGTGGTCCATCCACTATGCAAGGTGAAATAAAGGTGCTAAGTTGTACAGCTGGTATTATCAAAGTCACGTGGAGGGATCATCTTTTTATTCGATGTTTGTACAGCACCTAGCACAACCAAGTCCTGACCCATTACCTGAGCACCTAGGTGCTACCTGCAATACAAATGCTAGGTAACAAAAAATAGGTGTCCAGCTCCCCAGGAAATTCACTACTCTGCAAGATGGGTGCCTAACTCCTTTGAAAATCTAAGTCTCAGCATGTTACACTGAGAACTTCGGATCCCAGTGGACTGAGGTCCACATTTCAACAGCCATCACTGGCACTCTCAGGCGGGCTGCAGGGAGACAACTGGTTCTAAAGCAGAGGATTGCAGCCCCATGAGAAAGAATGGCTGAGGGACTATGTCACCACTTCCACATCTACAGAACACAGGGCTGTTTTAACTATGGAATCCCAGCAGGTGCAGTTCCACGTTTTCCGTGGCCTTGAAATTCTCCCAACATTAATTTAGCCATTTCATGGCACCTCCAAAGTGCCCTCCTTTGGCAGGGCTGCATCAGTAAGCATGCACTATTTCAGTCTGTCTGGTCCTTGGTCTATGGAATAGACCAGTGGTTCCAAACATGTTCTTTGCTGTGGCACACCTTGCTACCTTTAATTAATTTGAGGCACACCACTATATAGTTTCCAAATGAACTCATGAATATTCATAAGCCAATAAGCCAATCCAGAGCTCTTTGAGCAGTTTTTCAAAAAAATTTTGTGGCACACCTGCTCATACCTGGTTGCACACTGGCTGGGAAACACTGGAATATACCTCCAGCAATGTCAGGTCTCCTCCAAGGAGTACAGAACATTCTCTACTTACAGTTTAAAAAGCTTTTGAAAAGAGAGTTTCCTGCACCACTCGTACTACAAGATGTTCTGCTATTGTGACCTGGTGATACATGAAAGGCTAATGTTGAGCCTCACTCCCCATCTGACTGTCAGATTTTGACATATAACACAAAAAATGACCCATCTGATTTTCTCCCACATGCCTGCTTTATTTGGTGTGAGAGGCTGTTCAACTCCTCAAGCAGGCTGGAGATTCTGCAATTGGGACTCCAAATCCATTCCATGGGTTTTAAAATGAAAGCCCTGACCTTAAAAAGTACATAAAAATTATATATAATTGAACGGGGACCCTCTTGCATGTTTTCATTTTTCACGCATATAAGGGCTGAACTCAGCTACTACAGGAGAAGCCCAAGAAAAAAACAGAACACCACTGGTCACCACATACAACCTCCAAGTCAGACCTCTACAACACATCATTAAGTATCTACAGCCTTTTCTAAAAGATGACTCCTCGCTCTGTCAAGCCTTGGGAGACAGACCTCTCCTCACCTACAGGCAGCCCCCTAACCTTAAACAGATAGTAATCAGCAACTACAGACCTAACAACAGAAACATCAAAGCATGCACATATCCCTGCAACAAACCACGCTGCCAACTTTGCCCACATATTTACGCAAAAGACACCATCACAGAACCTAATCAAGCCCGCTATTCCATCAAGGGCTCATTCACTTGCTCATCCACCAATGTGATTTATGCCACCATGTGCCAGAAAGGCCCCCATACCCTATACATTGGACAAACAGGACAATCTCTGCGCAAAAGAATAAATGGGCACAAAACTGACATCAGAAATCACAACATTCAAAAACCAGTAGCTGAGCACTTCTATCTTTCTAATCACTCTGTTGATTGATTGTTAACAACTGTGCTCAGGCAGATGCACAACACAAGACTTCAAAGAGAAACTGCAGAAGTGTAACTGATATGCAGATTCGATTGTGTGAAAGCAGGATTAAACTGAGACTATGGATTCGTTTCCCATTACAACAGGTAATTTGACCTCCCCTTCCTCTATAGGCTGTTACCCAGTGTTTCAATCTTAACAACTGCTTTGATTTGCTGTTACAGTCTGACCTGATCCCATGACTTACACTTCCCTGCATTTATTTTCATCCCATTCTGTAAGTTCCCCCATCTTCTAAGCATCTCATGAAGTGGGATTTTCTCACGAGAGCTCAGGTAACAAATACATTTGTTAGTCTTTAAATGCCACAGGACTCATTTGTTTGACTGAACTAGACTAACACAGCTACCCCTTTGGAACATGTCCTCTTAGGTAGCACACTGCAGGTGCTACCAGAAACAAATTACATACTGTAATGAATACACAGAATGCAGGTCGTTCAACTGACCTAAGTTTAGGGTAAGTTTTTCAAAAGTGCTTATCACTAGCCTGGCTCTAGTCACTTGGTTACTCTGGACTCAAATTGCCACCTGGAAACATTCTATTTCAGCTCCCCCACCTGTTACAAATGCACAGGACATTCCTCTTCATGTCATCTAAGACACGTTGGTGTTGCTATACCCTGTCCTGCTATACACAATTATCATGCTGTACCCCAGAGACAGCTCCATTTCAATTACAGGTGATGCGTAAGTTTCCCTATGAAGAAAATTGGGGGGTGCACACATTATTTTCCAAATTCCACCTATTTCATCTGCTCCTGCTTCTACCCTGTTTATAAAACTAACTTCTGGATTCATGATCCAAAGAGGTAGCCATGCATCCTAACTGGTTGAGGAGGAAATGTCATCACAAGCAGAGGCCAGCTACTTCAGGTTGGAAATAAGCAACAAAAAGATAATGTGTTCATGAAAGCATTCCATTAAATTTCTTTTTAAATTAAAAAAACAGAAGTAAGATAAACTAGAGAGAATTGAAGACCTAAGCAGTTTTGCATCTAAACCAAATGTTTTCAAAGTTTTCTAGGCATTAGCAGCAATTTAATTTCTAGCTTTACACTCTTTGTTCTATTAAAAACTACAAAATCCAGATTAATGGAAATTCAAACAAGTTTCTTGTCACAAAGCATGTAGCCATAAACATCAGCATGACTTTTATTATTTCTAATCTACAACAGAGGGAGATAACAAGAAAACCTATAGTCGACTGAAATGCAGCATCGTTCTTTCTATATAAGGGCCCATTATCAAATTCAACCAATCTGCAAGTCTAATTTTTATGCCACTATTTGAATGTATTTTCAAGCTCAGGAAACAAGCCAGTAGTTTAGCCCATCCGGAGCTAACTCAATCTGACAGCCATAGCATTGATGCCTGCCAGTGTTGATTGACTGGCTGGATATATTTAGACTAGGGGGCGGCGGGAGAAAACACAAATTGTTGGGCAACTGAAGCCGACTATATTGTTGGTAACAGCGGGCACCAAAACAACACTCAGAATCCAACTACTTGAGATGTTAGTATCACAAGACTACACAGAAGGGACACATAACCCATTTAGAAGAGTAATTAAGGAGATCTGATACTGGGTTTTATACATACAAAATGAAGTGATTCTCTTCACACTGTCTGATAAGAATACATATGAATGAAAGGGAGGGGAAAATCTGAAGGCCATTTGATTTTTAATGCAAAGATACCCCCCACAAACATGTGCTTTCTCCCCCACTCCCTCCCTCCTCAAATAAAACATTCTGTAGGGGAAGTTCCTCAAGTAGCAGAACTAAGCATCATGCAATGCCCAGCCCTTAAAGAGCCGAATTTGATCCTCCCCCCACTCCCCTTCCTTTCAAGCACTGAAACGTGGCTTGCAAAATAAGTTTAATTTAATATATGCATAAATATACATGTGTATTCCTAATAATTTTGCAGTTTAAAAAAAAGGAGGAAAACAAAAAAATTGGAGGATGCAAATAGTGATTTCCTTTGACTTTTTACTCTATAAGAATTTCAAGTCTAGTGTATCTGGTTTTGCTGGAGAACTTCTTAGACACCTCGGAGAGGTGCATAATGAATTCTTGCACATTAAACAGAAGGCAGGGGTGGTGGATCTTCAACAGTATTGAACTGGTGAAGCAAACAGATGGAAAAAGAATTGACTAACTTTTTAGCATAAAGCAACAAAAGAAAAAAGAGCATAAGTGCCATTAAAGAAAATCCCTTTGCAAGTCACCTCTGACTTCAGAACTCTCTATAAAAAGTGTGACAATGGTGCACGTGTACACCCAACACACTGCAAAGAAATGCTCTTCTTTCAGAGTTGGTATCAGCAGCCAAACATTCATGAACAGTAGTAAACACCAGGAAGCAACTATGGAGCAGGAGCTGAAGCTCAGACTTCTAGGAACTTGCAGTGGAGGGATTCAAAAGTATACAGCTTTCTGAACAGTAAAGACTGCCCTCTGACTCATTACCTCTCTGGTCCCTATCACCAGTCATCTTCCCACACACACCACAGGAACAGGCATGTGTTAGCCCCTTGTATAGGGAACTATGGGCCTACAGATTTTGAGACCACCCAAGGATTTATCACAGAGCTAGAAACCTAGATTTATCAGCTCCCAGTCCATTGTTTCAACCACAAGTCCATCCTACCTTCTCTGCCACACAAGATCTGAAAGGGGGGGGGGGTTGGACCTGCTTTTCTTATACAAATAGATCAATTTTCTGGAGAATTAATCACAACTCCTCCTCTCCTATCCCCAATTTTACCAAACATATCCAGCAGATAGGTACAACCTTAACATTGAAATATTTTGCTTAAGAAAGGGGAAAAAAAACCCTACCTGTAGACAGATCTGAACACCAGAACCTTAACTTATCAATTAGGTGCCATCTGTGGATTGTGTTCCTTGAAATAATTGTTGAATTTGACAATGCATTGCTGCTTTATAAAGTTTCTGCAGGCGCTGCTGCCATTTAATTAAATTTCTGCACTTAACTTTGATTGCAGTGAAAGCACTTCTGCTTTCCACAGATTGAGTCCCTTAGCCACCTGCTGTGTCAGAACCAACCATGTTTCCACAGTTATATCAAAAATTATGGTTTTTTTTTTTAGTTTTGTCTTTTCCACACTCTTCACAAAAAAAAAAAAATCAATGGTTTGAAGACACTGCAGAGTTTATGTTTTGAGCACAGAAGCAGCAGCCACTTTAATACTGCCCAGCAAAGGTTTAGGGTGTCTTCCAGCACCAAGCAAAATCAGGACAGGATGGTATAACACACATCAAATTTTACTTAAACAAATGATTCCTGTTGCAGTATCAACTAGTTGAGAAGGAGACAGATTTGTAGGTAGGTAGAAACAAGAGTCCATCCTTAACTCA